>JARYHS010013630.1:362335567-362398892 GCA_031002005.1 Vandiemenella viatica
AATGTGATTATTATTGCTTCCAGTGAATCAGTCATCATCCAGTGTTTATATATACTGTATCGTCTCAGAATGGACACCACAGGACTGACAGGACATTCATACAAACACATAACACTTAACATCAATGCCCACACCGGATTCGAACCGGCGACCTTCGGCACGCGGAGCCCTCTAGCCCCTACACTACCGAGCCCGGCCAATATACAGAGTTGCAACACTGAATACTACATCATTAACGTTCTTAATATTCTGAAATTATGGGTCTGGCATTTCGAATCTTATTATAAGAAGCGTATAAAATAAATTAATAAACCTACAAAGAATTTACTACAGCACTGTTCACCCAGCATCTAAAGGTGTCCTATTTCTAAAACGGTCAATGCTAATCCTGCCAGTGAGTGGAAAAAGTGTTTTATAACTCACCTAATTCCAGTTTTGAACATAGTTACCAAAGTCATAGTCATTACGTTTTCTTGAAATCTGGTTCTAAACAGTCTGCTCTCAAATTATAAATTTAGATACATGCTGAAACCCTTAACATGTTCTGATGTCCTGGGTCCTTAATAATAGACTGAACAGTTTACTCGATGACACAATATTCTGAATCGTCAACATGCGTACGGTTTTGAATGTTTGCGGATTCAAATGATCATAGCGAAGCACAGAATTTCAGTACATTCTCACTTGCAATGCTTTTTACACAACGGTACTTCCCAACGGTGACAGGAAAACAGTTGATTGATACGCTGTTGAATTCGGGAACTTAGTAGGCATAGGATGCTTGTATACCTGTAGATAGAATTACGAACACAAGCTGAATTTAATAACAAAAATTCTGATACGCCCTATGTTTAACTTGTTTCTTTTGTAGTGATCAGAGAGAAAGAGATTGGACAGTGAATTCATTTAAACCCAAGTTTCTGTTTTGCAGCGTTGCCAGTGACAAAAGATGAGTGTAACGAAAGGTATTTTGGACATACTTTCAGTTCAGTGAGTTGAAATTAGCACATAGCTAATTTGGGAAGTAAAATAGTATACTGGATGAAGTAGGTTAAAACTTTTTAACAAATGAAGTATATGAAATAGGGTAGTAACTGTGTAATGGTGACGGGTGCGAAATACACGAGACAACAACCCCTGACTAGGTCTGGAGCCGAGGGCTGAGCTTACGTTCAGATAGACTCTAAAGAGGAGGCGCTGTCTAAAGAGGATTTTGCGATTGAGTGGCAGCATTAATTGCCTCGTTAGCGAAATATTCAGAATAGGGTACTTTGTTTGCGAGGCCACGGCAAGCTTTTAAGATAAATAACAACGTTAACTCCGAACGGCAGGCACGGTATGTGGTATTAAACTGTTCAATCAGCGACGTTGAAATAAATTGTGACTTGAACATTTTGCAGTGAGAACCTTGTGGAATTTTAAGGAACTGAAGCATGGCGCGCATGAGAGCAGAAAATCATAGATACATGATTGACTGAAAAACTATGGCGAATACGAATTGAGGATTACTGATTGTTTATAATTATTGTTAAATTTTGATTACTTTCTCTGAACGTTTCCCTGCTGCCTGGATTGGTGCAAGGGGAATTGACTGAGTGAAGGAAAGAATACCATAGTTTTCGCGATGAGTGACAAGAAGAATCCGAATTATTCGCTTTTAAGATCACTAGTAACAGATCGACCACACTGCCTGCTAATTGATTGCCAGAGAGTGAATTGTTTAAACTTTCAATTGAGCCAAGTCTTGTGCTGGCATCGTTGGAATACCATTATGTCCACTGCAGATGCATAGGGAAACTAAACTGCTATAAGCAGACATTACTGTTCCACTGTCAAAGAAATTACAGATTACCGGTGTGATGGACATGGTTCGTTGTGTAATGACCACTGCAAAACAAAATATAAACAACCGATCGCACCCTGGTGATTGACATATGCGACAGGAATTTTCATGTTCTGCTTAAGTTTCACTGAACCATTTGTAAATGATCACCAGTGTTCTGTTTTGACTGTCAAATTCAATTTTTGTGTCAAGTAATTGTATGTTAATTGTTTTAATTAATTCTTTAATTAATAACACATTAATAACTTTGATTAAAGTTTAAATATCAAGATAATAAACAGTTTTAATTAATTTTACTTCATTCTGGTTTATAATTTAATAACAGTAATCACGTCTATGCTGCGTTACTTAATGATTTCAGTGCTTTATGTATTTCCCATAGGGGCCTGCGTTAAATGGCAATCAAAATTACTTTTAATATTCATAAGTGAATATTATTTGAATTTATTTTAAGCCAACCACGTTAGACACAAAACGTTACGGAGAAAGAGAGAGCGGAAATGAGCGTCGAGCCAGAGTGCAACGGAATATGGCAACAGCATGCTAAAATCTTAGGAGAGCGATAACTATGAGATTCCAAATTTTGAGCATAATACGCCATGGCTATATACTGAGGTAACAAAAGTCATGGGATATCAATATGTAAATATATAGATGGCAATAGTGTCACTTACAAATTATATAAATGGTTAGTGCCTTCGGAGGACTTTCATTTGTGGTCAAATGCTTCGTGCGAGAGGGATGATTATGTGATTATGGCCACACGACGAGAATTAACGGATTTCTAAAGCGGTGTGCTATTTGGAGCTAGACGCATGGGACATTTCATTTCGGAAATCGTTACGGAATTCAACATTCCGAGATCCACAGTGTCACGAGTGTGCCGAGAATACCTAAATTCAGGCATAACCTCCCAACGTGGACAACGCTGTGATCGAAGAATGAGCACAACCAGCGACGTCTGCGTAGACTTGTCAGTGTGAACAGACAAGCAACTAACCGCAGGAATGAATGTATTCCGTCCGACGAGCGTGTCCGTTAGGACAGTCCGGCGAAATTTGGCTTTGATGGGCAGCAGAAGACCGACTCGGGTGCCATTTCTAACAGCACGACGTAGCAAAAGTGGCGCTTCTGGACTCGTGACCATATCAGTTGGACAGTAGACGACTGGAAAAAGTGGCTTGGTCAGATGAGTCACGATTTCAATTGGTAAGAGCTGATGGAAGGGTACGAGTGTGGCGCAGACCCCATGAAGCCATGGACCCAAGTTGTCAACGAGGCACTGTGCAATCTGATGGTGGATCCATAATGGTGTGGGCTGTGTTTACATGGCGTTCAGCTACTGGGAGACCACTTGCAACCATTCATGGACTTCATGTACCCAAACAGCTATGGAATTTTCCAGGATGACAATGCGCCATGTCACCGGTGCCATAACTGTCCGCCATTGGTTTGAAGAACATTCGGGACAATTCCAGCGGATGATTTGGCCACCGCGATCGCCCGACATGAATCCCATCGAACATTTATGGGACATAATCGATATATCAGTTCGTGCACAAAATCCTCCACCGGTAACACTTTCGGAATTAGGGACGTCTATAGAGGCTGCATCGCTCAACATTTCTCCAGAGGACTTCCAACGACTCGTGGAGTCCATGCCACGTCGTGTTGCTGCACTTCGCCGGGCACACGGAGGACTGACACGCCACTAGCAGGGTATCCCATGACTTTTGTCACCTCAGTGTATTTTTGAACAAATCTGTTACCTGTGTGTTACTGAAAGGCACCAGTTATGTGGTTCGTCGACTATCTCGCTTTCATAATTTTGTTCGTTTCTGTAGTTGTAAATACAGTTATGTTTATTTTTTTAACTCAAGATCTGAACAGCAAAAATTTTCAAACGGTGTAGTAAATTCTTTGATCTACCACTCAGCTTGCTGCCCCACGATCTATCAGTGGCAGCTGCATAATTTTAAAAATCTAGCCACTTTCAAAGTTTTTTTTTCTCGTATATGATTCACAAGAAAGCAACATATTCAACTGCTGGTCGAATCAGTATGAAGCAAAGCTGTAGCCTCCAGTTGTGGCCTTACGAAAGAAGACATCAGTGAGGTATTTGCATGTGTGTTAAACTTACATGGAATCAGTTAAATCAAATGATACAGGCAAACATATTAAAAAGTAAATTTATATGAATATGAGTAGTATAATAGAAACAACAACATCTAATAACTTAATTAGGTTACTGTTGATCAGTATAAAGACACTCTGTTCCGGGGCCGGGCGAGCCCAGGCCATCGCGTACCAGCCTTTATGACTGCTGTTTAGGCCGTTTAATATAATTATTATTAATTTAACTGCGATGGAGCACACCATCCAATGCCAATTCCCTGTAATCTTATCACCTATGATTTATTTTATTTTTAATTATCTTATATAATATGGGTGTACATTCTTCCCACATATACTTTTCTAATTTAAAAATTTTAATTTTAAATTCGTTCAGCGTTTTTGGTAAATTATTCATCACTTGATAATTTTTTCCAATTCCTGACACTCTAACCTACACTTATGTATGAAATCGAATTCCAGTTTGTGGTCATAGTCATCTTTGCCCTTGCATGCTATATTCCTAATTCATCGATCAAGATCCCTACAAACTCCATCAGGATTTCCGCAGGCATCATGGTGAATACCTGGACGGTCCCTAATCTCCACTTCATAAACTGCACATTTCGCAAATAAATAAACACTTATCACACACAGAACACAGTTCCACGTTTCACAGACAGATGGCAACAGTTCACTTTCCCCGTTAGTACGTATTCTGAGCTGGCGGTAAATACCCGTATAAAATGCTTGGCTTCAGCAAGGCCGCGAAACCAAAGCCCTAAATTCGACCATACCAATTATTAATAAGACTTTTCAAAGGCTCTCCACCACTACTGTTGGGAACAGGTAGTGTAGAAGATTTAGTACAAGGACATTAAATAAAATCAATAAAAGAAACATACCGTACATATAGTCATTCCTGTAGAATAGTTACAATCGATCTGAAATGTCTCATTATTCATACGACCATTTCAGTTACGAACAAATATAAATCGTGAAGTGCAGGTTTTACCTTGAATTGTTATTTCTATATGAATTCACATTAATTCAAATACCTGGGCCTGCAAACCAGCTACTTCACGTCATTGGCTCATCTCTTAGGCCGGGTCTACACGTAACGTCTTGACTGACGTTTTACTTGATCAGGCAAAACGTATCAGACAAAACATTGTGTGTGGACAGCAAAACGGACGTTTTACCTGAACTGAATGTAGACTTTCCTGGTTTCAACATTTCATATATAATTCGACAAGAGTCTGGCACCGAGCGTGGCGGTGTAACGGATAGCGTTCTCGCCTCGCATTCGGGAGGACGGTGGTTCGATCCCCGTCCGGGCATCCAGATTTGGGTTTTCCATGGTTTCCCAAATCACTCCAGGCAAATGCCGGGATGCTTCCTTCAAAAGGCCATGGCCGAATTCCTTCCCATTCCTTGCCCCCATCCTTGCCCCCCATCCTTTCCCGTCTCTAGACCTAGTTGTTGAGAGACGTAAATACAATAAAAAAAAAGAAAAAAAAAAGAGTCTGGTATAAGAGATTGTTGCGACATTACAGTGTTGAGATTGTTTTGTCATTATAGTTGTGAACTCTAGATCTTCGTAGTTTCTACTTGTTACTAGAAATCTTAGAATAGCAGTCAGTCCTTCAAGGGGTGAGATTCTCCCTGTCACAGTAGAATATTATTTTTTAGATTATTTCAAATAAGGATCGTAACAATTCGTAAATAATTACGCCAGTATTCAGGTTCATGAGGTAATTTGCGAAGCAAATTTATATGAAAGAACCTTTTCCTCTTTAGCAACCAACTTCTAGATCATTCTTACTTTTTAATCTCATTAGACACAGTGAAATAACCACTAAAAGTAATGCTTCGCTCATGGTTCCAATAGAACTGAGCTGAAGACGGAAGTTAAAAACGTAAGCGTGTGGACGCAAGTTTTTGGTCAGTTTTACCTGACGTCTTGCCTGATCAAGTAAAACGTCAGTCAAGACGTTACGTGTAGACCCGGCCTTACATCAAGCAGTTCTTAAACCAGTGCAACTACGTTTTGTCCCCATTGCCTTAATCTTGCGTAGTATATGAATCTCGAGATTCAACAGCAAAGTGAAGGAAGTGCCGAGGAAATGTAATCAACCGCAAGGCAAGGAGAAGTGATTGCCGCAGCCGATGGACTGGGCAGTGGGTATTGCGGGTTGCCGGTAGCCCCTACTCTCGAGCCTGGCGACGCTGGTGGGGGTCGGCGTCGGCGCCTCGCGCGCCACGCTGACAGGCCGCAGCGCAGCGCAGTGCGCGTCCCGACGCCCACGACGCCGGATATGCCCCGTTTCGTGGACCGCCCCGCTCCGCCACCGGCGCCGCGACGGCCACTGAGGCTGCTGCTTCTGCTGCAGGTGACGGCGGCGGCTGCGTGCGCTGCTGTAGGTGAGTACCCGACATTGGTGTCTACCTACCCAAGCCAGTTACAAATGTTTTCACAGGGATTTAACCACTCTTTGTCTTACATCTGGTTTTTGATACTGAAATCTTGAAGCTACTGACTACATTTTTTAAAACTAAATATTTATTTTCAAAAATAGTGATAAAGAGAATGAACCAAAGATTTTTTATTGACTTGTATTAAACAAAAAAAAAAAAAAAAAAAAAATGACTTTCACTTGGTACAGTAATTGAGGCGTCGGCATCAATTTTCTGTTTTTTTATTCGCAGGCGTTAAATGGCAAAGATTTATAATATCGCAGACCAGCAACAAATGCCAGTGACAGTCTTTGGTTATTGAAAACATTGTAAGGTAGAGAAGTGACACAATTTTATGACCAATGAATGGGTTACATCCGTAATTTTGAACCAAGCCTCTATATTACCGAAACCAGTTCCAAATGTTTACACAGTGATTTAATCACTCTTTGTCTTAATTCTAGTCTTTGACATTGTAATGTTGAATCCACTGTCAACATTTTTTTAAAATTACATATTTATTTTCGAATAGGTGATATAGAGAATGAAACAAAGTTGGTATTTGCACTAACCCCCTCATAACATACGGACCATGTTCATTCCTACAAATTAAACGTCAGAATGTTCATCAGAGATGAGAGAAGCAGTTGAACTATTTGAGTGGAATTACTAGCAGCCAAATATATGAAATAGTGTTCTCTTTCGTCGCTTTGCTATGTTGCGAGCTGCTTTTTACGTCATTGTGACTCCTTGGATTTAATTAGTTTCAGTCCGCAAATTCCCTCACATGAATCTCAAGCCAATGTCACTAATATTTTATATGCGTTTTTCAAGATAACTTTTCTAAAACGTCATTCTGTATCGTGTCCACAAATTTTTAATATGTTTGACAGTATAATTAAGAATAAATTAATTTTGTAATTTGCAGGATTTGCATCACATATCCCTATGATTATCTATCGGCGAAATATTCATTTCCCACGCGTTTCCTGACGTGCTCCTGGAGTTCATATATCAGTAGGAGGAAGACGACGTGTGTGGAGAATTGCTGTATTGTGAAACACTGTCAGAGGCTGGACCATCAGCATCATAGCTGTTACTAATCTGATGATGTAATTCTGTAAGCAATGAATGTGCATTCAAGTGTTTCAAATATTCATCCGGTAAAAACAGTGAGAAAAATATAGTTCTGAAATAAATACTTGGGCCAAATAGTTTCCTCATAACCTATTTCCTTCACGCAAATATTCTCCCGGCTATAATGAAATTGAGATAGACAAATTTTAAAGTCATATTCCTTTTTCTTTTAAAAAGTTAGTTGTTGACAATTATCATCATTACTTTTTTCAAAATCGATGTATCGTGTCACGAATGACATTATCATACAAATCGCTTAACAGTTTGCAATGTGGATACAGAATTGAGTACTGAAATTCTTCATCTTACTTCATAACTGATTGAAAGTTAAATGCAATTTGAAATAAATTAGGAAGATAATAAACTCGTACAAGAAATTATCTCATACCTTCAAATGAGCTCTGAATCGTGCAGGGTTATGTCAAATTTGGATGAGACTGTTTTGAAACATTCTACGCTTGATTAATGTAAAGCGACACAAATGCTAAACAGTTTTTAAAAATATCCTCCATTATAGGTCTTTCATACAAATTTTTTCAATCGCGTTGGCAGTTTTTTAATTTGTGCTTCGCTAAAACTGTTTAACCTGTACGTAGCCAGAAAAATTTATTTTAGCTAAATCTTTTTTGAGGGCTCAAACAAATAAAAATTTCATGATAACTAATCTGAACTATGAGAGGAATGGTCCAAGATGTCTGAAAGGGCCCCAACAGTGTTTGAAAAAATTCAACACTACCAGTTTTCTGTATTTGCTTCGAGCATTCTTGACACTCATCTTGAATCAATTTATTGTGAACTATCTTCTGAAGTAACTTCGATCGCATGGATTATTGATGTACTGACCCCTTTCTTAAACCGATACCATCAAGAATTACATGATCCACGGACTCTGTGGCTCACTGAACTCAAATTCCTTTGAATGGAAGCTCTGCACAACAAACTATAATATTATTCCTTCGAATAATACGATGCTCCTCGAACGCTGAAACCACGATAAACAAACATTTCGTCGGCAAAAAATAACTTCATTATTATACCAGCATCTGTATATTATTCAAAACCCATCAAAATTCTACAAGCAGTTTCTACGTGAATTGCGTTCAACGAAAATTGATACTAAATTTTGCTCAATTTTATCTTAGATTTATCACTTTTTAGAATTCACATTAAAATGGATCATACCCTATTTAACCTTCCATTACCAGGGGCTGTACATTATTCAAAATTCTATCAATACCCGAATAAAAGTTTTTGAATTAATCCCATTCAGCCAGACACAAAGTGTAAAAAAATTATAGACCTTAGCTTATAAGCGGAGACTTATTTTTTTTTTGAAATATCATAAATATATAGATAGCTTCTTAGCTTTTAAACGTCACTTCACATGAAACATATCATTTTTAATCCGCGGTACCAAGGACTATAGATTAATCAAAACCCTTTCAAATGCTGACCAGTAATTTTTGTTTGAATCACATTCAACGAAATTAATCTCAAATTTACACATTACAATGAAAATTACCTTATTTTACCAGAGGGACCAAGGGCTATACATTAATGGAAACCTCATTAAAAATCCGTAGGTGGTTTTTACTTTAATCGCGTTCAACAAAAATCATATTTATTAGCTTAGCGACGATACAGAAAAATGAAACATACCCTATTTTACCTAAGGGGTCATTGTTGTACATTAATCAAAAATAATTCACGTTTTTTTTTTTTTTTTTTTTTTTTTTTTTTTTTTTTTTTTTTTTTTTGTGAAAGCCGTTGATCCCAACTTGTAAACACATTTTTTTAAAAAAAAGGATACATTTAATTATTCAGTATGCAATGTTGTGCGTGGCGTGGTAATAACTAAACGAACTACTGCAGGAAAAAGAGGTAACACCTAGCTTGTCAACGCAGTCACATCAAATACGTACTGGTGCTTTATGGAAATCTGACCTATTTAAACGTCTTGTTTATATTTGATCGGACTGGTAAATGAGATTGGTTGAAGTTAATTTAAAAAAGGGGGTTTCAATTTCACAGACTTGTAGGGGAGATAATTATTCACAAGCTCCTTTTTTATGGGAATATTGGCGGCTGTTTTAATAGCCTGGTACGTGTGCCGGCAGATGACATTGGTTAATACAAGTACTGCGGTGCTATTTCATATTAACAACTCCTGCTTCTGTGACGAAGGTTGGTAATAAAATATCATTCGTTCTTGGCGACTCCCACGATCTAAACGTGCACGACTTTTTTTTCTCCCGATTACCAGTAACTAATCTAAGAGAGTCCAAAAACGTAGTAGATTCTCTCTTATCTACGGAGACGAATAAGAGATACATCATCAAAAATAATTTATTCTCGCTTTTGAAAAAACGCTGATACTACAGCACGAACAAATGAATTTAAGGAAAGGTTAGCAACCGTTGTGTTGTGCTTTTAGGGACAAGTACGCAAAATTCTCGCGCGACGGCTTACATTGTCATCACGCATTTTCCAGTGCGTCTACACGTATGTATATACCAGAGCCGGTTATGGTTACATTAAAATAGTAATTTGGTACTGTTTCACCCTGCAACACAATTGAAGATCGAAACACTGATGGGTTCACAAACCAACAACCGCGGTTACACGAGGACCAGAACAAATAAGATGTCGAGCGACCATATCCTAAACATTTTCGATGTGTGATCTATCAAACGAATGTGCAGGTCAGGGAATCATTGTTACCTTCGAAGAAGGCTTGCAAATTCCTCGCCACTTGTCCTGTTGAATTATAGCATATGGAGCTGCCTGCTGAAGGAGAATTGCGTCGGGGTCTAAAACCTTCCTGGCGTAGTGGCTGCTGTTCAGATTACCCTAAACATGATATTGGCAATATCGCATGTTATAGCCAATGGCGCTCAGAACCATCATACTTGGAGTATGTCCGCTATGTCACTCAACACTGCAGCATGTCCCTTTGCGTTTACCAAGGAAGCGTCTACCACATACGCCACCATCACTGTTGGACAAGTTGAAGCAGAACTCTTCCGAAAACAGTATATTTCCCACTCAGCACGCCAATGACGGCATTCAGTGTCCATTTCAATCTGAGACGTTGGTGGTTTTTGGTCAATGGAAGCCGATGCAACGACTCTTTGCAGACGGCGTCGAGCCGTCGTTGCAAACATGTTCACACTCGTTACTTCAACGTCGAGTCAACACTGTGAACAAAGCTGTTCCGTCGGTTACGGCCATGCGTAAAAGATAGCAGTCCATTTGTGTGGTCCAATAGCCGCTTGTCGTTGTGTATGGCCCTCTTGGTTCCAGATACGCGTCTCTGTCGACACAATTGAAGATCGAGACTCTGATGGGTCCACAAACAGTGGTTGCAGGAAGACCAGAACAAATTAGTTGTCAAGTGACCATATGCTAGATATGTTCGATGGGTTATATGCAGGCGAACAGGCCCTGTATGAGACTGTTTCACAGTACGATAAACTCGTTACCCGGAAACCAATCATTCTACCACTTTAGAACTCACTCACAAGCTGATATTACGCCATTTGACACTGACGAGTCATACCGGCACTTGATTGCACGTTTCCACTGTGTTTGACGGCTCTGCATCGATTGAGCTTGGAGGTCACACAAAACAAGGCACTGCTGGGACGACGTTCACGCCATATTTCTAAAGTCTTAATTACTTATTAATGTTATTTAATTGTTCTACATATTCTCTGATTTTGAAGTAATACAGACTATAACATCTGGATCCGCCATTGTGGCTCAGTGCGCTGAGGCGCTGTACACTGGATCGGGGAGGAACAACGAGCAGGACACGTAACCGGCTGTCCTCACGGCGGTTTTTAGGTTTTTTCCATTACCTTCAAAACGAACGCCGAGACGGTTTCCAATATCCGCCTCATAAAATATACACTTGAACAAACAAAAATTACACTTATCACAAGCTGAACATAGTTACACGTTTCACAGATGGCAACTCTTCGCATCTCCAGTCAGTACTCAGTACGACCTGGCAGTGGGTATAGAACACTTGGTGTCAGGGAGGGCGTGCGGCCGTAAAACCATAGCTCCAAATTTGACCATGCCACGATGAGCTTAGAAAGAAAAACTCATCCAAGACAGTCAACCCCAAAATGTCGGGAAAAGTTAGTGAAGTCTGTTCCTTACGGGTGTTGCAATTTTCACAAAAAAGTAGTGTATATCAGATTCTTCTGTGATAATTGCGCGGCTGCATGCACTTAGGTAAACAATTCGATAGTTCGCCGTTGTAACTAATTAATCATTTTTGTCGCGGAGGACATATGAAACTACTCGATGCTTACTAGTTGTAGATACAAACTCGCTGGTAATGTATTTAGTCCGTTCGTAGATTTACAGCGTTTTTTTCGTCAGGTCATCAGGTTATTTCACCGAAGTATGATACTTAGCTTCTCAATGATAAGGTAGTTACTCTTTTAGATGGATACTCTTTTACTTAACTTTTTTTTTTCAACTGCAATCCTCAAAAGAATGTTACGAAGGTAACAATGTTCTGCTAGCAGCATTCAAATCGAACTCTGCCGCTGTGTTAAAACTTTTTGCAAAATGTTTAAAAAGCTTCGCCTTCTATTATTTCGAAACGAAATTTCTTATCTTGGAATACTGTCAGATGCTCAAAAATAAGTAACCATATCGAATATTTCTAAAAAATCGATTTGGAGTGTCAATCTTATATATACATTGGGGCATTGCAGGAGACTGATTCTGTGAAAATATTTTCAATGAATAATGTTCCAGGTGATAATATCAGAACTTGCAAACTTTATTGAAACGATTTCTCAGATCGCTGTTCGTTTACACTTTTGGAACGAACGTTGTAAGACGATTCAAATCTCGCAGAGTATGTACTGCCAAATTAAGATGTAAAAATTACAATTTTTGTTACTATTTCAGTGTTACGTTTAGATAATTCTTTAATTATTTCTGTTGTTAAATGTCGTTAATCCAGAAGCCTCAGGATACTGCCTTTTTTATACCAAGCTATTTTCTTCCCAAAGCTATAAAACTGTTTTCCGCAAGCTGGATGCCTAAAGCACACCAACTAATCACATAGTTTTATGCTTAATAAACACTCAAAGGTGCTACGCGAATTTGTTTTTAACTTTTTATTATCTCCATACACTTTTGTAAGACCTGCAATAGCATAACCAAACAGAACCTCTGAATCGTCAACAGGAATACTTTTCCTGTAATTTTCGGTGCGGCTTCCATATGGAATCTCGAATTGTAGACTTCGTCCATTACTTCTTTACACTTAGCGGATGAACTAAAATACTGTTCGAGCAAAAGGCCATGTCGCATGATATAGCAAATGCAGTTAACGAATGCATTAATGCCAACACAATACGTCAAAGTGGTTGTTTATTAACTTATGATTTTGAAATGAACTGTTTGTTGGGCAGTATTAAACACATTGATTCAATGTTACTGTTTCCATTGGGTCTGTAAACATGAGCAGCGTTGTATGACTGATCACGGAAAATGTTATGCAGGCAAAATTCTTGGGTGGTAAAACAGGAAACAACAAATTGAGACTAATTAAACCGTAACGTTACTTACGCGTGTGATGGCAGACGTATTTTCAGAGCATTTTTAGGCCTTTTTTGTACTCAAATATCAACCAATATTTTCTTTTAAAGAAACTCAAAAATAATGTTGTCTACTTTGACCTAATTTTTTACTGTTAATAAAATTTTTGTGGATATAATTTTACGCGTAAAACAATAATAAGACTAAAAAAATAGGTACAGAATTACAATCTTGCACTTCAAAATATTTTTCCCCTAATTTTTTCTGAATTCCTTAATTTAGCTATTTTTATCTCAAAAAGTTTCTTTAACAAACTTGTTGCAGTCCTATTATCAGATAAAGGTACTGCAACTTCTTTATTAATAATTTACCATCGTGCAGGTTTTACCTTTCATCTAAACATCATCAGTGACGCATAACTTACATTGGTCTTAAAATGTTTGGTAACGCATCATCTTTGCTTTTCTCGTAAAGAATATTGCTTTTGCGACAGCTCCCCTGTAAATCGCACTTTTTTTTGTTGAAGAGTTCATTAACAATTAGAAATCTATAAAGACCATCTCTGGTAATCTCTGTAAAACAGACGTTAATAATTTCAGCTTATAAACACTCACCTGTCTCTGTATTTTAATCTCTTCCAACCTTGATTCTTTACTTTTGGTGATTATGTCTCACAGTAACTTCAACAGTCAAAATTATCTGCCCTCCTTTGCGAAACTTCAAAATCCTGCTTTTGGTACCTATATTTTAAGCCTCATTGTAGAGCTTATTGTAGATACGGCAACTTGTATACTAATGAAGTGATTACCTTGACATTTCAAGATTCTAGCTTACAATATGCTTTCAGTACAATTTTTTAGAGCTGTTAACAGACTTAATTTACAGTTATTAGTTAGTCTAATGAATAATTGTGTTGTTAATGGTTATTTGCAATGTCGTACTGCTGTTTTATAGGATTACAACGAGACGACTGTATACGATTCCATGGGTCTTGATAGTTTATGAATGATTATAGGGTGGAGTGAAAATTACTGGTTAAAGACATAAAAGTAAACATCTTGGCATATAAAGAGGTAATAAACTCACTTAAACAGGGCATATCGTGCAGTTGACGGTGCTAAGAAAATATCAGCTTCCTGCATCTCTCAGTTCAGACAATGAGAGGATGAACAAAAAAAGTAAGGCACTTAGTACAAAAAATCTTGAAAAGCTGGGCAATCATAATGGGAATCAAATATTCTTGGGTTGGGGGGGGGGGGGGTTAAAAAAAAGCTTTTATTTTTTCACTTACTTTCAGTTACTGTCAGACACGCTCGGTAACTAATTTAATAAAGAAGCTGGGTTCGAATTCACAGAAAGATAGAGGCAGTTAAAAAAGACTGCTGGTACATGTTTGTAGTGAAGCCTGAATGGATCTTGTGCGATTTTTTTTTTTTTTTTTTTTGTAACTGCTTTACGTCTCTTTTTAACATCGAGGTCTTTAGAGACGGGAAAGAATGGGGGCAAGGATGGGGGCAAGGAATGGGAAGGAATTCGGCCATGGCCTTTTGAAGGAAGCATCCCGGCATTTGCCTGGAGTGATTTGGGGAAACCATGGAAAACCCAAATCTGGATGCCCGGATGGGGATTTGAACCGCCGTCCTCCCGAATGCGAGGCGAGAACGCTAACCGTTACACCGCCCCGCTCGGTGATCTTGTGCGAAAAAACTTTGCATAGTATGTTTTAAGTTAAGACGTAACCATTTGAGACATAAAAAAGTAGGAAATTTTTAATTTGTGGTGAGAGGCGTGAGGAACTAAAATAAGTTATCATGTTAATTTATGAACAATGCACCTAAAGTAGTGTATGAGTTCGAATTAAAAATTCATTTGACCTTGATTTAATCGTCTAGGAAAGTGTCCACCAAAGTATAGTCCCAATCAAAATGATTAATGATGATAATAACTGGAATGCGGAACGTAAACTGGTGTTGTCATTCTCAGTCACATATTGCATCCAGAAATAAATTTTAAGAAATTCAAACCTTTTTTGCAACAAGACATAGATTAAATAATCATTTATATTGTTTCTGTCCATGGATTTCTCTGATCAATTGTTTTGCGATTGCTGAAAGTTTGGATATTTCTATAATACAAATAAAACAATTTTGCAGCTACGTTACGCGTCTTTTTAGTCACAGAACTTTGGTGAGTAACCAAGTCATATAAACAGAAGATAAAAAGCTTTTAACTGTCTGATTGTCATTAAAATTACGTTTATAATCATCCAGAAACACATGTGTATCTTCTTCTCAGTTACAATTTTTGTGTCCAGTTCCCCTTCTTGTCTCTTACAATAACTCCATTCATATTCTACTCGTACGATCATCTCCTTGTCCTATTCCAAATAAATGATATTTTTTCTTTCTAAAAAGGCCATTGTGATAAATCAGTTAGTTAAAAGTTTCTGATCTTATGCGCAACCATGTTAATAGTTTTTTAAGCCGATAAATCTGCAGTTGAGTAAGGATACCTCCACAAACATAACACGCTTAATTTAAACCAACTATGCCCTGGGTTGAACTCGAATGGGCGACGCTTGCACGAGGAGACCATTGCGTTAGTCCACGTGATGGCGATCAGCCCTAAATAATGTATGCCGCTCACAATGTGGTTTTTGTAATGTCCTCTTTTCGGGCACTCACTATATTCTTAACCAGTCTCAAATCCCATCAATAATGACGGGTTGAAAGGAGTGAGTCATTTATTCACAATTTCTTAATTGCTATAAAATAACGCTCATTGAATTTTCTCGTGCTAGCTTACACTGTACTAATAATTTCCAGTTATCATTCTGAATTTTTATAAAATTACGCTTAATGCAGCTCTTCGTGCCTTAAGCTGTAGCAAAAAGTTTCAGTTTTCTTCGTGCTCTAGGTTGCATTTCAACCTAACCGTAAACACAACTAATATTGTCAATACAAAATTAAAGCTTCTGTCACACGCTAATTAATGTATTCACCGTATCGCGATTTAATTTTGACTTAAAACTTTCAAAAGTTCTTACAACTTTCTATTTTGTGATTCAAATCCATATTACAACGTTTGAACGGCTGACACAATTACATATGGCTGTAATATGGCGTCAGTAAAAACAAAGTAAGTTTAAAATAAATCTCAACAATGTACATTATGCCGCGGAATGTTAGTTTTAATCCTTGTCCAGGCCGCATAGATCGCGATCAGTGAGGAACTACATTCATTCAAACGAAGTTATGTGGCACTCATGAAAACTAATTGTTTCTTAAAATACTTAAATTTCTTATGCCCTCTGCTGTAACGTCAAATGCCACTTATCGTTCTAATCCAGGTTAAATTTCAATCTAACCAAAACTTCGCTAACACTCTTGTCCTAAAATTAAAATTTTTATATTACATATTACGGGTTAAGAATTTATCGAAAAAAATCTTTTTCCAAGTAATAAGAATTTATTGAAAACATTTTCTTTGAACGAATATAAATGAACAAAAAGCCACTAATAATAGTTTTGATAGATGAAATTCTCTCGGGAAACTAGCTGAGTGAGAACACATGTATAGCACGACTTTTCGGTGGTCAAATACTCTGCCGCCATTGTCAATGAGTCACTTAACAATGGTGGCAGAGTTATGACCGCTGAAACGTCGTGGTATACAAACTTGCCGAGAAAATTTCATTTATATACAACGTCGAGAAAGCCTCAACTCTTAAATAGATTTAATAATAAAACGCAAATCTTGGTAACGATATAGCAATGTCTGACACGCTGTGACGTCACGCTTGCAGTCTTCGCCGCCCAACTAACAACGACCAGAAACTGCTTAGGTAGTACAGCTTATAAACGTTTTTTAATAACATTTCTACTTAGTTAAACAACAAAGAAATAAATTGCCAAAAAACTGAAAGAAAGGTATTTATTGCGTTTAAATTAACGTATGAATATTATTACTGGTTTTTTGCTTAGTTATATTCGTTCGAAGCAGATGTTTTCAATAAATTCTTAAACAATAGATATGTAAGATAAATGCTTTAATTTTCGCGTAACTGGCATTTGTTGTTACCGTAAAAGACATAAGTAATTTAATTTTTTTGAGAATTAATATGTTAATTTAAACGCAATACATACATTTTTCAGGGTTTTCGCAGCGTTGTACAGTAATAAAAACAAAAATGGATGAAAAATTTGGTGTCCAGGAAATTAGGATTTAAGAAATCATTGCTATTAATACTATCGCCGTTGTGTGTCTGAAAGAGACGACATTGTTGGCATTATAGAGTGAAAGATTCGAACTTGAAAATCACACAATGCTTGACAATATGTTGCGCTAAGATTTGTTCATTGAGATAAAAAAAAAGAAAGTAGGAAACATTCTGGACATCTGAAGCAGACGGATGAAATTCGGTTCTAAATGATATTTACGTTTCAAGAACGTAATAACAGTCTATTTAAAGCACCTAAGTAAGTGGCCGTTTTCGGAAAGATAATCCAACTAAACTATTGGTGCTGCAATTGCTGCAACTGATATTCTCAACAAAGACGCTATATAAACAATTCTAAAGTTGCCATTTGTATTTGATAAACTATAGCTTTCAGTTTCTTCGCCATTTCCTTTAGAAATAAGCAAATTAATTGCCAGGTTGCAAGAGTGGTGACTGAAAATGTAACAGCATAGAATCGAATTTATCAACGAATACAGTTTTGAAGAGAAATAATTAGCTCAGGATTACAAAAAACGTGTCACAGTACGACAGGGTACTATTATTGTAACACATATCACCTCCCTAGTAGCAACACATGAGACCGTAACACTCTAGAAGGTATAAAAAGTTCTCGACCTATGTTGTAGGTTTTTGTGCCATCGGTAAACTACGAAACATGAAAAATCATAAAATTTTTTGATAGTCATTCACTACAATAAATACAATTCATATGCTGCATTCCGTAAATTTATTTGTTCTTACTCAAATATCAAAGGTCAAACGCGAGAACTTATCATAACTTCTTCGTGTATGACGTAGTGAAACCGTAATAACTTATGTTCTAGCGAATTAAATTATGCAGAATTTCTTAAAAAGAATAATAGTTGGAAGTTTCGGTTTGTATTAATTTGAAGCTACTCATTTAACTGACTGAATGCTCCAGGAGGTGCACATAATTCTCAATTTAATCTATCAGATCTCTGAACTCGCATGTATTTTGTAACTCCAAGAAACAGGGTTCAGCAAAAAACATTAAGGCCTCGTACGTTATTTTAATATTAGCTGGCTACATCTTGATCGTAGAATTTCATATATTATCATAAGTAAAGCGTTTAAAAGAGAAAATCAATGGTTAAACTAACTCTCGCTCGTCGCTATACAATATCTGAACAGTTTACTGTCTTTCAGCGAAACTAGAAGTACATACGTCTACTGGAGATCAGTCTAGCAAGGAAACGTACAAAAGTTTTTATTGTTAATTAACACCTTTCACTTATTGTTTTTTTATATTTTTGAATATATTTAATAAACGCATCCAGAATCGTTAGTGAAAACGATACATATCTTGTACGTGCAGGATCATTACATTATAGCATATCTTCCTAATATATAATAACACTGGAAATAACGTATCTGCAGAGGGACCTTCTTCTCATTGCTAGTCCCAGATGGGGGCATAATGTAACAGCCGGCGCAGACAAACAAAAAGCTACCAACGTAGAAATCATTGTTTTATTGCAGTACAATGTATAAAAAGAGCGTAGTAGTGTACATTAGCAAGAGGAACAGTACACACAGCCTCCATAGTAGACGCTTAGTTTATCCACAGCTCTTTTCCAATTACGGGATAGATTTTGAATACAATCGGCTATGTGTGTTTCGCTAATATGAAGCACCTGTCGCTAAAACATTATTGCGATTACCTTTTCGATTGAAATTCCCTTTCCATGCAAGGACTGATTCAGTTTCGGAATGAGATCATAGTCACTTGGACTAATACCGGGAGAACAGCATGGGTTCTCAAAACCTTTTTCGCTGACGTAACATACCTGTAACAAGTTACACTGCGTGGCCCACCAGTCCAAACCATTCGTAGTATTACACCGTGACTTTCAATTTATGTACCGTATTTCCAACTCACCAAATGCTTCGAAGCAATAACATGATTTATAGTGACTTACGGAACCACCAGTATCATCATCATATATATTATTTCTATAAGGTATTTTTTTGTCACAAGCCTATATCTTCCTTCATACTTAACCGAAATCAATGAATGAGGTATCATTTTAAAGCTTATGGTCTCCACTTTGGTTAAATCGTATTTTAAGCAAGAAAGTTTTCGGAATTCGACCCTTAAAGGGCAAAAATGTAAATTTTTCTAAAATGCTGTTTTCTGTGTTACGAGTCAGTTATCTCCCTGGATACCTATCTGAAACCGTTTTATGAAGCATCGTTTTAAAGATTAAGATCTCCGCTTTACTGACGTCATATATTAAGCCAGAAATTTTTCGGAATTCGACCCTTAAAGGGCAAAAGTATCAATATTTTTGCAATGCGTTTTTGTGTCACGAGCGATTTATCTCCCTTAATATCTAACCGATATAGATAAATGAGGTATCATATTAAAGAATAAGGTCTCCGCCATGGTAACATTATATTTTTAGACAGGAATTTTTCGTAATTCGACCCTTATAGGGCAAAAATGTCACTTTTTCTAAAATGCGTTTTTTGTATCTCGAGACATTTATCTCCCTGGATATCTAACCAAAATCGATAAATGAGGTAGGATTATGAGGAGTAATGTCTCAGCTTTGTGACATCATATTTTAAGAAAGAATGTATTTAGAATTCAACCCTTAAAGGGAAAAAGTATAAATTTTTCTATAACGCATTTTTGTGTCACAAGCGATTTATCTCCCTTAATATCTAACCGATATAGATAAATGAGGTATCATATTAAATAATAAGGTCTCCGCCATGGTAACATTATATTTTAAGAAACAAATTTTTCGTAATTCGACCCTTATAGGGCAAAAAAGTCACTTTTTCTAAAATGCGTGTTTTTTATCTCGAGCCATTTATCTCCCTCGATATCTAACCAAAATCGATAAATGAGGTAGGAATGTGAGGAGTAATGTCTCAGCTTTGTGAAATCATATTTTCAGAAATAATTGTTTTGGAATTCAACCATTAAAGGGAAAAAGTATAAATTTTCCTATAACGCATTTTTGTGTCACGAGCAATTTATCTCCGTTAATATCTAACCGATATAGGTAAATGAGGTATCATATTAAATAATAAGGTCTCCGCCATGGTAACATTATATTCTAAGAAAGTAATTTTTCGTAATTCGACCCTTATAGGGCAAAAAAGTCACTTTTCCTAAAATGCGTGTTTTTTATCTCGAGCCATTTATCTCCCTCGATATCTAACCAAAATCGATAAATGAGGTAGGAATATGAGGAGTAATGTCTCAGCTTTGTGAAATCATATTTTCAGAAATAATTGTTTTGGAATTCAACCATTAAAGGGAAAAAGTATAAATTTTCCTATAACGCATTTTTGTGTCACGAGCGATTTATCTCCCTTAATATCTAACCGATATAGGTAAATGAGGTATCATATTAAATAATAAGGTCTCCGCCATGGTAACATTATATTTTAAGAAAGGAATTTTTCGTAATTCGACCCTTATAGGGCAAAAATGTCATTTTTTCTAAAATGCGGGTTTTTTGTCTCGAGCCATTTATCTCCCTCGATATCTAACCAAAATCGATAAATGAGGTAGGAATATGAGGAGTAATGTCTCAGTTTTGTGATATCATATTTTAAGAAATAATTGTTTTGGAATTCAACCATTAAAGGGAAAAAGTATAAATTTTTCTATAACGCATTTTTGTGTCACGAGCGATTTATCTCCCTTATTATCTAACCGATATAGATAAATGAGGTATCATATTAAATAATAAGGGCTCCGCCATGGTAACATTATATTTTAAGAAAGGAGTTTTTCGTAATTCGACCCTTAAAGGGCAAAAATGTTAATTTTTCTAAAATTCATTTTTTGTGTCTTAAGCAATTTATCTCATTGGATATCTAACCAAAATCGAAAAATCAAGTAAGATTATGAGGAGTAATGTCTCAGATTTGGTGACATCATATTTTAAGAAAGAATGTTTTTGGAATTCAACCCTTAAATGGAAAAAGTATAAATGCTTCTATAACGCATTTTTGTGTCACGTGCCATATATCTCACTTGATATCCAACCGATATAGATAAATGCGGTATCATACTAAAGATTAAGGTCTCCGCCGTGGTAACATTATAATTTAAGATATGAATTTTTCGTAATTCGACCCTTAAAGGGCAAAAATGACAATTTTACTAAAATCTGTTTTTGTGACTCTAGCCATTTATCTCCCTGTATATACAACCATAATCGATAAATGAAGTAGGAGTATGAAGAGTAATGACTCAGCTTTAGTGACATCATATTCAACCTCACTTTTCACCGATTTTTTTTTCGCGAAATTTTCGCATGGGTCGTCTAGTATATATTATTTCTATAAGGTATTTTTTTGTCACAAGCCTATATCTTCCTTCATACTTAACCGAAATCAATGAATGAGGTGTCATTTTAAAGCTTATGGTCTCCACTTCGGTTAAATCGTATTTTAAGCAAGAAAGTATTCGGAATTCGACCCTTAAAGGGCAAAAATGTAAATTTTTCTAAAATGCTGTTTTCTGTGTTACGAGTCAGTTATCTCTCTGGATACCTATCTGAAACCGTTTTATGAAGTATCGTTTTAAAGATTAAGATCTCCGCTTTAGTGACGTCATATATTAAGCCAGAAAGTTTTCGGAATTCAACCCTTAAAGGGCAAAAGTATCAATATTTTTGTAATGCGTTTTTGTGTCACGAGCGATTTATCTCCCTTAATATCTAACCGATATAGATAAATGAGGTATCATATTAGAGAATAAGGTCGCCGCCATGGTAACATTATATTTTAAGAAAGGAATTTTTCGTAATTCGACCCTTATAGGGCAAAAATGTCACTTTTTCTAAAATGCGTTTTTTGTATCTCGAGCCATTTATCTCCCTGGATGTCTAACCAAAATCGATAAATGAGGTAGGATTATGAGGAGTAATGTCTCAGCTTTGTGACATCATATTTTAAGAAAAAATGTTTTTGGAATTCAACCGTTAAAGGAAAAAAGTATAAATTTTTCTATAACCGATTTTTGTGTCACGAGCGATTTATCTCCCTTGATATCTAGCCGATATAGATAAATGAGGTATCATATTAAAGAATAATGTCGCCGCCATGGTAACATTATATTTTAAGAAAGGAATTTTTCGTAATTCGACCCTTATAGGGCAAAAATGTCACTTTTTCTAAAATGCGTTTTTTGTATCTCGAGCCATTTATCTCCCTGGATATCTAACCAAAATCGATAAATGAGGTAGGATTATGAGGAGTAATGTCTCAGCTTTGTGACATCATATTTTAAGAAAAAATGTTTTTGGAATTCAACCGTTATAGGAAAAAAGTATAAATTTTTCTATAACCGATTTTTGTGTCACGAGCGATTTATCTCCCTTGATATCTAGCCGATATAGATAAATGAGGTATCATATTAAAGAATAATGTCGCCGCCATGGTAACATTATATTTTAAGAAAGGAATTTTTCGTAATTCGACCCTTATAGGGCAAAAATGTCACTTTTTCTAAAATGCGTTTTTTGTATCTCGAGCCATTTATCTCCCTGGATATCTAACCAAAATCGATAAATGAGGTAGGATTATGAGGAGTAATGTCTCAGCTTTGTGACATCATATTTTAAGAAAAAATGTTTTTGGAATTCAACCGTTATAGGAAAAAAGTATAAATTTTTCTATAACCGATTTTTGTGTCACGAACGATTTATCTCCCTTGATATCTAGCCGATATAGATAAATGAGGTATCATATTAAAGAATAAGGTCGCCGCCATGGTAACATTATATTTTAAGAAAGGAATTTTTCGTAATTCGACCCTTATAGGGCAAAAATGTCACTTTTTCTAAAATGCGTTTTTTGTATCTCGAGCCATTTATCTCCCTGGATATCTAACCAAAATCGATAAATGAGGTAGGATTATAAGGATTAATTTGTCAGCTTTGTGACATCATATTTTAAGAAAGAATGTGTTTGGAATTCAACCCTTAAAGGGAAAAAGTATAAATTTTTCTATAACGCATTTTTGTGTCACGAGCGATTTATCTCCCTTGATATCTAGCCGATATAGATAAATGAGGTATCATACTAAAGAATAAGGTCTCCGCCGTGGTAACATTATATTTTAAGAAAGGAATTTTTCGTAATTCGACCCGTAAAAGGCAAACAAGTCAATTTTTCTAAAATGCGTTTTTTGTGTATCGAGCCACTTATCTCCCTTGATATCTATCCAAAATCGATAAATCAAGTACGATTGTGAGGAATAATGTCTCAGCTTTGCTGACATCATATTTTAAGAAAGAAGTGTTTGGAATTCAACTATCAAAGGGAAAAAGTATAAATTGTTCTACAAAGTATTTTTGTGTCACGAGCCTTATATTTCACTTGATATCTAAGCGATAAATATAAATGACATATCGTATTAAAGACTAAGGTTTCCGCCGTGGTAACATTATATTCTAAGAAAGGAATTTTTCGTAATTCGACCCATAAAGCGCAAAAATGTTAATATTTCTAAAATACTTTTTTTGTGTTTCGAGTCATTTATCTCCCTGGATTTCTAACCAAAATCGATAAATGAAGTAGGAGTATGAAGAGTAATGACTGAACTTGGTGACATTATATTCAACCTCACTATTCATCGCATTTTATTCGCGAAATTTTCGCACGGGTCGTCTAGTATATATTATTTCTATCAGGTATTTTTTTGTCACAAGCCTGTATCTTCCTTCATACTTCACCGAAATCTATGAATGAGGTGTCATTTTAAAGCTTATGGTCTTCCCTTTGGTCACATCATATTTTAAGAAATGAAGTTTTCGGAATTAAACCCTTAAAGGGCAAAAGTATCAATATTTTTGCATTCGTTTTTGTGTCACGAGCCATTTGTCTCCCTTAATATCTAACTGATATAGATAAATGAGGTATCATATTAAATATTAAGGTCTCCGCCGTGGTAACATTACATTTTAAGAAAGGATTTTTACGTAATTCGACCCTTAAAGGGCAAAAATGTCAATTTTTCTAAAATGGGTTTTTTGTATCTTGAGCCATTTATCTCCCAGGATATCTAACCAAAAAGAATAAATGAGGTAGGATTATGAGGAGTATTGTCTCAGCTCTGTGACATCACATTTTAAGAAAGAATGTTTTTGGAATTCTACCCATAATGGGAAAAAATATAAATTTTTCTATAACGCATTTTTGTGTCACGAGCGATATATCTCCCTTAATATCTAACCGATACAGATAAATGAGCTATCATATTAAAGAATAAGGTCTGCGCCGTGGTAACATTATATTTTAAGAAAGGAATTTTTCCTAATTCGACCCTTAAAAGGCAAAAATGTCAATTTTTCTAAAATGCGTTTTTTGTATCTCGAGCCATTTATCTCCCAGGATATCTAACCAAAATCGATAAATGAAGTAGAATTATAAGGAGTAATGTATCAACTTTGTGAAATCATATTTTAAGAAAGAATGTTTCTGGAATTCAAACCTTAAAGGAAAAAAGTATAAATTTTTCTATTACCGATTTTTGTGTCACGGGCGATTTATCTCCCTTGATATCTAACCGATATAGATAAATGAGGTATCATATTAAAGAATTAGGTCTCCGCCGTGGTAACATTATATTTTAAGAAAGGAATTTTTCGTAATTCGACCCATAAAGCGCAAAAATGTCAATATTTCTAAAATACGTTTTTTGTATTTCGAGCCATTTATCTCCCTGGATTTCTAACCAAAATCGATAAGTGAAGTAAGAGTATGAAGAGTAATGACTGAACTTGGTGAAATTATATTCAACCTTACTGTTCATCGCATTTTATTCGTGAAATTTTCGCACGGGTCGTCTAGTATCGAATTATTACTATAGCCCTGACTTTACTGCACCTTTCGTACTGAAAATGTTTATGATACGAGTGACGAGAATACTATGTAAGTATTAAAGAACGTAAGAGAACTTCATTACTGTCTTGAAATCTTTTTTCCGGTTACTAGAATGAAGATTTTGTTTAAAAAAATTGTGCTGCCGCAGCTTGTTGCTGCAGTGGTTCGATATAACACCCCTCAAGTGGTATCTTGAACGAGGATGGGGCCCGGTCAACATTCGGTTGCTCCTTATCTGCGGGGTGCGACCCGGCAGAGCCCGTAGTCTGATTTACAGCGCGTATTAAATTTTATGAGCGTGTAAGGAGGGCTAAGCGCTCTCTGGGCGAGGCCATGCAAGGCTAGGCGGCTCAGAGGGAACGACGCATACTCGGTTGCTGCGCCTTATCGTGGCTCCTAGGACCCTCGTGAGGAAGGAAGGAAGGAAGGCCTGGCGGCGGGGGAAGGACACGCTACCGTAATTAAGTGCCGAGGACGATGTGGGGTCGACATTGGTCCGGGAAGCCACGCGAAGAAATGTTCTTTGCTTACCGTGGCGAGGGGCAGACAATCCATTGCACTCGGGGATTGCAAGTTCGTGTAACCCCCTGTACCAAATATGTAGCTTTCTCGCCTAATGAAGTTTTACTGACATAAATTTAGTGGCAACCACTTGCAGGAACAGTAATAATATTTCCTCTTCTCCACATAAAAACGTAACACGTCTTATTGTTAGTCAAGTTTTAGCCTTCTGGCCATTATTCAAATACGCTTGATAAAACGGTTTTTGACAGTTTTAATTAGATAAATCACAATTGGTGTATTATTATTATTATTGTTAGGCCTAAGATTGCCGAATTATCAACATAAGTGAATTCGAAGACTTAATGCTAAACGCACTTGTTTTGTGCAAACGAGGTATTGTCAGTTTGAATTCAGTCGCCTTTGCTAAAGCATTTGAGCAATGACCATCCAGATAGAAGTACATTACTGGACGAAAAACGTAATTGCAAGTTATGGCGATTTGCCAACATACTCATTAGCGTACGGATGCTACAATCCTAACAATAACGCTACTGAATATTTAGGGGGACCATAACTCAGACATTAGAATTAACCCTAACCTATCCAGTGTAGCATGTACATAATGCATTAGTCCTTGATGTTAAATGGCTCAAAATCCGATGTAAGTTTGACTGAGCGTTGAACCGTAGGTAAAGAAATAATTATTTAGTCTTTTGCATATGCTAATAGCGATTTAACGTCTTACTTTCTTCATTTAAAAGAATCATTTTAGCTTTTAAAGTAAGTTAGAGACAAACTACATTGTGGTAGATAATTACGGAAAACTGCGCAAAAACCATAATCATGATGTCCAGTGTCTTGGAAACCTAGCCTGCTAGAGCCTCCCAACAAGAGGTTGATTAATTTATTGAACACACACCGTTGTGTGCCCAATTTTTTTTCCAATTCCAGCATCACTGTGCTATGTTAGAGTAACTGATTTTGTTAATGCTGCCTCTTTGTATGGTGTGTGTATATGATAATGGTGTCGTCTATATAAATCTCGTGGTGACTGTGAAACACTGACGCTGCGAAGAATAGTGTTCGTTACATTGTGATATAATACAGGCGTAGAAATTTATTGAGAAGTCAATACAATCTTATGAAACGAACATGTCTAATAGTACACCGGCTATAATTTGGCATCCGTCAGGCGTCAAACGAAAATTGACGGGGAGTCAAACTTTATCCTCTAATAACTAAAACGAACAAATAAAAAAGTTGAGAATGTTTTTATAGTTGCAAAAAGCGAACAGCCTACGTCATCCTCCATTCTCAATAATGTCACTTTACACAGTTACCGTATACTGCTTACTGTACTTACTTTGAATAAAAATTGCGGTAATATTTAATTCCACTTGAGCGAGGTATCGTTCGACTCATCTTGTCCCACTCTATTCAATGGTATAAATTCTTTGTGTTTGCAGGCAATCATCTCTCAGAAATTAGCGCCGCAATATTGGATTATATCGTAGAATCTAACAGGATTAAGAATAACGAAAGACAAACACTGAAAAGAAATGCTGGAAGAGTTCGGGAAAACATGAAAAGCAATCGAGTAGGAAATCAGGATTTCCTTTAGTTGAAAATTCTAAAGACGACATTCTCTTAAAGTTGACAAATGCCAGAATGATAAAATATTTCATCTACTGAAGTTCGTTTTGACTGACTAGTATGTAGATTACCTTTAATTGTTTGACACTGTTAAACGATATTTAAAGTGGGTAATGAGGAAAATAAATCGTTAACGACTTTATTAAACTAATTCTCAAAATATTCGCTTTTGGTTCTAAATCACCTCTCTCCACCGCTAGTTCTGGCTGTTGTTCTGCCGTAACAAGATGGATGCAGTAGCTCAAACCCTCAAACTCTCTTCATCTGCTGACAAACTCCAGGTTTTTTTCTGATTTTTTCTGTACGTATTAAATGTTTATTCTCCATATCAGCATCTGGTAATCAGTTATAAGTATAAGAACCATTCAAATGAAACTATTATTGTTGGGCTCTTGAGCATGTGAAGAGAACTCAGTTCATCTTGTTTACCAATTGCTGGCAATTTACAAGGTTCTCCATTACCGCAAAATAGTTTTCATCGAATGTTTTCTTTTTCTCTCCTCACGTTCTTTTTTCTTATTAAGAAAAATAGTTATTTTTTTCTGTAACTATTTTTTTTACCAGTAACAGTGTGTTCTGCTATATTATAAAGTTTTAGGGTACCTAACAGTTATATCTCGCGTAATTACTTGCAGTTTACTGTAATTTTTTTGTGATTGGTTTTTCCTTCCATTTATTGTTTTAATTGTAAAAGTGATCATTACATTTAGTTTACAATTATCAAGTAGCCTACTATTTTAATATAAATGTTTTTTGGTGTTTGAGGTTTTAAGGTGTTTACTACTTATAAAGGCTCTACATTAAGTTCTTTGGACCTCATTGCAGCTACTATGGAGAATGCCTGGTAACTGTCAGCTTAGGATGCCTACTTGTAACTGCAGAAATTTCTTTAAATTTAATATTAGAACTTCTTAGGTAGAAGCGTTTAGAGTCCTGCTTAATCGTTTCTATTAAAGGATGAAAGTAGAAGTCCTGATGGTTTCTCCAGGTGGTAAAATTTCGGGAGGCACCTACAATTACACTATTCTTTGTGCAATATGTATGTAAATTGGTTCAAGAAACCAAAATTAAATTTGGTACTACCTGGATTTTTTTAGCTACCAGTCGCATTTATTTTTTATAGCCACATGTAATTCGTTGCTAGCAGTGGAAGCATCAGAAGTACATCACTTTATCTATAAAAAAAGTGGACATTTTCATTATTAAACATTTTATTTTCTGAAAAGACAATAAACGAATTTGTACTTCTCTTCTCCATATAATTTAGACATTACGACTGGGAGACTGCTCGACACTAAGAGCCATTGAAATTGCTGGGTGTTTCTCCACTTTTCCCATAAGGAACTTAAATCCTAGATAGTTCGACTGTAATAAGAAAACCATTAC
This sequence comes from Vandiemenella viatica, assembly GCA_031002005.1. Taxonomy (NCBI): domain Eukaryota; kingdom Metazoa; phylum Arthropoda; class Insecta; order Orthoptera; family Morabidae; genus Vandiemenella; species Vandiemenella viatica. The sequence goes on from JARYHS010013630.1 coordinate 362,364,343, forward strand.
ACATTGGTACCAGTTAAATGTTCCGATTAGTCAAACATTTGATAAAATCGATGAATGCAGGTACTTTTATTCAATGCCCCCTTTATGTAAGTAATGATCAAGGTCATTACTGTGAGATTCATTGCACCATTGAGAAAAATAAGAAAGCCGTGGAAATTTTGTAAACGGTAAGATAAAGAAATACTTAGTAAAACACATAAGGTAATTGGTTTCGAAAATGCTATTTGGGTTTAGTTACAGTCGAAGCGAAGCGCAATGTTCAGATTACCGGCAAGAAGCTAATAAAATGAAAGCGCCGATTTTGATTAATTGCAGAACGGATATCTTGCTGTCCCGGTCTTCAAATTGAGAAGTTATTACGCTCCAATAGACAGAAATAATTGGCGTATCTTGCCTAACACGTGGAGTTTTCCTGAGTCAGCTCGTATTTCATCCACGTTCTGACGTGATTTCTTTTGACCTATAGCTGCAGAGTTAAGGAAATGAAAATCGTAACACGGTTTAAAAGAAAAATTTATAGTATGACGAACACTCCTATTTTCAAGTTGTAACTTTAACAATAACTACTGAACATCAACATAATTCTATTTAACGAAAATCTCTATTATTTTTTACAACTGCAAATCCCATATGCTACTCAAAGTATAATTGTCAATTTACTTCAGAAAAACACAAAAGCAAATCCCGTCTAATGCTGAGAGTCAATGTTTACGGTAATACAAAAACAAAATCTACGTACCCTTGAGATAATATTCAGAAAAGGGGGTTCGAATCACTATCCGGACATCCAGATTTTGATTTCTCATGGTATTCCCGAGTCACTCCAGGCGAATGACAGGATGCTTCCGTTAAAAGGCCATAGTTAAATTCTTTCCCGTTCCTTGCACCTCAATCTTTCCCACCTTTAATGATCTCAACGTCGACGTTAAAAAAAATCGATACTTGTACGCTATTGAGAATTTATATTCACCATATCAGTAGTGAACATGTTGTCTTAATTCTTTTCATATGTACAGTTTTCTGGATATTTGATGGTTTAATGACACCAGTCATTTAAAAAACGACTGTTTTTATTGCATTAATATCTCTAAAATGTGAATGCGAAGTGATACCGTTTAATATTTCGCATTCCTCCTATTATTGAGGGGTGGGGTGGGGGGAGGGTGGAGGGAGCAGGGACGTTTATACGTGTGACATGTTAAACGAAGCAATCCGCTTTGTGTCATTTGTCGGAAATTCGTATGTAATACTGATTTTCCACAAAAGTGAATAATCAAAATTCATTATTGCCATATAAAAGTTACTGTAGAATTAGAAGAGGAGGAACAGTTTATCTTGTTCTGTTTCACCAGCATCGTATGAAATTGGAAATCATTCCCTAACGAAATTGTGGACATAAACATAGAGCTGCATCTGACGAACGACTTAAGCTAGCCAGTCAACGCAGCGACACCCCGAAAAGAAATCTGATTTCACTTTAATTTGATCTCTGAACAGTAAATTCGTGTGATCTGACGACAAACTTTCAAGTTCCCATGCATTCCACTGTGCCTACAGATAAACCTAACCCAAATCACGCAAAGGTCTTTTAAAATTCCTGGCCCAACCGCGAGTGTAACTCGAGACCCTGAATTCAAATTATCAAGCTCGTTAAATGCTAATCCACCAGACCTCTCGGTGTGAAAGAGCTAGTGGAACTGGTAAGGCAATAGTTATCACGACTTAAACTACAATGAAACTAATACGAAAAACTTAAATTATATTTTGTTTAACTTGCTATTAGTAGCAGTAGCTAATGCTAGGTGGGACAAAATGTTCAAAATTTTAAAGAAATCAGTTCTAAAATATCGAGATAGAAGAATACTTTATAAACTATACAAAAATCAAGTAGCTATAATAAAAGTAGAGAACCATGAGAGACATGCATCAGTTAAAAAGGGTCTAAGACAAGTATGTATTCTATCTCCGTTAATATTCAACTTTTATGTAGAAGAAGCAATTAAGGAAGTAAACCAAAAATTTTCATGTGAACAAGTGTCCAGTGGAAAAAAAATCAGTATGCTACGATTTGCTGATGACATTGACTTGTTAGCAGAACGAACTGAGAATATTGAGAAGTTACTGAGTATGATGAAAAAAATATTGAAGAATGATTTTGGAGTGAATATGAATCAAAGCAAGACAAAAGTGATGAAATGTAGCAGAAGTGATACCAATCACAGTAGATTAAATATAAAAATAGGATCGGATGCAATAGGAGAAGTAAGTGATTTCTGCTACTTAGAAACCAAAATTACAACCGGTGACCAAAGAAGGAATGATGTTAAAAGCAGAATAGAGCCTTCATGAAAAAGACAAACCTTTTATTTTCAAATATTGATACAAGAATTAGAAAGAACTTTTTAAAACTCTACGTGTGGAGCACAGCACTTTATGGTAGCGAAACATGGACTTTAGGGATACCAGAAAGAAAGAAAATTGAAGCATTTGAATTGTGGTGCTACAGAGGAATGCTGTAAATTAAATGGGCAGACAAAGTACGAAATGAAAGAGTTTTGGAAATAATGGTTGAGGAAAGAAGTTTGTGGAAGGAGCTTACAGAAAGAAGAGACAGGCTGGTAGGTCATATTTTGAGACATGCTGGATTGGTTAATTTGTTAGTGGAAGAAACAGTCGAAGGTAAGAACTGTAGAGGAAGACAGAGATTAGAATATATGAAGGAAATAATTGAGGACGTGGGTTGAAAAGAATATGTAGAGATGAAGAGGTTAGCACAAGATAGGAAGGGATGGAGGATTGCATCAAACCAGTTGAAAGACTGATGACAGCAACAAACAAAAAAGTTGTTAGTTACTGTGTAATATAACTTCTTATCACCAGAGGACGAAAATTATTCTCGTCTGGAATAATTATTCATCAATTTTTAAGACATTTTAATTCATGAGATCAAGAGATAATGACGATAAACAACAATTTAAACCGACTTATTTCCGTTACAATTTTTTAAATTTATTTTGTAAATTAATCCATTCTCTATAAGTACGAAAATAAATTATTAAGAAGTAAACATACTATATTGTGACATGCTTCTTTATTTTAATAAAAATTCTTTTTCAGTATGAGTACCTGCCATGAAAGCCATTGATTCAGCACTTCCTACGCATATGTTTGGAAGCATTTTGCTTCATTTATCTTCATCTTCTGCGTTCACGCTGGCCGAGCATGGCATCGCTATTTTGCATTGCAAATTCTAGAGGAAGTTAACTCATAACAGAAACTTAAATCGAAAATCACATTGACTTTTATGGGGATGGTTATTGGCAATAGTAATTTCTGGATTTTCAATCGAAATATAAAATAGGATCAGATATAAACCGTCGATAGCTATTACATCTGTGAAAATATTTATTTTGATGACTAAATTACGATTTAGGTACAACGCACTATTCAAGGTTCACGCATAACGTACCTCTTTTACCGTATAATGGTATGCAGTTACATGCCATTATGAACAGTGTTTCTTAACCTTCATTGAAACACGTTAACATAAATACATTCAATATATATACCATACAAATAATTTTCAAGTCATTATAGCCTTCAGAATAGTTCTGATTGTTAAAAATAAGTTGGATGTAATGTGTGCAGTAGTGCCAAAACAGAATGTATTGGCATTGTAATACTGTACCTTTTAGTACGAATCTACTCTACGTGTATTGTTCGAAAATAAGATTGGGTTTAATACTTTTGTGTGTGTATTAAATATGTATGTCAGTCTTTCTTTTTAGTGTTTTAAGTTAACAGCTGGAATGGTTGAACCAAGCAATGGATCTTTGCAAATGTGTCGCCTGATCGAATAAATCACGTTTCTTGTTTCACCAGGTCGATGGTCGCGACCGAATACTCCATCTTCCATGCGAACTGGTGCTCGAAACATGCACCGTGCCACGGAAGCAGGCTAGTAAGAACAGTATTATGCTATAGGGGACCTCCACCTGGGCTTCCATGAGACTTTTGGAAATGATCGATGGCACCTTAATTAATGTAAACAACTTGAAAATTATTGTGGATCACCTGCACAGTTTCAGGCATCATGTCTACCACGAGGACAATGAAATCTTCAAGCAGAATAAGTGTCCGTATCACAAGGCCAGCATCTTGCTACAGTGGTTTGAGGAGCATGATAGTGAACTCACGCTAATGACTTGCCCACCAAATTTGCTTGATCTCAACCCGATAGAACACATCTGGGACGCTTTCGGGAACCATTTCCGCTTCCACACACCACCGGCCCATAATTTAAGGAAATTACGTGAACTTAGCATAGACATTGGGTGCCAGATACCTCCAAGACACGTCTAATCGCTGCTATATTGCGTTCCAAAGGTGGGCTGATCAGTGTGTTTGAAAGGCTATAAGAACATAGATTGTTAAGACTCTGCTGTAAATAACCACCCTAAAAATGAAAAATGGCCAACGTGATTATACAATTCTCAAATATATAAATTACCCTATTTATTAGCTGTAACAATATTAAATATACCCAAAAAACTGAGTCGGTAGTGTGGTGTTCGAGTAGTGGAAGTTGACAGTGGGATTGAAATTGGAAAAAAATGATCTTGACAAAAACTGAGTTTCATCGCAATGATACACCACACTGAAACTGTCGAAAGTAGTTCCACACATGTAAACTCAGTTGTACGACGTTATTACTAGATACAATTACAAATTAGCTACTTCGACAACCATCAAGATTTTGATGTGGTTGTCTGTAAATCTGCATTTTGAGTGAAGAATACGGGAGATGAAGATTAAAAATAAATTTAGTTCGGCAAAAATAAAAATTTTAATATCGAATTATCACATGATGGTAGCTGCATTGGAACAATAGACTTACAGCTTGTAACACGAGATTGATATCAAAGAAGGAACTATGAAGGTGCGGAAATATTGTAGTGTCATAGACATTATGAAGTAAGTTACGAGTTTCTAGCCATAAGTTTTCGAGCATTATCAGTTGGATGGTATTTGCTGGTTTTAGGACTTTCCACCAAGAGAAATAATTGACACTGTCTCTTTTTTTGTCAAGGTTATTTTGAAAACCCGTAATGTGCTTCACTCGCGGACTGAAAGCTCATTTTGCGCTCTACGTTTTACCCCGGATATCTATTATAATAAAGCATAGGTAGGATGTATACGCAGGCTTTGCGCAATCCGTGATCTATTTATCTGAAATCAAATCTCAGTGCGCTTAAAATGAGACTTTTACCATCTTGCTATAACAACTTTTGTAATTCCGCGATGGGAAACGCACATTACGCATATTTAACGGGGGAGGGTGGAATTCGGTGAAATATGTTAATAATATAGCTGTCAGGTGCACAGTATTATCCGCTTGGATGAGAAGATAATATGTGAGCAATTTTATCGAAATATTTTATACGTATACAATTAGATAAACCGTTAGTCTGAAGACTAACATGCGATTTGAATTGCGAATACGGTGTACGTTCGTTAAACAAGCATTACAGAATGTGTGTACATTTGTTTGGAACGGTGATCGCTTAGATGTATGAGCTGTTCCGTTGGTGCTGCTATGTTTGAGGAGAGACAGAACTGGGAGGGTAGGTATCTCGTAATCGGATTAAGTCAGTTCGCTCGGTGTACTGCTGCACTTGAGGTTAACCTTGTTTCAAAATCCCCGACATGGCGGTAAGTATCCACCTTGCAGATTTAACTGTACTAAGTAAGCAATAAGAACGTCACGTTATTCAAGTTGTTATGAAATTTCTTAACCTTCAATTTTTAATTCTTAGTTCTTTAATAAAAAAATCCTTACTGTATTGATAAAGGTGGGATTTAGAATGTCATATGATAAGGACGTTAAATACCTCTGCGAATATCGTAATATCGACCAGAATACTCCTAGTAGCGGCATGTAAATTCATATTTCAATATCTTTAAGAACTTTTTAGGATGTTTTAATCAGTACCAAAACCTTGTCTTCGGGTTATTCAGCCGGAAACACGTAGCATAAAGGAAATTAAACATTTTTGAGAAATGAAATTTAATAAAGCGAATACATATATCTTCTACCAGAAACTAGGTATTACTTTTATAATGATTGTTACATTAATTTATTTGGGTAACTGAAACGTTTGCTCGAGAGTGAACAAAATGAACTGAAATTATTCGAAAACCCCTCGGCCGCCACTGGATTACAGATTTGTGGAAACAGTCTTCTGTCCAGCTTCCCAGCGGAATCAACTCAGAATGACACAGTTAACGAATCGCAAGTCCAAGAATAGTCTCCACACCACTGACGGGCTATCATGACATGAATCTTCGGTCAAAAGTGTTCTATTATTGAATTGCGTACATTGAATAATGTAACTGTTTTAAATAAATGTATCATTTACGAATTTCTGTTGGTCATGCGGTTGAGTTTCGAGAATTAGCCATAGTGGTTGGCCAAATGTCGAGATGATCCGTCTTTCATGAGGCACTTGTACTGATTTTCCTTTAAAGAAAAGAAATGTCTGTTTTAAAGTACGATGCTCATCAAATTCTACTAAATGTAAGATAAGGACATTTTTAATTTAAATAAAACTACGGTTTTGATGGTAACATTTAACATGGCACGCTATTAAGTATCTCAGAGTTAACGGAGAGAAAATAGTCAGAATGAGATTGGAAACTACTTTAATCCGCTTATTAATTACTTTTACAGTAGAGAGATACCACAAAGGACGATCTGTGTGCAAAGATATATGTGCAAATACTGTAATTTAAGTATTATTGTTCATGGAAGATATATTCTGTTAGGGAAAAATTGGCGATCTCCCGAATATCTACCACAACGATTACATAATACTTAGAATACATATAGATAACTCTTAAAAAAAACTTTAAATAAACACACGGTTGTAAAACTGTGGAGCCTTTTCTTCATGGCAACAATACGTCTCTACGAGAAAGTGTGGTATGAAAGTACACAAACATTATTATTTCCGGAGTACTTTCTTCTTCTTGAAATGCAACCTACGAGGCGTTCTGATTTAAATTATAACTAGCCACGACTTCATTCGTGATTGTTAAGAATTTTGACTGACAGCAGCTACCGACATGTAACCATCACAGTGAATGATGGGAGATTCGCGGCTAATACCACACACATACATCAGTGATCCACTAAGTAGTTGTGGAATTAAAGTTAAATATACGGTCACACATTTCTTTCGTCGAAATATTAAAATGTCATTGATCGACCAGTTTCAAGCACAGTATCTCCTACACTCCCACAACTACCGACATGACATCAACATGGTTCACGCTGGGAGACTTGAGCTTAATATCACACACAATCACCAGTGGACTGCGCTGGGTAGTTTTGGCTGTGGAGTGAAATATAGCGACACACATGTATATTTTTTTATCAGACCCAAAACTTTCAACTACCATGTCTACCACATCACCACAACTACCGACATGCAATCACCATAGTACACTATGTAAGACTACAGTCTACTACACACACAAACGCCAGTGGTCTGCGCTTCGTAGTTCTGGATGAAATGTGAAATATAGGGACACTCGCGTCTTTGGTAGAAATAAGATAATTCCCTATGTCGACCACTTTCAACTACCATATTTCTCACACCCCCATAGCTACCGAGATCTAACCACCATAGTGCACTATGGGAGACTCGATGCTATCACCACACACAAACAATAGTGGTTTGTGCTATATGATTGTGGCAGCAAAGTGAAATATACGGACACATATGCCTTTGGTCAAAATACGAAAACATTCTTGATCGATCACTTTCGACCACCATATCTCCCAAACCCCCGCAGTTACTGAATTTCGACCAACGTTGTGCACGATAGCTACTACCACATACAAACATCAATGATCTGCGCTGGATACTTTTGGCTAAAAAGTGATACATAGGGACACACACATGTTTGGTCGAAATGTGAAAGTGCCCCAGGTCTACCACTTTCAACCACCATATCTCCCACACCCTCGTAGCTACCGAGATCTAACCACCATAGTACACGATGGTAGGCTCGATGCTATTACCACACCGAACACCATGATTTGCGCTATGTAGTTGTGGCAGCAAAGCGAAATATACGGACACACAAGTCTTTGGTCGAAATTGAAAATGTCCTTGATCGACAACTTTCAGCCACCGTATCTCCCACAACCTCACACTACCGAAATTCGCCCAACGTTTTACGCGATCGGTGAATTTATGCTACTACCACACTCAAACACCAGTGATCTGCGATGGATAAATTTGGCTAAAAACTGATAAATAGGGACACACACGGTTTTGGTCGAAACGCGAAAATGACCGAGGTCGACCACTTTCAACCATCATATCTCCAACTCTCCGATAATTACTGACATGTAACGACCATAGTGCACAATGGGAGACCACACAAAAACAACAATGGTCTGCGCTATGTAGTTGTGGAAGGAAAGAGAAATATGGGAACACACAAGTCTATAGTCGAAATATGAAAATGCCCTACATCGACCAACTTACCAACCACCATATCTGCTCCTCCCTCCACCTCCCCCCCCCCCCCCCAACTATCGGAATTCGGCCAACGTTGTGCACGATAGGAAACTCCATTCTACTACCGCATACAAACACCAGTGATCTGTGCTAGGTAGTGGCGGCTGAAAAGTGAAATACAGGGAAACACATGTCTATTTTTACATATATAAAAGATTTATGATCTATTCAAAACGGGATTCCATTTCGCATAAATACAAATAAATTATTTAGTTTTCCTACGGAGGAACTTGCAGCGTATAACTGTCAATAAAAAAATTTCATATTTGTAACATACAATAATATTATAGCAAAATGTACTGAAAAAGGAACATGCATAGCTACACAGACGGAAAAAAAAATCCCAACACCAAGAAAAAATTATTGTACAGTAATGAAATTTGGACAATGCATTTGTCAAGTTAACATGTTTAATTGATTAAATTTTCAAGATCACAGGTTAATTTAAGCTCAAGAAAATGCATTTCAAATGTGAAATACTGTTAAATTAATAGCCGGTGTAACCTCCAGAATTTTGAATGCAAGCCTGCAAACGTGAATGCATTGTGTCATACAGGTTTCGAATGTCACTTTGTGGTATGGAGTTCCATGCTTGTTGTACTTGTGCTGTCAATACTGGGACGGTCAGTGCTGGCTGTGGATGATGCTGGAGTTGTCGTCCAATGATATCCCATACGTGTTCAATTGGAGACAGATCTGGTGATCTCGCAGGCCAAGGTAACATGTCGACACTCTGTAGAGCACGTTGCGAGACAACAGCGGTATGAGGGCGAGCGTTATCCTGTTGAAAAACTCCCCCTTGAATGCTGTTCATGAATGGCAGCACTACAGGTTGAATTACCAGACTGACGTACAAATTTGCAGTCAGTGTGTTTGGTATAACCACAAGAGTGCTCCTGCTGTCATAGGAAATTGCTCCCCAGACCATGACTCCAGGTGTAGGTCCAGTGTGTCTAGGCCGCAGACAGTTTGGTTGCAGGCGTTCCCCTGGCCTCCTTCTGACCAACACTCGGCCATCACTGGCACCAAGGCAGAACCTGCTTTCATCAGAAAACACAACAGATCTCCACTCCGTCCTCCAATGAGCTCTGGCTTGACACCACTGGAGTCGCAAACGGCGATGGCTTGTAGTCAGTGGAATGCACGCTACAGGGCGCCTGGCTCGGAGCTGTCCTTGAAGTAACCGATTTCTAACAGTTCGTTGTGTCACTGTGGTACCAACTGCAGCTCGAATTTCTGCCGCAGACGCAGTACGATGCGCCACAGCTGTACGCCGAATACGGCGGTCTTCCCTCTCAGTAGTGCCACGTGGCCTCCCGGAACCCGGTCTTCTTGAGGCAGTACCATCCCTTGACCACTGCACCCAACAATCATGCACAGTGGATACATTCCGGCCAAGTCTTTCTGCAATATCGCGAAAAGAAAATCCACCTTCTCGTAGCCCTATTACATGACCTCGTTCAAACTCGGTGAGCTGTTGATAATGGCTTCTTCGTCTTCTTAAAGGCATTCTTGGCTAACATCAACTCACTATGTCAAATCTCAGCGGTAAATAACGTTCACAAACTTTACAGCGCGTATTTAAAGCAAACCTGATTTGCAAGCTCTGAGTAGCGCTACTAGCGCCACACTTATGCGCGAAGCGCGAAATTTGAATCGATGTCATCTTTCAGATGTATAAACACGCCTACCAAATTTCGTTTATCTAACACAAGTCTTTCTTGGTGTTGGGATTTTTTTTTTCCGTCTGCTGTGCTAGGTAGTGGCGGCTGAAAAGTGAAATACAGGGAAACACATGTCTATTTTTACATATATAAAAGATTTATGATCTATTCAAAACGGGATTCCATTTCGCATAAATACAAATAAATTATTTAGTTTTCCTACGGAGGAACTTGCAGCGTATAACTGTCAATAAAAAAATTTCATATTTGTAACATACAATAATATTATAGCAAAATGTACTGAAAAAGGAACATGCATAGCTAATACACATACGAACATTGGCTTTAATTTATACAATACAGTACTATTAAAATAAGAACTGATTTGCTATGCCACGTATAACTGTCAATAAAAAAATTTCATATTTGTAACATACAATAATATTATAGCAAAATGTACTGAAAAAGGAACATGCATAGCTAATACACATACGAACATTGGCTTTAATTTATACATTACAGTACTATTAAAATAAGAACTGATTTGCTATGCCACTTGACACGCATTGAATCAGCTCTTCTTGTTAGTGAGTGATGGTTTCTTTCTACTTTTCAGATCGGGATTTCAATAGCTTTAAACCTTTTCATGACAACACAGACCAGTTTGCAAAAAACTTCACGTGAATCGGTCCTGTAATTTTTTAGTCTATAGAAGACACACATACGAACATTTCCTTTTATATATAGATGTTTCTTTTTATTACGCTGCTGTATTTCCTGTAGGTATCGTGTAGCTTGAGAAACCATTCTGTGGGATTCAAATGTTTTTGGACGTCGAAAGTGTAATTAGTACTCGAAACCCTTGCCACTAAGTGTGAATGCTTATCTTCATTTATAGACTATTCCATCTAAAGCAGTTTCACATTAAACTATCTTTTAATTCTTTTAAAAATTTCGTGAAAGCTATAACGTTTTCTTTCATGAAAAAATTTTGCACTAAATCAATATTCCGCTGTTGGATGGACTTCTACTTAACTTTAAGCGTTTCGAACGAATAACACTTCAAACGAATTAGATAGTTAAATAATTGTCAGGTAATGTTACCAACTACTGCGTTAGTTTATTTTGCTAGGCACTAAATTCGAAGTTATAATGTAAATCTGAAACTCATTTCACATTGAACTTGCTAGTGATGAACACGATCTTATAGCCACTCTAGTCAATGATAGCGTTTATGGGTCCTGGTGAAGAGGCCAAAAAATGCTTGTAAAGCATGACACCTTCTCGTCTCTGGTTTGAGGGTGTTCAGATTAGCAGTGGGATTGGGTTGGCGAGCGTGGTGTGGAGTGGCTGGTATCCAACAGGAAGTGCGCGGCCTGGTTCGGTAACGTCGTTAGGTCGCCCCGCCTGCGACATTCATTTCACCCGCAACGCTCCGGCAATTCCTGGCAGAAAAATAATTCCCCGGGATATTGCAATTTTTCGGCCTTCCTTTCTTTACGGTTGCCGGGCGATACATAAATCAGAAAGTCGGCGAGGTAGATCCGGGGAGTTGTGGGCGCGGAGTGGCTCCGTCAACTACCTCACGGGACGTATGGTAATAGAACGTGCGAGGCGGTCGGCGCTACAACGGGATTTCCATCCACGATACAAAGGCGATACAGCTAGTTCTCTGCGGGACTACGTTTTATTTTCGGCGCATGTACCGAATAAATTCGTCTTCTTTACCACTGCAACTTATCGGGTGATAAATGGAAGCTATCATAATTTATCTAAATAATACAATTAACAATGATATATTTAACAGAAGGTAATTTATTGCAATATTTTAATTGGATTTTCTGATTGAGGTTGCCGTTTTTATAACATGTATAAAGACCAACTGTGGCGATTTTAAATATATTGGATTAAATACGAGGTATAAAGTGTATGTTGGTATAGTAAATCAGAATTAAGGGCATTTCGGTAAAAGGAAAAAATAAATAAAGTGATGTGCATTGAGTAAGAATTATAAAGGAAGATTTAGCCTGAACTACAACTAAATTAGAAAGGAATGTCACTCTAATAGCAGTAATAATACAGCATATCATTTAAGAAAATGATTTTTTTTTTTGAAAAGTTTATTTCAATCACATGCAGAAAAGTATGTCGAAGCAGAAAGGCGAGAATTAATTGATGAAATGTAAAGTAGTAAATAGCAACCATGCAGGAAATCTATATCTATACTATTTATACTATACAATAAAACTTTAGAAATGTTGTGCCGGTGCATTAAATTTATTTTGAAAGAGAGTAGTTGCAATGTAAACTACTGATGATAGAGATGCCAAAACTTTTTCACCTGTCTGTTTCCACACGATGCAAAAACTATTGACTTACTAAATAAAATGCACATAATGATAGCTTACATCGTCAGTCAGGCTACAGGGTTCTTTTTATCCAGTTACCATATAAATTTTCGATGATACAGAATCAAAAACCGCAAATTAAGTTATGTCTGCTCCTCACGTGGAGACTAATAAATATATTTCAGTTAAATTTCGCACAGTGATATATCATGTCTCCGATTAGGATATAGAATACTTTTATCCTAATCAGAAAGTACTTTCCCAAAACACAGAGTCCAAAAAAGAAAATTTTCAATTTTGTCTCCCTGCGAGCGCTTTTCGCTTAAATTAATGAACGAATTTCAACGAAATTTAGCGTTGTGATAGCTTATGTCACCATTTAACATATTGGCTACTTATTATCAAGATTTATACCATATTTTGTCTATAATACATTGGTGAAAAAGCAGAAATGTTGACATTTTTGTGCATCCCTTTGATTGTATAGCCATTAACGGTTAGCAGGCGAGCTGCCTAATGTGAAGTGGTCTTTGTACCAATTGACTGAAACACACAGCACTTCATCACCTGAAGTCGAAGCGGAGGAACCGATTATAACTATTTTTATTTTATTATTTAATACTTTTGCTCATGGGAACCATAAAAAAATTTCTTTGCAAATGTATGTGAAGTTTTTATTTTTTTCGTTTAGTGAAAATGAATGAAAGTGGTATGTAAGGTGTATAACATTAATGTAAGTTGGATAGCATGTTTTCATCAGTCCTAAATGCTCAAGTATTTTCTTTTCACTAAAAAACACTCTATTACTGCTGATGAATTGTAAAGCATGATTAAATGCGGAGAAAAATGCACCACGTATTTCAACAATTATAACATTCCAGCGGATTCTGTTTCTGGTTTAAAGCTTTATGTTAAACAATAGAAAAACTGAATGCAATCCCTCTTTGCTACTGTGATTAATTTTCTTTCTTTCTGTATGTTTTCGCGTTTGAAACACAGGCATTTCCTATAAAAACAAGATTTGGCATCTTTTTAAGATATTTATGAATTAGGAATAAATAATTGATGAAATTTTGTTAATAGCCAATGCACTGGTATTTTTAACAGTATTGCAAATGAAATAAACTTAATCAACTATTATGAAGAGCGTGTTTGATTAATATAGCGCTGATCTAGTGGAAACATATGTCAGCCCCTAGATGTTAGTAAAAAAATTTTAATACAATACTCTGTGAAGCATATTATTACATATTAGAGCAGCTATTTTAATTGCGATACGGGGCTCTCAAATAGTTTCGTTTTCAGGAAGAAAACAATATCTTGAGTATGTAACGTGGTAAATGTCGAGCATTATTGCTACTCGTGGAACTTTCCATCAAAAGTTCGTGTTCTAGGTCATGCCAGTGATAGCCTACAATCGATAAAGTAGCTGAAGAAGTTTGCCTTTAGTGTATGCTTTCTCCTTCTTAATTTAAAGCTCAGCTAATTCATTCCATTAGCTTAACGACTCGGTTTAAATATTGACAAATTCTTTTTAAGCTTTTGAGAGATGCGACGATCCAATTTTGTAAAAGCGTATTGAGTGCTAGATGAGATTTCGCTAATATGGTGCTCTTCAACTTTCCCCTCTTTTTTTCTTTTTTGTCATAGATTTGACTTTAAGTCTCGTTCAGATGGCGTTAGCTAGAGAAAAGATTTGGCAAGAACTGGGAAGTAGATCGCTTGCTGTGCGAGGTGTTTAGGAATTACTGGCCTGACGTAATTTCGATGGAATATGGAAAACAGAAACCTAGATGGCAGGATCGTGATAAATAACCAGGCCTCCATGTCTGGATTACTCATTATCAGGCTTGAGGAGCTCATTCTAAACATTTCAGCTTACATCCTTTGCGGATGCTGGTACTTGTTATACATTTCAAACTCATTTACATTCTGTTAAGCTGTTATAGGTTCAGTCGATTATTTTCAATCAGAGTAAACAATTTCTCTCATGTCCGTATAGCGCCGCCTATAAGTATGAAATGCTTCGGCTTTCTTCTATGGAATAAATGCTCTACGAAGTGTTCCTCACGTTTTACTAAACGCAACTAACTTCACATACGAAAAGTCCGGCATTTTCATGGTTGTCCAGAATGGATCAATTTACCACAATCTAAATTCTAGCAAAAATTATTTGGTAGGCTACAAATGATTTTTTTTTTTTTTTTTTTTTTTTTGTAACAGTTTAACGTTCCTATTTAACAACGTGGTCTTTAGAGACGGGAAAGGATGGAGGCAAGGAATGGGAAGGAATTCTGCCATGGCCTTTTGGAGGAAGCATCCCGGCATTCGCCTGGAGTGATTTGGGGAAACCATGGAAAACCCAAATCTGGATGCCCGGACGGGGATTCGAACCGCCGTCCTCCCGAATGCGAGGCCAGAACGCTATCCGTTACACCACCACGCTCGGTGCTACAAATGAATTCCAATTACTGTCGATCAATCTTAGCAAAGTAATACACTGCCCAGTGGTTGGAGGGATGAACTGTAACGCTACAATCAATAATAGAAATAAAAGATACAACACTTAACGAATGGCAGCCGATTTATTTCTCATCTTGCTATCTCTTTTCAATATCTTGATCGGAACAAATGCTCTGTTTACTTTTACATAATTCTGGCAAACGTTAGACTGATAGTATAGAAGTCTAAATAATCATTCAGTATGTAGTACTGTAAAACAAACGAAGAAAGCCAAGTTAAAGTGAAGTGACTTAATATACCCTGCGTTAATCAGCTCGTTTGTTTAGCAATATCTATATTGTTTCTGAATTATATCTTAATTGAAATTACTCGTAGTATAACTATAATTAAATTGTCACAACCTTTTGGATTCCCTTTGATAATAAAATGATTTTCGTTATTCAAAGAGCTGCAGAACAATGAAAGTGGTGTTTCCAACTCAAACTGCTACAGGTGACAGGTGGCAGACTACATTTTAATTTCAGAGTTTTAATTATGAAAATATAATATAGAAATTTCTAAAACTATCTCGAAAATAGTCCTAATTTACAATTAGATAACATTACTAGCAGATCAATGCTCAAGATGTGGTTTTCCATTGTTAAAATATCGTTCTAAGTAACTTCAAGTTTTCAAGGCGTCATTCACACTATTTTGGGATGAGAGAAGGCACCTGATTTATCGGAAACACTTTGACCGATTACGAGCCTCCTAGTGGATAATGTTTCTAACACCAGGCAAGCTTACTGCCATACTTAACGCCCGGCAACTATAGTATCCAATAAACGGAGCAGGCAGTGCAGCAATACAAGCAGCACAAAAAGGCCAGGAAGTTGTATTTGTGAATCTGGTCTGCGATTGTCTACCTAATGCAATCCAAAGAAAATAAAAATGGCGGGCAGATGTTTTAAAGCACGAAATTGACCTACTCAGCGACACTGCATCAGCCAGTCGCGAAATAATATGGCATGTGACGTCATTATGCTACTTGATTCCTACTGACTTCAGCGTAGTGCTTATGGGAAAATTTACATGGCACTTTCAGGACTTTTTCCGGATTTCATGGCGCTTCGACGTCAAGGTCATTACAACCGGGAGAGGGTTGGATACAAAAACGGGAAGGGATTCAGCCATGGCCTATTGAAGGAAACATTCCGGCATTCGCCTGGAGTGGATTCAGGAAACCACAGAAAAAAGAAATCTGGATGGAGACTTCAACACGCGTCCTCCAGAATGTCAGGCCGGAACGTTACTGCTTACCCACCAGACTCGGTAACTTTCCGGAGCTGTAATGGCTGTGCCAAGATAAAATCCTGAATCAGCGTTTCTCACGCGAAGCAATCCACGCGTACATGTGAAATATGAAATCTGCTACCGGTTCTGCTCCGGCTGAAGCCTGCCTCTTAAAAATTTTATTTCCTACTAAATAAATTGATCCCTACAAAGATAGCGAATTTTTACGACGTCAGAATTTGTATCCGCTCTGGGAGAACTCTTCCGTTAGCGGCATGTTAGATTTCGGTTGGACTGAAGCTGCTCAGGGGATTACAACCCTGTTATCGACAACGAAAGATTTTAATTTTTTCGCTTCCTTCAAATGGTGCTAAGTGATATGAATTAATATTATAGTCGTCTGGAACAATGTGAATTTGTCTTTCATCATCAACTTAGGGCAGCGTTCAGAAGGCTTTGCTTTTGGTCTGGAATTTAACCTCAGGGTATAAATGCAAAGGCCACAGAGGAACATGAAAACAACCCTGAAAACTATGTGTATCATCTTCGATTTTCTATAGAATGAGTGATGTCTTCTTTGTGCTGACGGTCAGAGAAAACATACGGTAGTGGAGGTGGTTGAATTTCTGCCTTTACTTATGAAGCTAGTAACTTTTATACTTTTGTAAAACAAAAATAAGAGACCATTCCCAATTTAATTTGATCGGTACGAAAAATTGCAAAGAAGGTGGAGTATGTGCTTGCTTGAGTCTACCATGAGGGCATATTTGGTCGTGTTCAACTGGTATTCTGAAGTAACGCTGGTGTGCAGGTTTTTCAGCTATCGTCACCTAGGTCTAGTGGTCAGAGGGTCTAATCAAATCTGGTTACGATTCCATTTTATTATATGCAACGCACAATAAGGGGTCAAAAAAAGTGATGCTATTAAGCCTTTAACCGTGGAACCTTAGAAACTTCTTTTTATCTCGCAACGCTATTTGTAAAGAATTCATTTAAGAGGAAGAAAGACGTGACCATCTCAGCATTTACTTACATGATTTCGAAAGTTAAAATCATGATGGTTTTTCATTCTACTGAACGATTTGAATTTATAACAGTTGCTGTTAACAAGGCAGTCTCGTAGCTCAGGCTTTAATCACAGTGTTTGACTAACTTGGTTCGGCGTCCGTGAAGACGATTTTTTTTTTTCCATCGAATCTGAACACACAAGGCAACTCCCTCGGCCTACTTCGCCTGCTGTCAAATGATTGTCGTAGGAGAAACTCCGCTAGGAAGGTAAAGTCTATCGCAGTGTGGGTCTGAATCCCCACCTCAATCTTTAGTGACGCAGGTCGAAAATGAGGTTAAGGAGTTCTACCTCCGCGTCTCCCAGCGCGCGATCCTGAGGGACAGACGCTGCGATCTTCACCCTTATTGCTCTTACCGCTGACCTGGATTTATCATGCTAAAACTTTAAATCGAACTAGTATCTGCCTGGCTAGCAGGTATCTGTGGTGATAGTCTCTATTAGAAGGAGAGCTGGATTTGTTAAGCGCTTAAGACCCTTCGTATCTGGACACAGAATGCTGATACAATTATATCATGATTTAGTTCAATATAGTTTTCTAAAAATTTCAGTCAGTGCATAAGGAAGTTACAAACAAGACTTCGACTGTTACCATTACGAGCGAAGCACAAATATAAAATATTATTTTCAGAATGCATATTACGAGACTTTATTTGGCAATGTCAATGCCTCTTATGGAAACACCAGTTGTTACAATTTGGAACTACTTCAAGCTCAATTAAATTATTTAGCCAATTTCATTACTTCAAAGTTGGCGTGACCGTGTTTTATCATAGGTGGTAAAGAAAAGGCGATTTACTGGAAAATTCGTGGTATTTCCAGAGAATACTGAGGCTTGTCTTGTTTAAATCTGAAGAAGCAAACACGCAGTCATTTGTAACAGTGGTGTTTTCTAGCTTATAAACGAGCCAGTTTTAAGGCTGAGCGGCTGCCAGGCTTATCCTGTGCACTCAGTGGCCCAGGAGTAATCCGCATTAGGTGGCAGCAGGCCAAGACGCCCGAGAGCACGCTACACACAACCGAGTCTCCTTACAGTCGTCTTAACCGCCTTATAGCCGGAACTGGCGAAATGTCTCATCTGCTCAGTGACATGTATTTGTAACCAAATTCGAACATCCAATCTTCGATATGTACTGTACGTACAGAGAATTTTGCTGATGTATCCATTTGCAATGCACAACCGCAGCTACAGTCACGCATATCTGTGAGATACAGAATTCTCTCATGTAAGATTTGTGCTTGACAGATGTCGCAAACTGACCGGGGATTAAGTATAAGCTGCTCCATGGATCGGATGAGGAACTCGCGCAGTTAAGATATTTTTGCTGACTGAGTGAAAGAATCGGATATGGTAGTAGTGTACGACTCGATTTAGTTTATATTCAGAGAACATTACGTCCCTCTTGCACCAGCTCTAATTCCTAGCGGAACGTGAGTTTCGTCGGTGGAACATGTTTGTCGGCATCAATTGTTACATCGTCGGTATAATTCATTGTTTCCAAATTAATTTTTTGTTTACAAGCGAGTTATTATTATTTTTTTAAATTTTCGGCAAAGGTTTCTTTTTAAATCAACTCGTGGATGCTTCAGTTAACCTATCAAAACATAATTTTAACGAAATTTGGGGTAAATATCTCACTTGGTGGCATAATTTGTGTACAGCGAGGAATTATTTTTATAAAAGCTGTTTTATTAAATGGCCAAATATAATATGATCAAAACTTCCAGCTAAATTTGAAAACATTAAATTTTATAACGATAATCAGAGTTGCGGTCTCTACTAACATTTATAGTCACTCGTGAATCAATTACGAACAGCAAGCTGGGATTTTAAACGAATGGATTTTTATTTTCGTATTATCATTCCATCTCACAGCTTTGTGAATTGCAGAGTTTAATCTTAAATCGTATGCATTCAAAAATTGTCTCAATTATTATAAATATGTATTATATTGTAAATGGCTAAGTTTTGCGTGATCTTTATAGCTCTATCTGCATAAAATAATAATAATTATACTGTATATATACTTTGTCCACAGTAAATCATCTCCTGGTTGAGTTTTTACCGTAGAGATACTTCATATAAAATATAAGAATCGAAACACAACTGATTACTGTGTAATAGTTTGAAAACATTTTGATTAATTTTATTTTTCTCAAGTTCTAGGCTCTTCGAAGTGGACGTCATTATAATCTGCTGCGGATGGGGCTAAGGAAAGGGAAGATACTTTGCGATAGTTTTTGGGGTTTTTGAACGAACCATACCTTCGTTCGCGTAGAGTGATTTCAGGAAACTATGGAAAACCGAAATCTGTGTGGCCGGATCGGAATTTGACCCCACGGGCTCCGAAAAACAGAGCCGGACATTTCTGCTTACCTACAAGTACCAGGCTGTTAGACGCATGGAGATTTCTGAATCGCATTTAAAACAAAAAACAAAAAACAAACAAACAAAAAAAACAGTAAGGCCCTCCGCACACGGGGCGATCGCCATGCAATGCGGCCTCGTCTCGAACGCGATCAGCTAGCATTCTTTAGGTAAAGCAATGGGGAGCCATCAACGGGGCTCTTCTTGTGCGACCGAGCGAGGCGGTGTAACGGTTAGCGTTCTCGCCTCGCATTCGGGAGGACGGCAGTTCGAATCCCCGTCCGGGCATCCAGATTTGGGTTTTCCATGGTTTCCCCAAATCACTCCAGGCAAATGCCGGAATGCTTCCTTCAAAAGGCCATGGCCGAATTCCTTCCCATTCCTTCCCCCCACCCTTTCCCGTCTCTAAAGACCTCGATGTTAAAAAGAGACGTAAAGCAGTTACAAAAAAAAATCTTCTTGTGCGATCATTACTAGAAGCTAAGTCGTCTCGCGCTCCGTGCGCCGTGCGTCTTGATCGGTTTGGAAGTTCGCGTGACGTTCGAGACGAGTTCGACGAGTTCGCGACGAGTTCGCGACGAGTGAAACAATGGAAGCCTTTAATATTTACTTGGTCGGTGAAATAGAGAAACAACATGTTCTTCAGAGTTTTACCCTTGTCAGATATTCAAGAAAGGATTCACAAATCAGAGCATTTAAACGAAGGACTTTGCTTTTAATCAATAAAACATTTTAAATTAATTCTAATGACTTCCCAACTCGAGGAATAGATTTACAATATGCAAGTGATACATTTTATCTCCATATACAGGTACAGCAAACAACATTTTTGGGAATTCGAGCTCACAGCATGAAAACGAGACCCCACTGTCAGATGGTTATCAGAATAAACCGAGCAACAAACAACAGCGTTTCACACAATTATAAACATTTAATTTACGCTTATAGTTAGGTTTTCAATATACAGGTACAGCAAACGACATTTTTGGGAATTCGAGCTCACACCATGAAAACGAGACCTCACTGTCAGATGGTTATCAGAATAAACCGAGCAACAAGCAACAGCGTTTAACACAATTATAAACATTTAATTTACGCTTGTAGTTAGGTTTTGTTGTTTAAAGAATATAAATCCTTGAACAAAAAAACTGATATGATAAATAGTTGTCAAATATTATGTTTGTTTTGTAATATATTCTTATCTTAATGTAATTAATATTCTTTCTTCCACCTCTACACGTTCCATAATGTTAGCATCTCGCTGGTGGATTGGAGGAAAAATAACTTTCACAAGCTAGGAATACGAATCTTTTGACATTCTGTAGAATGCATGAAATTTAGCGACTGGTTCTTTTAATTCAGAGGCCGTGACGAATTGTCAACGGCTGATGTTCCTCTCGATGTAGGGGTGCACCCAACACATCATCTTCTTCCTCGTTAGTAAAATAAAAAAAAATGTTTAAAAAAACATAAAAACCGCCTTCAAAAAAAGCACACTATAAATTTTAAAACGACTTGTACCTTGTTTCGAAGAAAGTAAATCTAAATGGACAGTATTTTATATTATTGTTATTGAAATTTTTACATTAATCAGTTATTTTTGAAGTAAAGAAACACGTGCTCCCGGCGACGAGCGGTAATCGCACAATGTGCGGAGGGACTAACCGTTGACAGGTATGTTGGTGAATACGTGATTCACACGTACAGCGTTTGGATAGCGTGCATCTATAATGAAATTCACAACTTTCTGGGTGTATCAGGTACCTTACAATGGATACCTGCTATCTCGAACCTAAGGGTATCCGTGTGGCAAAATATTTCTTAAATCTTATTCAACCTCTCGTTGCTTTACAAATACGGTGATGAGTAAATTACTTCAGTACAATGAGACATGAAAGTAAATAAGTTCGAGTATCTGTTAAATCAATCCTACCACAGCTTCAAGTCCGCATCAGTCTTGTAAGTATTGTAGCAACCGGTCACAAAATGCCAGGGATTTTTCTTCATCTTCTCCACACAATTAGCCGGTCCTTTGCTCACTTTCCCGCTCACATACACAGCAGACGAGCAGATACAAAGTTTCATAACCTATTTCCTTCGTGAATTGTAGCAGTTCACCAATATTAAATCTTAGAGTTAACCTTTCTGACGAGTAGGATTATGTACTGATCTTACAGGGCATGGTTCTGTATTATAATCGTATTTAGTTTAGTACTGAACCATTTTTTATATATACTGATGATGAGGAAATCTATGAACACTAAATGTTATGTATGTATGTATGTATGTATGTATTTTCGGAAACCTACGAATTTCAACGCTTAAGTACACTTAATAACTATTACTGATTAATCAGTATCTAATTCTGTCATTTTGTGGTCGTCGTACCCGCTTCTCAATTTACAACATTTTACGCCAGTTTCTGCAATCTTCTGCTTTCACCAGATCATACTTTCGTCTTCTCGGTGGTCTGTCACAGTTACTTCTTGCTGATGGTGACCATTTCCAAACCTTCTTTGGACATCTGCCATCATCCACTCATTTTTTTCCATGATGTTTCCTTTGCTTGCTATATCTCTCTGATTCACTCATTAATAAATAAAGATAATCAAACAAATTTCGGTGTTTAATGTCTTTATTGTAAAGCGATCTTCATAGATTACATAACCATTATCTGTTAATATAGACTTTCCAACAAGTTGTTCAAGATGATAACTGGGGAATACATCGACAATAATTCTGTACACATTTTTATAATTATTTTTTCATTATTTTTGTGAGTTCCATCAACTTTCTGCATCAGTTACCTTCTCTACCTGTGACAGCGAAATCCAATTCAAAATATTTTTTTTTTAACTAGGTGGAATTTAATTTGACGATGTGCGCTTCTGCTGTACTGGACATGATTGGGCGCTAGCATGAGTTAACTGAGTTTTACATTCCATTTTATCCCAGCCCTTTTATTATCTACGTTCAATTTTGGATCAATTACATTACCCGGAATTGAGAGCTCATCAGCAAGTTATAGCGTTCACTCACTGTTTTTGGAATGGTGGCTTCAATTTTATGTGATTTTGCATAATTTCACACACAATTGGAGATAACAAAAAAATCACACTTTCTCCAACCTAGTCGTATAGACAAATATTAGAAATCGTATAACTTTCTAATCTCGACTTCACGTAAAATTTTCTGAATATCTGCAGTTGTTTACACTATACTCTGCGTGAGATGTATGTGAGTGTGTGAGTGTGATAAATGTTTTGTGCATGGCTAGAATATTTAAACATTGTCATTCTTTACGCGCTTCTGATGACGACTCTGTCCCTTAATAACTCCATCGAAATCTGTTGAATAGATATCCATTCCGACTATAATATTTTTGATACTTTAGTTTACTCAAGAATTCCACCGAGAAGACCGTTTCATACTTGAGTTAGTAAATCAGTGTTTTGCTGGGATTCTGTGTCTGTCATCGGAATTTTTATCAATCCGAGTACAATCCCTAGGCGGTTCCCAACAATCATACATTACAATACTAAGATGATTCACCAGTAATAAAAAAAAAATGGTACAGAAACTCCATTAAAATTGGTCGTGTAATCCACCTCTGTGGTAGTTATCTACCAGGGCAAAAACTTAAACTTAATGTGGAATTCGCACTACGGAATGTCCTAGCGTCCTTCACATAGGAAAAACAAAGCCTGGAAAAAAGGCAATGCTCTGTTTATGCACGCGTAAAATTTCCACAAAGATTTTCTTTCCTAGGCGGTACCAATCAACTTATTTACTTAACCCAAAGAATCTCATGCCATAAAAAGAACAAGTAGAATAAAAAACGTAACTCCATTAACTACTGCTTCAACTATTTGTTTCCTACAAACATCAGTTGGTGATACTATATATCCACCGATATGAAACTTCATATTTACTGCTTTTGTTTTGAATAGTTTAATGAAATTTGAATATCTCTGTGGCAATCGGCCATTACAGTCATAAGTATTGGAGTTTGTTCAAACGTTATTAATGCAGAAACTTTAAACGTAAATACACTTTGAACCAATTTGAAATATTAGCTATGATAAAAATTCACTTTTAGTGGGGTACTATTATTCGGCACAAGATTAAAGCTGTATTTAAAAATAATGGATTAAAATATAAAATTTTGATGGTAAATAAAAAAAGACAAATCTTTACGGGTATTATTGTAGCAACAGAAGGAATTATTTCATAATCAACTTAGCATTTACTGTAAATAAATCATTCATATTAATACTGTTAGGATTATAGTGTTCAGACAATGTAATAATATTTATTTGTCTCAGTAAAAAACAAGTTTGTGAACACTTAAACTCGTTTTTGGAAAGTGTAAAAAAAAGAATATTAGAAATCTTTTTTAGGTATGATTTATAAGAATTTTTAAAGGATACTTGATTTGACAATTCTTTGATATTAACATTAGAAAACATTTATAAACTAAACAGCAGTTTCAAATGTCAGCAATATTGCTATTTTCACCACAGGTTATACCTTGAAAAGAGAACAACATCATATTGTGACTTGTTGCTGTATTTTTTACAACCCATATTTCATAGATGAATATCGTTTAAATTAAAAAAAAAAAAAAAATTAGTACCAATGTAAATTTAAAAGAGTATAATTTCTGATGATAATGGATACTAAAATTCGGTTTAAAAATAGTTTAGATGACAAAGTATTGTTCCAGAAGAAAAATGGATAGTATTGTGAATATGAAATTGAACCATGGAAGCTAATGTACGCAAGAAAAATGTTAGGGATGCCAGAAATAGCAACAACTCGAACTAATGAAATTTGCTACCTGCGTGCATGAAGAAAAATAAGGGAATCGAGTTAATACCTGCGTACTCATCTGTTTTGAAGCTGAAAATACGCTGAGCATACGCGTCCCAAATTCACAATAACGTCAATCAGACATCGAAGCTGATCTGATTTTCGCAGAACAGGTAATAACCTGTATTGCGAAAATCAGATTATTAATATTTTGACGTTGGCCCTGTCGAAATATAATCTCTGTGATGTGATGTAATATTAAAAAGGTTTCATATAATGGGCTACAGGAATAATTAGAACCATCGATGAATATAATACGAACTGTTAAAACTACCGTTACCTTCGTGTCATGCGTTTTATACACGTACCGTTTAATCATTTCAATTATTAAACACACGTGGGCAGCAAAAAGAGTTGATGAGGAAAATGTACTCCAGTTTTTTCCTGGGCGTAAGTCTAGTTTTGCGTTAACTCTTAAATTATACACTTTGATATTTATTTTCCGCTATAGTAACAATAACCTGAAAACGATATGAATATTTTTGATATTTGCAAATATTAATCAAAAATCCTGACAACTGAAGATAATGAAAAAATGAATATGTTAATAGTTGAGAAGATTTGTAATTTGTTAGTCTTATGAAACTGGATAGTTCTTATCTTCCCGTTAGGAGCCTCCATAGCTGTGAGGTAAAGAGCTTTTACTTTTTTGGTGAACGTATATTTACATTCGCCGGATATTGAGTTTTTAGAACAATGAATAAGAATTCTGTAAGAGGCAGAAATAAATTTAATTCGTCAGTGATCATTATGAATTTACTGTGAAAAAATTAATAATTTGTAATTTTTCAATGGAAGAATTAAAAAAATTTGTGTTCGCTTTGCTGCAGAATGCTGATATCAATGGAACGTAAAATAATAATTCAGATCGTTTTTTTTTTAAGTTTACCGGCGAGAATTAATTTGCTTTAACTGTAATGTCTACCGATTCTAATTGCCGATGACCAACTAAATGAAATACTAGAATGTCTCCATCGCTGCGACCATGCAAGACGTTGGACAAGAAGCATCGAAGTAATATTTCCGATGTAGGGACTGCGAGATCCCTGTATTAAGGAATGGTCAAAACACGAGTTGTCTCAGACGAAAAGAATTAGTATTAAAATTCATGTAGGATAAATAATAAGTACAATTCAAGTAGAACGTTTGTCGACAATTTCGAAGATTTCTATGTCATTCTAAATACGCATCGAAATTTTCAATATATTTGTTGATGGCTTTACGCCTTGTCCATGTCAAGCTCATTAGATGCCGAAAAGGACAGAAGAGAACGAACGACAATGGCCTATTGAAGGAACCAACGTGGCATTCGCTCGGAGTGATTTAAGAAAACCATAAAACCAGAAATCCGGTTAGCAGGAGGGGATTTGGAACTACGTCCTTCCGAATGCGAAACCAGAGCGTTACAGCCTACCCACCACGCTCGGGCGTATTGAATCGTCTCGCCCGTCACATTCCCTGCCTTACCCGTCCAACGTCAAGCTAAGGTGCCGCTTATGCAATTTAACCAATGTCTGTAAATATGACCTACCAGCATGTCTCTTCTTTCTGTAAGCTTCTTCCAGAAGCTTCTTTCCTCACCCATCATTTCCAAAACTCGTTCATTCTTACTTTGTGTGTACACTAAATTTTCAGCTTTCTTCTGTAGCACCACATTTCAAATGCTTCAATTTTCCTTCTTTCCAGAATTCCTTTAGTACATGTTTCACTACAGTAAAGTGCTGTGCTCCACACATATAGTTTTAAAAAGTTCTTTCTAATTTCTAGATCAACATTTGAGACTAAATGATTTCTCTTTGCCATGAAGGCTCTTGCTAGTGCTATTCTGTTTTTTGCTAGTGCTATTCTATTTTTCACATCATTCCTGCTACGGTCATCGGTTGTAATTTTGCTTCCTAAGTAACAGAATTCACTTACTTCTCCAGTTGCATTCGATCCTATTTTTATATTTAATCCACTAGTATTGGTATCATTTCTGCTACATTTCATCACTTCAGTCTTGCTTTGATTTATATTTAGTCCAAAATCTTCCCTCAGTATTTTGTTCATGCCATTCAGTAACTTCTCAATATCCTCAGCCCTCTCTGCTAACAAGACAATGTCATCAGCAAATCGTAGCATACCGACTTTTTCTCCCTTTAAACTTATGCCACATGGAACTTTTTCTTTGACTTTCTTCATTGCTTCTTCTACAAACAAGTTGAATATTAACGGGGATAGACTACAACCTTGTCTCACACCCTTTTTAACTGATGCTTCTCTCTCATGATTCTCTACTTTTATTACAGCCACTTGATTCTCATATAGTTTATAAGTATTCTTTTATCTCGATACTTTAGACCTGACTTCTTTCAAATTTTTGAACATCTTGTCCCACCTAACATTATCAAAAGCTTTTTCTAAATCCATAAATGCATATAAGTATCTTTGTTTTTCTTGATCCGCCTTTCAAGTATTAATCTTAAAGTCAGAATTGTTTCCCTTGTATCGCGATTTTCCTAAACCCGAACTGATCCTCACCTCCTGTGCCTTCTACTACTCTTTCCATTCTACTGTATATTATTCTGGTCAGTAATTTTAAAGCATGCGATGTTAGACTAATGGTGCGATAATTCTCACATTTGTCGGCTTGTGGTTTCTTCGGAAGTGTGAAGATGATATTTTTATTAAAATCAGTTTAATTTATCCTGTTTCATAACTTTTGATATCAGCTTGAATAATCTTCGATTCCTTCTTCTCCTAGGGATTTAAGAAGTTCTGCAGGGATCTCATCAATTCCGACTTCCTTATTTGCTTTCAAGTCATTCAGAGCTCTATTAATTATGTCCTCAAAACAGGATCTTCTAAGTCATCAATGTTGACGTCTCCTTCCTTTTCCATTACGCTATTGTTCAAGTCGTCCCCATCATACAATTTCTCATTGTATTCGTTCCATCGGTTAGCTCTATCATATAAGCTTAAAAGAGGTTTCCCATCGGCAGCTTTAATATTCACAGCTCTTTTCTTAATTTCTCCAAAATTCTGTTTGATCTTCCTATATGCAACATTTACTTACCTACGACCATTTCCTTTTCTTCTTCTTCACACTTCTACTAGCTATTTTTCGTTTTCTTTTTTGCATTTCATTTTTATTTGATTTCTAAATTGCCTGTATTGCTGTCTTCCTGCTTCAACCTGAGAATTTTTGTACCGTCTTCTCTGATCCATCAGTTCCAAAAAAATTTTCTGTGATCCAAGGTTTTCGGACAGCTTTTTCACTAAAGCCTAATGTTTCTTTACCAGCTTTCATTATTTCGGTCTTAAATGCATTCCATTCGTCCTCGGTTGAGTTCCTTTCAGAGTTATTTCTTAGACCTACGTCTACCATTTCTGCAATTTTTCTCTCGTACTAGATTGTTTAAGTTTATTCACTACCAGTCTGTTCTGCTTATATTGCTTCCAAATTCCTTGAATTTCAGCCTGCACTTCATCACTATAAAATTATGGTCAGAGTCTACGATAGTTTCCTGGGTACCCTTTACAGTCTAGAACTTGATTCCTGAAGCTCTGTTTGACCATGATATAATCTAGCTGATATCTGCCTGTATCCCCAGGACGTTTCCAGGTGTATATACTTCTTGCATGGTTCTTAAACAGTGTTGTTCGCCACTACTAGCTTATATCTTTCACAAAATTCTAGCAACCTGCTTCCTCGCTCATTTCTTTCTCCTAGACCAAAACTTCCTACAGTATTCCCCTCTTTTCCTTCTCCCACTATTGCATTCCAATCACCCATGATTATTAGATTTTCCTCCCCTTTCACATATTGGATTAATTCTTCAATTTCAGCGTATATTTTTTCTATTTCTTCGTCATCTTCCTGTGACGTTGGCATATATACTTGTACTAATGTGGTTGGGACGGGCTTAGTTTCTAACCTCATCAAAATAATCCTGTCACTAAACTGTTCATAATAACTCACCCGTTTCCCTACTTTCTTGTTCATTACAAATCCTACACCAGTGACTCCATTGACAGCTTGTGTGCTAATTATCCTGTGTTCCCCAGACCAGAAATCCTGTGCGTCCTTCCATTTAATCTCACTAATCCCAACAACATCTAACTTAAGTTGTTCCATCTCCCTTTTTAAGTTTTCTAACCTACCTGCCCTATTCAGACTTCTAACATTCCACGCTCCGACTCGTAGAATGTTTCTATCCATTCTGATGACTCCTCCCTGAGCAGTCCCCACCCGGAGATCCGATTGGGGGACTATTTTACCTCCGGAATATTTTACCCAGGAAGAAGCCATCATGATATATGTAATTTGAGAGGATTACATGTCCTCGGGATACCCTTTGGGTCTTTAATGCAGTGGTTTCCCGTTGCCTTCTGCATCCCCATGCCGTTGATCATTTCTGATTCATCCGCCTTTAGGGGCCGTTTCCAACCCCAAGGGCAAGAGGGTGCCCTGAACCGCTCCCCGCTCTTCCGCCCTCCTTTCGGAGGCCGTTGGCAAGCAGTGGGTGACTCCTTATACCGGGAATCTTTCAGTCGCCAGAGCCTCGTCCGTGCAAACAGGGTGCACCACGTGAAGGAGAGTTGACATTTGGTTGAAAAGGCTAGTAGTCTCTCCCAAACCCTTACACGCCACTTGTCATGTAATATGTATTAAAGTCTGTAATTGTATATGTTGGTTGTAATGACAACTCTGTATAGTATTAGGGCCACATCTGTATGCCCAAAATGTAAGAAGTATACATGGTTTGGCTGTATGGTCATGAAATCCAAAGCCAATAAATAAAAAAAATTAAAAATAAGTGTCGTGTGAAGTTTGAAACAGAAACTCGCGATGATTCACGCCAATAGTGCGCATAATACATTTCGTTCTGTAAATCTCTCAACTGATTCCATTACAAAAATCCGTAGTATAATATCAGTATGAGGCATTTATATGAATACAGACATACAATATACAAGACGAATGAAATTTTCTCCTACTAGGAACCAGGATAAAGAAAATTAGGATTACTTATCACAAGCAAATACTACAGATACTGTAAAGATGTGCAGAAAGTCGGGAATGATCTTTTTACAAATGTTTTTAGTAAGCTACACTGGATACCATCGTCGAATGCAAGTATATACCTCATATGACGTCCATTTGTTTAAGAATTTGTTTAATATTTCTGTTTGTCAAAATAAGTTTTATAATATATCGGATAGGAAATTCATAGGATAGGGATAATCTCATACCTGATTCTACTAACCTTTAAACCCTATTACAGTCGTTCAAAAATTAATCAAAGCGCGTACACAGACCAACACTGTCTGTGTTTCACATCGACCGTATGCATCTACTACTCTCTTAATCGTTTCATACCAAACTACGTTGCGGCTATAGACGCGTAGGAACATTGAACTTGGATTGAAAATTTATTTCTAATGGTGGCTGTGACTTGACCTCCATTTGAAAGCTGATTTGGAATTTAGTCTCAGGGCCAAAGAGATGATTCAGTTGTCAGAGTTTATCGATGTGTTAAATGCAGTTCTTTACAAAGAGAATTCAATGTTTATGGATTCTCTTATATATGTTAACATTGTGCAATTCATAGTGTAATACGTTTGCTTTATACACTATATTTATTTCCACTCATCTCATTCTGTGATTGCGAGATGCAAAAGTAAATATTCTTGAGACATAATCACACATTTGTTGTGTCCCCGACAAATGGCTAGTAGCAGTGTTTCACCATGTTGCTAAATATATGGGTCTGTTCTCAGAATTTCACATAAATTTGTTCGATATTTAGGCCTACTTATTCTCTCTTTCAGAATATCCAAGCGCTACCAAATAAGAAACCTGGCATCTTAAATTTGCATCGTTAATACTCATTGACATGAGTCCAATATATCTCGCTTCAACTTACTTACTAAAATTAAGGGAGTACCTTTTTTGAATGGATGAAATCTTGTGTTTATTTAAGTGGTTTCCGGGGTATGAATGCACTAAGATAACTGATAGCAACACATATTTTGTTGTTCCGTTATATGTATTGCAGTCCAGTTCTGGCATTTGTTATAGCAATTACTTTTAATACTTTAAATCGGCTTCAACTCAATGATATGTGTATTCTTCAAAATGTTACTTATAAAACGCAGTTTGTTACTGGTATTATGTTCGTCGAAGTTTATTTGCTCGTATCAGAAATTGGTACTCAAGCATTCACCCTTCTTCATGAGCTTCAAAATTTCTTTATCAATGTAACGTAAATCGTAGTCTCTTGTTGATGGGAATCATTTCATCATTATTGTGCTATGTCTTCATTTTCCTGTAAATTGTTGCATCATCTGCGAGGTTTCCACGCTACTTATCCATCGAGATCTAAACTTCCCAGTTTTCCACTGTCCAACAGGTTTGATGTATTATCTGGGTCTGGTTCAGATCCACAATCGTCAAACAGCGAGTTGCCAGCCCCCCTGCCCGCATGGCCTGAGCGACCACAGAAGGGGATTTTGGTGATAGGTAGCTCCAACGTTAGGCGTTTTATTGAACCCCTTAGGGACATGGCGAATAGGTCTGGGATGAAGTCCTGTGTCCATTCATTGTGTATTCCGGGAGGTCTGATCCAAGATGTGGATCAGGCCATCCCGGATGCCATTGATCCAGGTGTAGCCAGCTGCGGATTGTAGCTCATGTCGGCACCAACGATGCTTGCCGCCTGGGGTCAGAGACTATCCTCTCTTCCTTTCGGCGGCTTGCTCAAAGGGTGAGCTCTGTGGTTGATGGCCGCAAGATTTCGTCTGAGTTAACTATCTGCAGCATTGTCGATAGAACCGACTGTGGACCTCTGGTTCAGAGCCGAGTCGAGGGTCTAAACCAGAGACTGCGGCGTTTCTGCGATAATCATGGATGCAGATTCCTAGATCTTCGCCATGGGGTCGAGTCGTGTAGGGTTCCCTTGGATAGATCAGGAGTGCACTACACACGTGAATCGGCTACGCGGGCGGCAGGGGCCGTGTGGAGTGCATTGGGGGATTTTTTAGGATGAGGCAGGAAGACCCGAAACTGCGATCACAGTTAC
This sequence comes from Vandiemenella viatica, assembly GCA_031002005.1. NCBI lineage: Eukaryota > Metazoa > Arthropoda > Insecta > Orthoptera > Morabidae > Vandiemenella > Vandiemenella viatica. The sequence goes on from JARYHS010013630.1 coordinate 362,396,051, forward strand.
GGGCAGCCCAATCAAATTCGGCACCATATGTTAGGAGTAGCGTAAATCAGTCTCGACCATTAAAAGTACTCGTTATTAACTGTAGAAGTGTTTGTAATAAGCAGCCTGAGCTTGAAAGCATTATTAGTAGTACAGAAGCAGATATTGTATTAGGTACTGAAAGCTGGTTAAAACCGGATATAAGTTCAGCAGAAATATTTAACGATAGAATGAATGTTTTCTGTAAGGATAGGTTGAACTACAATGGAGGCGGTGTATTTATAGCTGTTAGTCAACACCTGTCGTGTAGCGAAATAAATATCGATACGAAATCTTGAGCATGGCAGCATCAACAGCAACGGTATTTCTTCAATTGTATAATGAAAACACAGTCAAACAGGTTTGGCTGTGTTTTCATTATACAATTGAATATCGATACGGTCTGTGAAATCCTATGGATTAGACTAAAAGTAGCTAGGACAAAACTTGTATTAGGGTCTTTCTATCGTCCACCAGATGCAGATGTATCTATTGCTGAGGCCTTAAGAACTAATGTAAGTAATATAGCTCGTCAATTTCCAGATCATGCAATAATACTAGGAGGTGACTTCAACTTTCCGTATATCGACTGGAATAATTACGTCCACGTTACTGGTGGCCGGGATAGAAATCCTGTGAAATTATTCTTGACCTTTTCTCAGATCTCGTCACTGAACTAAAGCGGTGCCACAACGATAACGAATTTTTTTTTAGATATTCTCGTTACGAATAGGCCTGAATTATTCACGGACATTTCTACCACCATGGAATAAGTGATCATAAAGCTGTAATTGCTACAGTAAAATTAATAGCCGCGCGCAAAAAGAAAAAAGAAAGGGTCGTTTACAGGTTTGAAAAGGCCCCAAACGAGAGTTTAAGAACGTTTTTGAGGGATAATTACATTACCTTTATAGAAGGAAGAGGCTCGGTTGAAGAGATGTGGCTTCGATACATGCAAATAGTAAGGGAAGGAATGGACTTACATATACCGAATAGGACAATCAGGGATGGGAACGATCCCCCGTGGTATACACGTGAACTTAAACGGTTACTTAAATAACAAAGGAAGATACATGCACGCTCAAGGATGACGATGTATAGGATGATTTAGAAAAGTTAGCTGAGACAAGAGAACATGTTAAGAATGCGATGCGCGAGGCTTTTAACGACTTTCGATGCAACTCACTTTCTAAGAGTCTCAACGAAAACCCAAAGAAATTTTGGTCGTATGTAAAAAACGTTAGTGGTAGTGACAACAATATGTCATGATTAATAGACTTTCGGGTTTTGCCGCGTTGTTTATTTCCTTACCTAGCTTTCGGCTGGTATCCTCCAGCCTTCGTCAGTGATACTGTTTATGTTGGCATAGCAACGAGCGCCAAGCATCGCAGAGTAAGAGGCCGCTATCTTCTTGATGTTGTTGGTGTTTTTTAAAATTTCTGCTGCCTCTTTCACCCGTCGGGGCCACCACTGGTCTTCTCTCCACAGTAGCCTCGTTTCTTGAAATTTTACTTCATGCCCGGTATTAATAGCATGGCGGACTACGGCGGATTTGTCACTGTTGTTATATTTGTAGTGGCGGATATGTTCTTTAAGCTCTCCGCCACAGTGCGACCTGTCTCGCCGATATAAACACTGCCACAACTGCAGGGATTTCGTAAACACCCATAAGCTGGTGTGGGTGTAATTTGTCTTTTACCTTTGTCAGTGACTGACCAAGTTTGCAGTTAGCCTTATATACTATTCGCAACTCCACCCGCTTAACAATTTCCCAATCCGGTCTGTGATGCCCTGTATGTATGGGAGACAGGCGAATTTTGTTGGCACATTAATATCATGGGATAAGATGACGTCTCCAATAGGTTTTTGGGTCTTAAAACCCTCCTGATCTCAGATTCACTATAGCCGTTGGCTTGGAATATTTTTGTAAGTGTCTCATTTCTTCATTCAGACTTTCCGAGTCACATACTGTCTTAGCTCTTAAGTTGAGTGATGTCAATACGCCTCTCTTCGTTGCCGGATGATGGTGCGACATGGCGTGCAGATACCTATTAGTGTGGGTCGCCTTGCGATAACAGTGTGACCCAACTTCCATCGCCTCGCTTGTGAACAAGGACATCGAGAAATGGCAGTTGTCCATTTTCTTCCACAACCATAGTGAACTGAATTCTTGGGTGGGCACTATTCAGGTGGTTTAAGAACTCTGCAAACTCTCCTTACCGTGAGGCCAGATAACAAAAGTGTCATCACGTAACGAATCCACTTTGTAGGTTTTAGGCGCGCGTTGTTAAGCACCTTCATCTCGAATGATTCCATGAAAAATGTTGGCGGCTACAGGTGAAAGTGGCGAGCCCATTGCCGCACCTTCAACTTGAGCATAAAGTTGACCACCGTACTGGAACACAGTTGACTTAAGGCAACTCTGTCAGGTCAGCCCACTCAGTAGACTTTCCTTGTGCAAGAAGTTTAGCACGTATTACAGCAACGGCTTTCGTCTACCGGCACATTAGTGATATTAATAGGCAATATCGAACTCACCATGACATCAGTCTTCTCTAGCGTCAGATCATCATAATTTGTATAAAGTGAGCTGAGTTCTTTACAGCGATCTGATATCTTCCGTGAGATGTTTCAGTTTATTGGCAACATACCGCGCAAGTGGATGAGTAGTAGGTGAGTTGACCGCGCTCACAATCGGACGTAAGGGAACCTCTTCTTTGTGCACTTTGGCAATCCATAGAAATAGGCATCATGCAATTGTTTCTTTTTAGGTTTTTTTGTCCTCCTGCTCAATCGCTTTGGAGGTGTTAACTCTTCGGGCCAC
>JARYHS010013630.1:362399892-362549127 GCA_031002005.1 Vandiemenella viatica
ATCCTCAGCCCTCTCTGCTAACAAGACAATGTCATCAGCAAATCGTAGCATACTGATTTTTCTCCCTTTAAACTTATGCCACATGGAACTTTTTCTTTGACTTTCTTCATTGCTTCTTCTACATAAAAGTTGAATATTAACAGGGATAGACTACAACCTTGTCTCACGCCCTTTTTAACTGATACTTCTCTCTCATGATTCTCTACTTTTATTACAGCCACTTGATTCTCATATAGTTTATAAAGTATTCTTTTATCTCGGTACTTTAGACAAGGACTTCTTTAAATTTTTGAACATCTTGTCCCACCTAACATTATCAAAAGCTTTTTCTAAATCCATAAATGCCATATAAGTATCTTTGTTTTCTTGATCCGCCTTTCAAATATTAATCTTAAAGCCAGAATTGTTTCCCTTGTATCGCGATTTTTCCTAAACCCGAACTGATCTTCACCTCCTGTGGCTTCTACTACTCTTTCAATTCTACTGTATATTATTCTGGTCAGTAATTTTAAAGCATGTGATGTTAGACTAATGGTGCGATAATTCTCACATTTGTCGGCTTGTGGTTTCTTCGGAAGTGTGAAGATGATATTTTTATTAAAATCAGTTTTAATTTCTCCTGTTTCATAACTTTTGATATCAGCTTGAATAATCTTTCGATTCCTTCTACTCCTAGGGATTTAAGAAGTCCTGCAGGGATCTCATCAATTCCGACTTTCTTATTTGCTTTCAAGTAATTCAGAGCTCTATTAAATTATGTCCTCAAAACAGGATCTTCTAAGTCATCAATGTTGACGTCTCCTTCCTTTTCCATTTCGCTATTGTTCAAGTCGTCCCCATCATACAATTTCTCAATGTATTCGTTCCATCGGTTAGCTCTATCATATGAGCTTAAAAGAGGTTTAATATTCACAGCTCTTTTCTTAATTTCTCCAAAATTCTGTTTGATCTTCCTATATGCAACATTTACTTTACCTACGACCATTTCCTTTTCTACTTCTTCACACTTCTACTAGCTATTTTTCGTTTGCTTTTTGCATTTCCTGTTTATTTGATTTCTAAATTGCCTGTATTGCTGTCTTCCTGCTTCATCCTGAGAATTTTTGTACCGTCTTCTCTGATCCATCAGTTCCAAAAAAAATTATGTGATCCAAGGTTTTAGGACAGCTTTTTCCCTAAAGCCTAATGTTTCTTTACCAGCTTTCATTATTTCGGTCTTTAATGCATTCCATTCGTCCTCGGTTGAGTTGCTTTCAGAGTTATTTCTTAGACCTACGTCTACCATTTCTGCAAATTTTTCTCTCGTACTAGATTGTTTCAGTTTATTCACTACCAGTCTGTTCTGCGTATACTACTTCCATATTCCCTTGAATTTCAGCCTGCACTTCATCACTATAAAATTATGGTCAGAGTCTACGACTGTTTCTGGGTACCCTTTACAGTCTAGAACTTGATTCCTGAATCTCTGTTTGACCATGATATAATCTAGCTAATATCTGCCTCTATCCCCAGGACGTTTCCAGGTGTATATACTTCTTGCATGGTTCTTAAACAGTGTGTTTGCATCTGCCACTACTAGCTTATGTCTTTCACAAAATTCTAACAACTTGCTTCCTCGTTCATTTCTTTCTCCTAGACCAAAACTTCCTATAGTATTCCCCTGTTTTCCCTCTCCACTATCGCATTCCAATCACCCATGATTATTAAATTTTCCTCCCCAACACATATTGGATTATTTCTTCAATTTCGTTGTATGTTTTCTTTATTTCTTCGTCATCATCCTGTGACGTTGGTACATATACTTGTACTAAAGTGGCTGGGACGGGCTTAATTTCTAACCTCATCAAAATAATCCTGTCACTAAACTGTTCAAAATAAATAACCCGTTTCTCTACTCTCTCATTTATTACAAATCCTACACCAGTGACTCCATTGACAGCTTGTGTGCTAATTATCCTGTGTTCACCTGACCAGAAATCCTGTTCACCCTTCCATTTAATATCACTAATCCCAACAACATATTACTTAAGTCGTTCCATCTCCCTTTTTAAGTTTTCTAACCTACCTGCCCTATTCAGACTTCTGACATTCCACGCTCCGACTCGTAGAATATTTCTATCCATTCTGATGAGTCTTCCATGAGTAGTCCCCACCCGGAGATCTGATTGGGGGACTATTTTACCTCAGAAATATTTAACCCAGGAAGAAACCATAATGATATATGTAATTTGAGAGGATTACATGTCCTCGGGATACCCTTTGGGTTTTTAATGTAGTGGTTTCCCGTTACCTTCTGCATCCCCATGCCGTTGATCATTTCTGATTCATCCGCCTTTAGGGGCCGTTTCCAATCCCAAAGGCAAGAGGGTGCCCTAGACCACTCTCCGCTCTTCCGCCCTCCTTTCAAAGGCAATTGGCGAACAGTGGGTGACTTCTTATACCGGGAATCATTCATTCGCCAGAGCCTCGTCCGTGCAAACAGGATGCACCACGTGAAGGAGAGGTTGACATTTGGTTGGAAAAGACTTACATAGTCTCTCCCAAACTTACGCTTATGCAATAGTTCAATTATAATCAAAATTGTACTCTTATACCTGGCGAATAACAATCAACTAGCATGCAATGCGATATGAATTAAGAGCATTTTTAGTTAAATGATATTATTATATTTCAACGTAACAGAAAACTGAAAAGACTTTTTGTTTTGCTCGCAACCTATAAACTGTTTTTTATTTAAGTGCATTGAGTATATGTTGTACAGGTACAGGATATAGAGCCAAATTTTAATTTTCTAGATAATATAGTTTCAGGATATATCTGGTAACAACAATTACCTAAAAGGTCAAGAAGTACAAGTGTTATGGTGTTACAAGATCGACGTAGTATCGGGACACGGCGAAAGTAATGATGTGCTTATTTTGGATTTTTAAGTAGCAATTTCAGCGGAGATTTTGGTTAGGATGAAATGCAGCCTGGATCAGAATGACAACTGAAATTTCGTATTGCGGCATATGACACGACAAAATCAGTTTTTAATATTAATTTAAGTTGCTTCTATGAGTACTAAATTCAATTCTTCATGAGGATGGAAGCAGTTCAACATGTATCGCAATATATCCGGCCTGGCTAACACTAGGCGACACAGCATCACGTGTCAGATTTCAACATTTATTTTGCATTCATTAGCACCATATTACTGACTTATTAACTCAACCAAATCTAGGGTTCAAGTTGTATTGAGAGATAAATTAGTACCTATTATTTCTTACTAAGTCTGCCTTACGAACGTACAGCACTACATTCGAATAACCCAAGCGTAAGCTGCTAATAATACTTGAATGATGGAGAGTATTTTTCTTTGATCGAGTGTGCAATCTGTTGTTGAAATTTTATCTTTGGTGTGTAGTATAACATCTATGCAACTGACAGTACAATATGTCTTTTGTGCTGAATAGTGAAGAATATAGGGTGCAACATGTAAACAACGTTATAACTAAATAAACCTCTCTAGAAGTTTATTTATACTAGACGACCCGTGCGAAAATTTCGCGAATAAAATGCGATGAATAGTGAGGTTGAATACAATGTCACCAAGTTCAGTCATTACTATTCATACTCCTACTTCATTTATCGATTTTGGTTAGAAATCCAGGGAGATAAATGGCACGAAACACAAAAAACGTATTTTAGAAATATTGACTTTTTTTGCCTTTTATGGGTCGAATTACGAAAAATTCCTTTCTTAAAATATTATTTTACCACGGCGGAGACCTTATTCTTTAATATGATACCTCATTTATCTATTTCGGTTAGATATCAAGGGAGATAAATCGCTCGTGACACACAAATCGGTTATACAAAAATTTATACTTTTTTCCTTTAAGGGTTGAATTCCAAAACATTCTTTCTTAAAATATGATTTCACAAAGCTGATACATTACTCCTTATATTCCTACTTCATTGTGGTTAGATATCCAGGGAGATAAATGGCTCGAGATACAAAAAACGCATTTTAGAAAAATTGACATTTTTGCCCTTTAAGGGTCGAATTACGAAAAATTCCTTTCTTAAAATATAATGTTACCACGCTGCAGACCTTATTCTTTAATATAATACCTCATTTATCTGTATCGGTTAGATATTAAGGGAGATATGTCGCCCGTGACACAAAAATGCGTTTTAGAAAAATTTATACTTTTTCCCATTAAGGGTAGAATTCCAAAAACATTCTTTCTTAAAATATGATGTCACAGAGCTGAGACAATACTCCTCCATAATCCTACCTCATTTATTCTTTTTGGTTAGATATCCTGGGAGATAAATGGCTCAAGATACAAAAAACCCATTTTAGAAAAATTGACATTTTTACCTTTTAAGGGTCGAATTAGGAAAAATTCCTTTCTTAAAATATAATGTTACCACGGCGGAGACCTTAATATTTAATATGATACCTCATTTATCTATATCAGTTAGATATTAAGGGAGACAAATGGCTCGTGACACAAAAACGAATTGCAATATATGACGTCACTAAAGCGGATATCTTAATCTTTAAAATGATACTACATTAAACGATCTCAGATAGGTATCCAGGGAGATATTTGATTCATAACACAGAAAACAGCATTTTAGAAATATTGACATTTTCGCCCTTTAAGGGCCGGATTCCGAAAACTTCATTTCTTAAAATATGTTGTGACCAAAGGGAAGACCATAAGCTTTAAAATGACACCTCATTCATTGATTTCTGTTAAGTATGAAGGAAGATACAGGCTTGTGACAAAAAAATACCTTATAGAAATAATATATATGATACAACGCCGTGAAAAATTACGATCTTACAACGTTATAATTGTTGAGGTGAGAAAAATAAAATCTAATAGGAAGGAAAAACATGCAATACTGAGCGAAATTTGTTGAGAAACATCAGAAAGATTCCTACAAACAATACGAAACTGAATAAGCACTTGTAAGTTCGTTAAATGTTAAAGAAGCACACAACTAAATAATAATATTCCATAATGATATTCATTCAATTTTTGAAAACCTGTTTTTCTATTTTATTTTTGTACCGTGTGACTACGAATCGTTTTTGAAGCCAGTAGAACAGATCTTCCTGTCATATTTAATTAAAAACGATGCAAAGTCTCCAGAACTAAGAGTCCGTGACGTACGGACGAAGGGACAGGACAAAATTATAAGGGTTGTGTATTTCTCATTTTGATTACGGAACTCTAAAAATTGATACGGCCACCATATTTTTGACTATACATATGTAATTCAGTACTTGATTCCATTTTAAATTGAATGAGCATATGATTAATTCGTACACATTTTTGGGATAAGAATTACTAACTTTTACCCATAGCTATGCCTGTGGACTGCCAGCCACACGTTTTAACGCTGTCGTGAGTGATGGTCAATCATGGTTAGCTTGCATCCGAAGCTTTTTATTCACCGTGTCCTGTATTGAATACAAATCAAATTTCAGTACGCTTAAAATGAGACTTACCCTACATTTAGACTTCAATTGTTCTGTATTAGACAACCCGCAACACAGATATTTGATACTGCAGGAATTCGGTGAAGGATGTTGAGAATCAAGCTGTCAGGAGGACACAGGTACTTAAAAGGCTAATAAGGCAAAGTGTGCGAAATTCTGTTGAAAACGGAGCCGATAATTCAGTAAAACAGCTGGTACAACAAGTATGTATCAATGTAATAATATTATCTAAGGAGGTCATTTATACATATTTTATAACGCAACTGTTTATTCAATTAATAGCTAGTAATCAGCTAATAACTGTTATCTCAAGGCAAGTAAACAATATATTTCTTACAAATCGTTGTCTTCATAGCTATCTACTTACCTAAGGAAATAAGCGGTTTGGTGGCTCAGTGGTAAAGGCATCTCAATGGAGATCAACAGGACCCCGACTCGAATCCCTGTCTCGGCGGGGATTTTCATAGTCCATTACAACCAGACGTTCATGTTTGTCACAGCTTGTTATGTAAAGTACGTCAGAACGCTTCCGTCGTTCGGATTTCACGTAAAACTGTAAATCTTCAGTACCCGGTAGGATTACCTGGTTAGGCTAGATGGCTACGACTACACGATATTAATTTTAACTTCAACGAATACATTAGCTAATTTACTGATTTTATCATGAAAATACTGTTAATCAACCTTAAATCTGTCACTTCGGGAGTTTAATCTCGGCTAGATTTTGAAAGTGAAAACAATACCCGTCCAGTTTTGCACTAACATTAGGAAACTATTTGTTCCAGCCGTCGTTAAATTAGTAAAGAGAAATATTTTCACAAAAATCGTATCGTATGATTTAAATTTAAATAATGATACCTAAAACTGTCCTCCAAGACGGTGAGGAATACATCTTCTGACGTATTAAATTTATCTCTGAAGTGTTTTCATTGAATAGGTTTTCCAACGATCGTACGAAAGCTTCATGGTTTGAAACTGAACTTTTTATATAAAAATGTTAGCTCAATGTATTTCAGAGATTAATCATAAGGTTATGTATTATTTGTGTTATTATATACAATAAAGCCGATATTTACAAAGTACAGTAAGATAGACGTCAAGTATAGCATACATCTCAGAGATGTAAATAACCAATGACTCCATTAAATGCTAGAATATTCTAAATCTCTTATAATTTCGAGTCGGTAAAAGTTAAAGAATACTCTGTGCGCTATACTGAAAATATTATAAAAATGACACACTTGACACAGAGTTTACTCTCCTGTTAGACAGATTTGTTGCGCCCAGAATTACGATGTGAGGACATTTTGTTGCGACTGGCGCGGCATATCTGATGAGGCTGTTATCTCCATAGTCGACTACTTTGTACTCACAACATAAATTTATTCGAGTGTAACAAATGTTACGGTACTTGGCGAGCGCGGCTATGAATAATGAAACACTTTAGTCTGTATTCGCTGCAGAATGTTTTAGCAAATAGCCCTGCTTTGAAATTTTCTGTGTCGTGCGGCGTTATTAATTATACAAGAGTTTCACGTTTGAACACAATTGTTACTCACCGGCCATTTCAGGGGCCCACAAAAGAGCTGGAATGCTCCGAGCAATGACTCATCTGCACAACAGGCAAGAAACTATGAGAATTTCTCATTTTTGTAAGCGAAGAAAATGAAAAAGAGGCAGAGTTGTCGTGTACATCATTTGAAAATCATTTCCGAGGATCCATTACCGAAATGAGATACCAAGAGGAAATTATTTAATAGGGCTACAAGATTGCTGACTGTGTTAACTTATTTTATGTTTTATGAAAGATGAAAATCGATACTTTACTGTAGAAAGTTAGTAACACGTCAACATGGATAGAAAGAACGTGATGATCGGCAGCAGTAATTTTAAATACAAATTTACTGTTAACGAATTTATGATGGATAGATGCGAAGTTATACGATGGTTAAATAACTTTTCCATGTGTTCATGTGAGAAAAGCTGAAAGATGAACAATTGAATAAAATCTTTTTTGCTCTTGCTTTTACTTGTTTATCAATGTTAATTTTTATATAATGATGCTGAAAATTAAGTGGACAGATAAAATACTACACTAACGAGTTTTGGAAATGATGGGTGAGGAAAGAAGTGTATGGCAGAGCCTTACAGAAAGAAGAGACAGGATGGTAGGTCGTATTTTAACACACGCAGGATTGCTTAACTTGTTAGTAGAGCGAACAGTTGAAGGTAAGAACAGCAGAGGAAGACAGAGATTAGAATATATGAAGCAGATAATTGAGTTCGTGGGTTGTAATGGAGGATTGCATCAAACAAGTCGAGAGACTGATGACAGAAATTTTTAAAAAATGTTTACTTGTAAAATTAACTTTTTTTTTAACTGCTTAACGTCTCTTAACAGTAAGGTCTTTAGAGACGGGAAGGGATGGGAGGCAAGGAATGGGAAGGAATTCGGCCATGGCCTTTTGATGGAAGCATCCCGGCATTTGCCTGGAGTGATTTGGGAAACCATGGAAAACCCAAATCTGGATGCCCGGACGGGGATTCGAGCCGCTATCCTCCCGAATGCGAGGCCAGAACGCTAACAGTTACACCACCCAGCTCGGTTAAACTTTAACAACAAAGTTTCACAAAATAGTCTATTAGGAAGGGTTCTGTCATTAAATGCACAGATGGTTCCATCGAAATATCGCGGCTGAATTCCTTTACTTTCTCTCTGCTCAATCCTCTTCCACGTTCATGGCGACGAGGCGTAAAACCATAAGACAAAAACAATTAATCTGGGATGATTACTGGCATATAAAATGAAAAACTAAGTCGACAACCAGCAGGTTATTTAGATCCATCCAAAGAAGGCGTACTAAACCATTATGTCAGAGGTAGAACAGTCAGTTAATTTTCTACCGGAACTATAGTTTTATGTTGAACCACAATCACTGAGTGTCCTGAAATAATTGATATGATTAAAGCAAAGGCTGTTAAAATTGTTGGCGCTGCTGCCAACTAGACTAGAGACTATAATTTTTAACGCGAGCTTCTTATTCATTCACCTACCAGACTGCTCCTAAATAATCCTTCTTTTACAAATGCGTTCTTTTGATTAGGAATGTAGCTCTACTCGCAGATGATTCCTAAGTACCAGAAATTAATGTGATCCCACGTTGAGGCCAAAGAACTGTTGTAAATTATAGTTAAGCTGTATTTTGCTTTGATTTTTTGTGTAACTTGAAACCGAACAGGCGCTATTCCATTGTTCGTTTTCAAACTCACGTAATCGCTCAGAAACAAAGCTTTTCGTTGCTGTTACCTGCTTTTGGTGACTGATATGTGAAGCTCGTGGCATTGAGACTTGCAACATGTCACAACTGTAATAGAGCATAATGGAGAATTAGGTTTGGAGAAAGATCTAACCCCGCTCATAATTTGGTCACTAAAAGCAGTACTGAGTAAAGGAAGGGAAGTGTACTATATCCTTAAAGCAAACTTTTCGCTCATTTGTCACTCACCGACGAACAAAGATGATCTGAAATGTGTTACAACTCGAACACAAACTGTAACATATATTACTTTAGGTGGTAATGAAAAATAGTAATACAGAAGGAATTTATAAGTACGTAATAAATGTATGTGTTTGTAGGCAATAATAATCAAAGCGACAAAGCTTCTTGAGGGAGTGACAATGTTAGGGTCTGATATTCGCGAAAGCGCCGGTTCGATCTCCTCTTGATTTCAGTTTTCCATGAGATATTGAATTAATGCCTGTCGAATGCCAGAACCGTTCCTTCCTAGAGCCCATCAATCCTTTTCTATCAGTTCCTTATCCAAAATTATTTTCCGATTCTCATGAATTAGCCGTCCAAGAACGGGAAAGCTCGAACGAAAAACGTTGGGTTCCAAAATTTTCACGGTATTTCTATTTTTTTCCCAATACCACCACCCTCGCTGGATGAGGCTCAAAACTTTTCGCAACACCTCCATATTTACGTCGCCCGCAGCATTTAAAACTGAATATTTGTCACGCCAGATAGACAAGACGGAGGAAACGGCTCAGAGAGGGGGGAAAATGGTGAGTGAACGAAAATCTTTATCCTGAGCTTACACAGATTTTAATGTTTCTTTGATTGTAAAAGCCATTACGATATTTTTTAACAATCTGATAAGTATTTTTGAACAAGATATTCAGATTCACAGGTTTGTTTCTATATAAAGAGGAAATTGAAAACCAAGATTAGTTACAAAAACTGTTAAGGTAAACCAACAAGGTTCAGTCTCTGATGTCAGCTTAGGATTTTTGGAATGGATATTTCCTTTCTCCATTGTATATTGATTTCATATTTCTTGAAAAGTAAATTCATGTAACACCAAAAGCCTGGATATTCCAAATGGTAGATGATGTTCCTAAATGACTAAGTGTCAATTGGCCGCGCATTCCACCTTTGGCCGACACGTTGTTTTATGTTGATTTCGATCAAGAGAACGTTAACTTCACGCCTCATGTACCTACAGTGGGCTTCTCCATAACTGTAGAACAGGTTAAAGATCTATGACGACCCTGGCTGAAAGCGATTATCTTCGAAACACGTTAGAAACGTCGTAGTGATAAACTTTTAGTTCTGTAAATTTTGTTTCCAAATTTGTAATTAATTTCATTAAATTGACTGCTATGTTTATAACTAATAGTTTAAATAATAATAAAAAAATCATTGTATGCAGTTTGAAACTTTGAGATTAAGAAAACTACGTTTTGTGGAAAGATATGTACACTGGTCCTCAGAGTGATGATAAATGAATTAATTTTCCTTTTAAATGACATATTATTTGTCAGTTTACAGATTTTGTTTTTTAATGCTGGAATACCTCACTGATGTGTTATTTCACTGCGGTGCGATATGAAACTCTGATCTAGCAAACTAATCAAAAACGCATTTGCCATTTCAGCAACCACTTTGCCATAGTCCTACACAACGTCTGCATTATATTAGTGATATTAATGTCTGAACATGTAGAAGATGTTTTTCACACATTTCTAATCAGTCCCCTGCGTTGCCCAATTCAGAATTACAACAAAAGAAGTGGCCGTATATGATTCCATTTTATGCTCAACGTACTTTTACGAAATTCGTCCCAGAAGCGCAATTTGGAATTAGTCTTAATGATGACAGGGTAGTTAACTAGAGTCAGTGTTTATAAATTATTTCGGCCTTTGTAACAGTGAGATGAATCGACCAGATCCAGTTACCACCAACTTGGTGCACACTAATAACTGTAATTCTACATGCAGTAGACCTCAACATCGTGGGGCAGTACTCGGTACCTGTAGTCTGTTCTAGGTTGGATGTAACCTGATTAGTGGTGCACCGCAGGCGTGCTTTGTTTGTGCAGTGGACCAGCTAACACGGCGACTTCGAGGAGTGAGGGGTGCAGAATCTGTCCAGGGTTAGAACGCGCTACCGCCTGATACCAGCGGACAATCGTGGACTGCACTCTACCCCGCAGAGCCTGTAAGGGGACCGACCGAGAAGGGTCAGTTACTTTTCACTACTTAGATGGTCAAAATAGAGGGAAGTAGAAGAATGATAAAGTGCAATCTTTTATGCGAAAACTATTTTAGGTACAAGTGTTTTGTATCAAATATCTTCAGTCTTATTTAAGAAACAAAAGAGGACGTATGTTCGATTCCATGCATCCAGAGTTAGCTTTTTTATGGTTTCTCCAAATCACTCAAAGGGATTGCCGAAATGGTTTCTTCATTATGCCATAGCAGAATTTCTCCCCATTCGTTGAGCGCAATCCTTTCCCTGCTCTCGTGAACTCGCTGTCTGTCAGTCATAAAGCTGTAATTCCAAAAAAGGCATAAGAATCGTAAATTACGAGCAATAATAATCGTATGATGTTCTCAAAATGTTGAAGTTTTACAGTTTATCATCTAATTGAAGCCGTAAATAATGCAATAATTCCTCTACCAACGGATTCTACAACTACCAAACTGTGAACACAATTGGCATGCTTATTCTGAAAGACAACAAACGCAATTAGCCGTGTGGCTTGGCTGAATTTGATTCTGTTTGTGTTTTTTCATTATTTATTTGGTTAGTACCTCGAAATCCCGTCTGAGCGGTGACGAAGTAGCAAACGTGATAAAGTATAAATGAGTTCATGTATTTTCAAAAGCATCGTGCCATTTGGAATCGTGTTAAATTCATCTCCTCCGGGGCAGCGGGATTCGGGTGCAATTCCAGTAAATAATCTTTCGATAGATTCATTATTCATAATTTGGATGAATAAATCCATGATCAATTCGCCATTGGTATTCTGTGAAACCCGAAAACATTACACGATTCGTTAGGAATATATTAAAGCACTACCTCTTCTGCATACAAACGCAAGAATTTACTACAAAACGTTTTATTTCGTTTCTTACAGACATATTCTACTTTTCTAACAAATTTTAAGTTTTCAACTAAGACATTCTTCAGTGTTATTAACTTGAGTGATGAGAATCGGATATTAACTGCCCCTGCTTTGTCATGAGCTGTTACACACTTCCGAAGTGTGGAACCTATATCTTTAGACATAATAAATTGAAATATATATTTCTTCCTTAACTAAATCCTGAGTTACTATCAATTTTCATAGGGACTTTATATCTATAAATGTTTATCATAAACTGAATTATTTCTTTTCCCTCAATCTACTCTATTTCCTACATTTTCTGAATCCTAGGTTACTATTAATTTCTCTATAGCATTTTTTTTAATCTGTGTAGATCCACATTTAAATGATTCTGTCCGATTTATTAATGCAGTATTTAACTCTCGCTACGTCAATTTTATTTCTTCTTTGCCGGATGAAAGAAACGATACTCACATTCATTCATTTTCATATCACTTTGAACGTTTCTGGCAGAAATTTGGCAAATTTACGATATTGCAACTTGTTTATAACGCAGTGTGTTTCGACCGCTTCATTTTTGTAGTAATTCACATTAGTATTTGATTTTTAACTTATTTAGTAGAATTAATAATAACAACTTCACTCAGAATTCAAATTCCGCAGAATTTCTTCGAAGTTGTTCATTGACTTCAGTTCGCTATGAAATAATGTGTCATCTGCAGAGAAAGCACAATTTTGCTCTCCTGGTTGTTACCAAGCTCTGTAATAAATATTATAAACTGTAATAACCTAGCAACTTTACCCTCCTGCATTATTGATGTGTCTCTACCTTATAATAAATCTACATCATAGTGACAGAGTATTGGAAACACTATAGTAGGCATTCTTGCATTCATTAGGAAATTACTTCGATAAGTCGTTCACAAATAAAAGGCCTAATGAGATAAAGTGTTGAAAGCTTCCAGCAAACGTATCATCTTTCATTCTTTTGTATATAGAAAACCTATTTCAGATCCGATTGAGAGTTTTCCTAAACCAGTGTTGTTTTTGTTTAGAAGCTTGGTATTTCTTACGAATGTCATAAAATTCTTAAAAATTGTAACAGATTGAAGCAAACAAACGTTGTTGAGACGGATGTATAATTTTTAGAATTATTTTTATTTATTTGCATCAGGATAACATGCCCGACAAGGTGCACATGTCCGGGCATCCAGATTTGGGTTTTCCATGGTTTCCCAAATCACTCGAGGGAAATGCCGGGATGCTTCCTTCAAAAGGCAATGGCTGAATTCCTTTCAGTTCCTTGTCCCCATCCTTGCCCCCCATCCTTTCCCGTCTTTAAAGACCTCGCTGTTGAGAGACGAAAAGCAGTTAAAAAAAAAAGTTGCACATGATTCCAACCACATAAACATTTAACAATTTATTCAATACTTATTCTCCTCTCAAAGCGTTAATATTTATCCTTTTTTTGCAGGCGCTTCGTGACTGGACTCTTTTTGTGGATTATTCGTTTAAATAAGACTTGAAGTTATCAATTTTACATGTTTGAATTTTGGTATGTTTCGGTGGGATTCACGTTAAGATTGACGAGTGAATATTTGTGTGGTACCACTAAATCAATATTGGTGTCTTATGTTTGTATCATTATGCGATTCGTTGTATCGAGGATGAGGTTTGCATATCAAAACATTTTCTTATTTGAATAAGTACAACAAAACAAATCTTTTATTAATTTACTGTGGTGTGTTTGGAGTCCTTATATCGTTAATTTTGTTAAATTTTTTGTCATCGTCAACGTACGGTGCAGAGCAGTAGAAAGTAGAAACTAATTATGAACTAACTGTTTTCCTCAGAGTATCTCGATAGGAGAATCGACCATTAATTCGTTGCACAATCTATTTTTATATGTACAGAGCTCAAGTATCAAAATTACTAAAAGCTGCTAGCAACTTATTTATTTATTCACTAAGCTTTTTAATTCCTCTCTGTAGCTCAGATTTTGTAGGAGAAGGTAAGGAGCAATCACTACTATGGCTGTACGATTGTCTGTTGCTTCGTTTTCAGACTTACTGTTCAGAATGTAAGGCATTAGTCTAACACGGAAGTCGAAAGTGGAAAAGATTTCATTTCTGAAAAGTTAAATAACAAATTTTTCTTGCCGAAATTTCATGATAAAAGTTAATCAAAATTTGCTACGAATATTCTCTATGTTTCTGTTAAAGGAATACGTATTACTTTTACAAACTGAAATTTCGTAATAATCATATGATAACCTTCTGAAATTTGCGGTGTATTTCTTTCCTGCTTTGAGATACAAGGCAGTTTAGAATATCTCGCTACTGGAATTGATCTATATTTCTTGCGGTCTTAATCTTTACTTACCACTACTGTTATTATAGGCTTTGAACTGTCCACTCATAGATCAAAACCCGAAACGCTTCCCAAAAAAATTTAGAATGGTGTATAAAATTTTCTGTAAGGTTAAAATGATCAGCTAACTTCGAAACGAAACAATGAATTGAACATACTCATATCTTACAACACAAAAAACACCAATGGTACATGCAAAAATTATCAATTTGTATTTGTGGTATTTCAAATGATTCAGACAATAGTTCTTAGAGTCTGTATTTCTGATCTACGAGCAAAATTATTTCACAGTAATCATAATAACATTGCGTGAAGTAAATTAATTTCATACATATGAAAGATGCATGACCATAATGTGTGTTCCATATTATCGAAGCATATTCTTGCAAGGGAGTAATCAATATTTTTTTCCCCATTTATCACACATCGCTGCTAGAACCCACATCTTAACAGCTATAATTGCTGCGGACATCGAAATCTTTCTCCACTACTCTCTTGCCTACGCTGTTATCAGTACTTGCATATTGCAGCTAGATTTCATGTAATCTTCTCTACAATTTCACCATACAGTATAGATTTTATAGATTTCTAGTTTGGTGGTGCAAATCCTTGGTTGACCTAAGTACGGACTCCCGCATTTTTCTTTAACTTCAGATAAACAGAATGATCTTCCGCACGATATTTTTTGAATGTAATTTTGTAATTATGAAATATTTGAAAATTTATACTTGTGAAATCTTCAGATAAAACATAATAAGTGCAGGAATATGAAGAAACTATACAAAGTATAGTTTAAGGTTGTTGCTTAATGGCTGAATTTTGGAACTAGTATCACATTATTTAAATTTCAGAAGCTATGTAGATTTTTTATGCAATGGACCTTTATTTTTTGAAGACACAAAACTTATACTCGTATTTTGTGACTGACTTGTTATTGCCAAGCGCTGGAAATGTGACAGAAATAATAGATTTTAAATGAAATTATTTCTTTTTCTCGAATAAATGGCGATGCCTTTAGGTAATATAAAAGAACATTGTAATTAAAAACATGAGCTCAGCGTTGATTATTTAATATTCTACTCAGTTACGAGTACATGTAGGCCGTTATTTTTGCTATGTTGCGTAACAGGTAAAAGCAACAGAGAATTCTCCAAGTTTAGATGTGTACTGCGGTATTGTGGAGTAATTAAGTGCGTATTATAATCCTTCGCGCAGCCAAGTTCCCTCAGACCTATGTAAGCAGCCTCTAAGTCCGAAGCAATAGCGACGCGCATAAGAGAAACTCATTAAGAAGCTGGATCTCATTTCAAGAAGAAATTTACAATCATGAATAAAGATGAAGGTAGCTGCTATCTAGCCTAATTCCCAGAAATGAATCTTGGAAAATCTGTGGACAAATGAAAAAAATGAGAGAAAACTTCCAGAAAACATCAACAGGTAACTGTAGCCTAGAACGTAAGGCAGAATGTTCCGACGAATGCTATACTTTAGCTACATACTATATTATAGGTTCAGTCGATACTCGATAGCTGTGCATTCAGAGTTTCGGTTTTTGCAAGCAAAAAATATTAATCGATATTTTACTTTTTCGTTTTTTTTTTTTTTTTTTTTTTTTTTTTTATCTCGCTGACGAGGAGTATAACGGTATTATTTCTTTTCTAGGAATTTCTAAATGTTAAGAGATACAAAATTCTTTTTCACATATTACTAATCTTACATACTGGCGTATTTTTACAAAATAGTCTCAGTTGTAGGAACCTATAAAAAATTAGAAAGTATTGGAACAATTAGATGGAACTACGGATGACGAGGTTAGTTTGATCTCTTAACAATAATCTTAAAGTTTTTAAGGTAATACTCAAGTAGCTGCAACTATAAATTGATCGTTCAGCCAGTCAGACTAGTTATCACTTTTTAAATTTTATTAAGGTAGAAAAATATTTGCTTGTTTTTTCATTTAAATGATAATGTAAATGATATCATTCACGGTTACTCCGCATGTAGTTCGAGGTGTTCAATATTTATTTAATCGCATGGCATTGTGTTTTCAGTGAAGCAGACGCGAAAACTATGGTTTTAATATCATTCATTACACAACACTAGTATTGACAAGTTTTAGAACAGCTTCTTAAAATAATAGTAACATTTGATGATTCGATTAGTGGTAGCTGTAATATTTTTCCCTTTTCTGGATCTACTCAGGTTGTGTAATTTTCAGAGTTCTAACGTTATTACAACGGATGACAATACGATTTCATTGCATTTCCTTATAGAAGAAAAAATGAATGTGAGATAAACGAAGAAAATTTTGAATGTTCCATAAAAAAGACGGATCACAGTCCCGAAGTGGTCGCGAAAAGTTTTTATGACCAAAATAAGCAATAACAGACGATTTCACTTCAAATATTCAGTGTAATAGCCTTGTGCTATTAGTCTAATATGACTCTGATGTTAATTTATTTAATAAGGGTAGTTCTTCACGGGAACTTCAATGTTCTTTGGAAAAATTGAAAATAATATAGTAGTGATTCAGAGGAAACATCATAAGAATGAGAGATTTTCCCTTATTTCATGGAAACATTTACCAAATTTCAAAAATCAAATAAAAATATTAACTATGTAGTTTTCATGGAGCTTCATATTACAAGCTACTACCTTTCTCTTTGAAATAAGTGCTGCAAGTACCTTACGAATTTAACTTCCATTATGCAACATTAATGACTATTTACAACTGCATGAGTTTTATTAGCTAATCCACTTTTTAGACTGTTTCGATTTTCACCACACATAATAATATAATAAGCAACTGTGTTAGCTATGACGTCGTCTGTCAAGGCATGACATAACCTAATGACGTCGCGCAATGACGTCACGCTTTACGCCATTATTCTTGATAATGCGCCTTATTTAATAACATTTCCAAGCATCCGCGAATAAATTAACTGACAGAACACTGAAATAAAAGTATGCATTGTGTTAAAATGGACATATCAGCCATTAGATGCTTATATTTACATAATATTCTTTTGATCTGTAGAAGTATTACTTAAATTATTTGTCCGTAGATACGTCAGATAAAAGCTTTGTATTTCGAGCATCGATGTAGCGAAAGTTTTGGTTAGATTGTAATTTAGTATGGATCAGAATTACAACTGGCATTTGACGTTACGGCAGAGGGCATGAATACTTCAGTTTTTTTCCAAAATAATTTAAACTGTGTCCTACGTATTATTGAAATTATTAATTCGTTTGAACGGAAATAGTTGCACGCTTCTTGCGATCTGTGCATCTTACACTACACTTAAAACAATTATTACGTGGCATAATGTAAGTTTATAAGATTTATTTTAATTTCCTTTGCTTTCACTGTGCAATATTACTGAGCCTAGTGCAGGATAGGGGGAAGATGGGTGTGTAGGGAAATTGCCACCGGAGCCTGTGCTCCATTGCAATTAAATTAAATTATTTCAGCAACTGTGTCAGCCAATCAAACGTTTTAATATCGGTCTGAATCACGGATATATATATATAAAAGTGTAAAAACCCTTGAAGATTTTTTATCAAGTTTATATCGGCCTATGCATTATTGCCACTAAAACGCGATACAGTTCATGTATTAATATGCGTGAGATTGAAATATTGTACTTCTGGCGCCAAGGTCATCGTAGTACGTGGTTAGGTTAAAATTCAACCTAGACCAAGATGGAAACTGAAACCTTTTGCTACAGCGCAAGGCACGAGGAGTTGAATTTTATATTTTATAACAATTCTATTTATTTAAGCAATTGTTAAGACATGAATTGTCAGAACACTGAAAGAAAAGTAAGTATTTTATTTAAATTGGCATGTTAAATATAATTTTTTTACTGAAATCATTACATGGTTTGAATTAAAGAAGTTCCAAATTGATCGATATATAAGTAGCCTAAACCACGATTAAATATTATGTGGTATAGCCTAAGTTGTTAAAATTTATTTTTAGCATCCTTCGTTTTAACTGGGGTCATTATTTCAACCGATCTAAGCTGTCTCAGCACTTAAAATATTGATCTTCATCACAGGTATTAATAAAGAAAAGTGTAGGAACCTGTGAAGATTTGGGATCAAGTTTATATCGCGATACATGATGACACTGACATGCGATACAGGGAATGTATTAATTCGCGCGTGATTGAAACTTTGCTTTTCTAGCAGCAATATTATTGGAGATTGTGGTTAGGCTGAAATGCAAATTGGATCAAGTTGACAACTGAAGCTTTTTTGCTATTTCACAAGGGACGATAAATTACAATGAGCTTTATTTTATAACTATTGTATTTAGTTAAGCAACTGCAGAGAAATTAAATATCGTAACACTACGTTAAACCCATCAATTTTGATGGGCTTTGGGGCTAGTGAACTAATAATTATTTACACGTTGTTTACAATTTACGTTAAAAAGTGTTATTTGTGAATCTACTTTTACTCTCTGAAACGATTCAGTTCACTGAATTTTGATAGTTGTAGAAACTTTGGTCTGCCGTCAGTAAATGGAATTTGCGTTGCACGATTTTTTAAATGAGTTATTGCTGCTTTGGTTTGAGAAGAATTAGAAGTAATAAATGGAAGTAAGAAGAAGACCATTATAATTAAATGCTCTTGATTTCAGGCATAAGGAAGTTGAGAAATTTTCTTTTGTAGGTAAGGTAGTCGTGGTCAGGAATTAATTACATATTAATATGTTAAGCAAATTACCTCAAACACTAAAAATATTTTAATTCGAAATTCGTGAAATTTCAAGGCAGTTGTGTAAGGAAATTGCAACGGGATCATCTGCTCCATGGCAAATTAAGTGAGTTAAAATTGAAATTAAATTATGTTCATTGAATCAACAAGGGGAGAAGAATCTTATTTTATGGACCGAAAGCTTCATTTCAGGTTTATTGTTTTAATAATTTGATGAGATTAAGTATTAATTCAATTTAATACAATAGAAGGAAGTATTTTTTAGGGTAGAGCATTCACTTCCGTGATTAAAAAGTATTATGAATATTTTTTTGGGAGGAAGGGGGGAAGGATTTGTATGTTCGTTTTTTGTTTGTTGTTAATTGAATCATTTGTATGACACGAAACAGAAACTGTGTTATGCGCTCAGAAATCATAAACTCTGTTGAACTGAAAAATCACAGTGTAATATAACAAACTGTTCTCCGTTAAAAGAAAGCAGTAATTCTTGGGTAAGAATCTGACTGATACATGGTTAAATACGTCTAATGGATAGAGTTCATTTTTCAATTAGAATTAGGATGATATTGCTGGATTCGGTAATAACGAATATAGAATAGGAAAAATGTCTATTCATTCCTCTTTTTATAATAAAATAGAATAGAAAATTTCATTTTTTACGACAAAAATTCTGCGTCATCTGTATTAGAAAAAAAAACAAAGAAACTCTTTTACGATTCAGCAATACTGCGTTTCAACAACGACGCTCAATTCAATCACCAGATCATTTCCGAAACGATTGCTGATGTTGATGGCGGTGCAATCTCCAATTCGCTGCCACAGATGAACGCGGCTGATTTGATTTGCGTATTTCAGTTCACCATAATGTGAGCAGATGGAGTTGTTTGCTTTTTTGTTTAATATGGAATAGGTCGGTCCAGCTAATAGTCCGCAGTGATTATGAGCTGCTTCCATTTTAAGAATTAATTTTCTGTATAATCAGAACTTCAAGCGACTATAGGACTGCCCCAGTCATGACAACAGCAGAATTATGCTGACAACTGAACACATTCGGCCGAAGTTTCATGTATCATATAATGCCAAACTAATATTTTTATTTACAAACTCCTGTAACTGCGTATTTCTGTTCCATGAAAACACAAACTTTATTACTTATTTGAAGCAAATTTTCACAGTCTGCGTCGAGAAACTGAATAATATATTCGCTTGAACTGATATCTCGATAATTTAATAAATAAAACTATGGAATTCCGGACATAAATTTGAGTCTGCAAGCATGAAATACCTGGCAGTCTAAACCAGTTAGCTGTTTGCTCCAAGTTTTGTTACTATCACATAATTTAGACTGATGAATACGAGTATATGTTTTTTCTATTTTTATTGGTATGACGGAAATAGTTGAACGGAAATTTTATATAGCCAGTGACTGTTTTGAACCAACCAATTATCGATAGCAATGGGATGTGGTTGCAGGATATATTTCCACAGTTGTTTAATCAATTTAATTTCTAATAAATATAACTAATACAACCGGTCTCTAATGATATACTGGCTTTCGCGTTTCGCCTCTCATACAGACATTGTCAGCGACGAATCTGTCTTGAAATTTATGCTTAGTTTTACATATTTTACTGAAGAAATTTTTACGTAATTCTAAAATTGTACGTACTGTTTACATTGATGGTGTGGTGTTACTGAGTGACTTTCATTTAATAACAAGCATTTACTAACAAACATTAAATAACAAGCATTTCGTGCTTAAACTAATACACAAGGTGCTACGTGAATAACTTTATAACAAGGTAAGTAAAAAAAACGTGCTGTGTAGAAGTGCCTTTGGTTGTGAGGCAGAACTCGATCCGGCATATCGGACCGTACTTGTGCAACAGCGACGTAAATTTTGTATCTGGACCTAGCGGGATTTTCAGATAGAGGCTATACATACACCCGATCTATAATGAAATCACATAAAAAAAATCATGTATGTGGAGCGAAGTGTTAATGTATCTGTTCTGCACCGGCAGTCCCCCTCAAAGAAACGGATAGGAATCCAAAACTGAAGTGAGCTAATGAGGTGGTGCATAGCCTTGTTGATAGTAAATGGGTACATCTTGTACATATTCATCATTTATCTTCTAATTACAAATTTTGTCACATAGTTCTTTTAGCGAGCACGTTCTGTATCAATAGAAGTACCTATCTTAGCTGCGAATGGCGCTAGTGCTTAAGGTGTCTGAATTTGCTTCTATGGATCTATGGGTGCGTCCATAAACTACGTGGCTTGGTCTAGGGTGGGGGGGGGGGGAAAGAGGGTGGGTAGAAAGCTACGCTGGGCTACGTGGCGGTGAGGGGAGGGGGTTCGGAGCCATGCCACGTAGTTTGTCCTTCATATTATTTGTCACGGTTAAAATGAGGTACAGAATGCACAACATCATGTTAATATTTATTTCCGCCATTTAATTATCTCCGTATGTAATTTAAGAAGGTCTGCAAAAGCAAACAGTACAAAATGTCTTCTTGAATCAATAGGGGGAAAAAACTACGTGCCGTGTGGAAGGGAGAGGGGGAGGTTAGAGGCAAAAGCCACGTGAGGCTGCGTGGGGGGGGGGGGGGGGGGTTAAGAAGAGGCTAAAATGGGGCTACGTAGTTTATGAACGCTTCGTAAGTGAGTAAAGTTTAGTACAAAATGACATTGCAACCAGTTCTACAAGTTACCTGATTAACATATGTTACTTTCAAATTCGTAAAATCATTTTAGAAGGACAATGTATCTGAATCAAGTGACTATGATAATCCAATTGACTTGGAGTTACTTCAGTTGCGTATAAAACATGCAACTGCTCTGAAAAATTGGTATTGAGTAAATGTATTCCAGTTATCGGTGTGACGCACGGGCTATCACTATCAATACTAGGAACAGATGTTTCTGTGACGTAACGAACTATTTCTAAAGGTGTATGGTATTCTGGGATGTCATAAAAAAAATGAGCGAGGAAAGCTTGATAGAAAATTTGATTGGATTCGTTATTATTTCATTTACGTTGTTTATAATAGTTTCAATTTTTCCTAGGATTAAGCTTAGTTGGAAAAGACAACTCCTCTTTTTTACTTTAGGCTTTTTGATGTAATTAGCTGTTAACCATATCTTACGGCGAACTCTTCTGTGTGCCTTAAAGAAATTTTCATTTATTAATGAAAAGTAAAACAGCAAAAGAGCAAAGAACGAAGCCAAAATCAAACTGAAATGACTGTGTTCAATTTATTAAAAATCTGTTTATTATTTCGTCTACTAGAATTAAGACC
The DNA here is from genome assembly GCA_031002005.1 of Vandiemenella viatica. NCBI lineage: Eukaryota > Metazoa > Arthropoda > Insecta > Orthoptera > Morabidae > Vandiemenella > Vandiemenella viatica. The sequence goes on from JARYHS010013630.1 coordinate 362,422,187, forward strand.
GATGACTGAAAGCATGAAATCATTCACAGAAATTTAATACAAATTTCTTCTGCTTGTTTCTACCGGGCCTACTTGGACCAGCTTGCTCAACTGTTGAACTTTGATTTTCGCCTAGTACTACCGCAATCTTCTCCTGCTGTAATTCCTTTCTTTCTTCTGTTGGGGGTGGTGGAGTTACCTTTCTTCTGAGATATTCCTTCAAGGTATGCCTCACACCCTGTCGGTTTGAAGATCTGTTATTCCCAGTTTCTTTATACTTTCTCAGTTTCCATCAGCCGAGTGGTAAGAATCTTCTTTTTTCGCCAATGGGTGAAGAGGCATTTCTTCAGTCCATTTGGAGCACAAGCCAGCCTCTTGACCATAGAAAGCAACTCTCCGCTTTCTAGCACAGCCTGAGAGCTTCCCTACATATTAGTAGGACTCTGAGTTATGACTCCTCCGGAATTATTTATATGTCAGACTTATTAACATCATTTAATGTGAAACCTCAAGCAGACATTTAGTAATTTCTTGTATTAAACGCTTAATGTTTATTTGTAGGCTCTGGATAAAACTTTGAACCGTCCCTCATAAAGACATAATGCTAACTGTGATGGAATCCCCACAAAGTAGATTGTCGCCAATTCTCCTTTCTTGAACCAGTTGCCATCTTGTTTACTGCATTCTGTTACTCAACTGTATTCCAAATTTGAAAATATTACAAATATCTCCCAAAATTACAATAAAATAATCAGCGCTGATATTATAGAATTTCAAAAAGCCATAGTCATCTTTTCTTGGAGGTTTTGCGTCATTTACATGTACTGGAAATCAATAAGAATTGATATCTGCCTTGGAACAGTATGGGCTTTTGTATTGTTATGTTAGTGAAAAGTATAGTTTCGAAGAGAAGATTGGGCCCATCTCAGCATTCGCCTAAATGGTTTCAAAAACCCCCAAAATACCGAAATTCCAATATCAACTACGAATGAACCATACTTTCACAAATGAATTAGGACGCAAGCTGAATTTTGTAAGTTGATATGGGATGTCTTGGGTTTTCAAGTAAAGTATTTTACAATATCGATAGGATCTGCCTTGTGATCGTGAAAACGATGGGACGGTTCAACGCATCTTGCAGATGGCCTGGTGGAAGGATCTGTTCCTTTAGAACGCAGCCAGTATAAATTCGACAATGGTATATGGTGAAAACTTCTGGGACATTCAGTTCTCACGTTTGGCTATTAAAGAAAGCTAGGGCCCGTGGCAAGTTGAAGATTCCATAACGTAATCAAGATTAGAGTTTCATGTAGATACGTTTCTCAAATAATCACTCGAGATCACCCGACCGACCATCCATTGTTCGTTTTCCCACGATAATCACTTCAGGCTAATGCTGGGATGGTTCCTTCAAAATACCAAGGCGGAATTCCTTTCCGCTCTTTATCCCCAGTCCTTTCCCGCCTCTAATGACCCCTATTCCGACGAGTTATAAAACCATACACAAAAAAGCTAAATGCCCCAGTTTATGCTTTAAATATGAAGTTTAATAGCAATTAATCGTTCTAGCAGATTTTAGCTATTGTATTTTATCTGTGGAACGAAACTCTTTTTTTGTTTTCAAGAACCATATTGTCAACCAAAAACATTCAGTTCACTCAGGTGATCAACTCATGCAACATAATAACTTCTACAGATCATTGGTCCAAGACTGAAAGCAATGGAATCGATGTTTGAAAGTCATCATTCACAATCTCTTGTTACGTAATGTACACCTGTAATGTAAAACTAACACCAATTCGGTCAAAGAATTTTTTTAAAAAAAATCAGAGATTTAAATTTATTTAGGATGAGGTAAAACACATTTCTTAGCCAATAAAATAGTTTAAACGATTCCTTTACACTAACTGATTATTCTTTACATCGCTCTTAGAAATAATTATTAATTAAAGTGAATATATTTGTACCTAAGAAAATTGTGTTTTTCTGACAACTGAAAACAAGAACACCTCATTTAGTAGAGCATGCGAATGAGTATGGTTCATATTGCAACGCGACCTATTCTTATTTCTTAGAGATAAAAATTTTGGTAATGTGTTCTTTACATTTGTTTACTATCACCGCTGATAAACACTACCAATTGGCCTTCACGAATAGACCACACGAGGGGGTAGTGTTTAGGATCTTGCCTCCATTTTACGTGTGTTTGAATTCCCATCCTGCCATACAGATTTCGGTTTCCACGGTTCCCCGAAATCAATCCAGACGAATTCCAGGAAGGTTCCTTTAAAAAGGCGCTGACTATTTCCTTCCTGTTTCTTCATACCAATCCTTTCCGCCGTCTGACGACATAGACAGCGATAAGGCGTAGAGACATTAAAAAAAAAAAAAAATTCCATCAGCAACATCTCACTGTTCTGCTATACTGCAAGTATGACTCCACAAAAAAAGAGGTTATTTATAGCTTGAGAAAGTTCGTCTTTTATGCCGCATGCAGATGTTATAGGGAATTGTTTCCATCTCCAGTTCTCGTTCGCTGATAGTATTCGCGTATAGTAGCAAGAAAATAAATTGAACCGCAGTATGAAATGGGGCCGGGTTCCGGTACAGCCAATCACAGCATGGAGCCCTGCAGCTTGATGGCTCCGCTAACCTCGTACTGCGAAATTGCATTGCTTCAGCTATAAAACAGGCTAACTCGATTTGTCCAACTGTTTCAGATATCGTACTACTACCGGTAAAGCACGGACTCCTCATAATGTTCTTCAGTTTCTGCAGCACGAGAGTAAACACAATTTTTATAATTAAAGTTGATACGATATATTGCAGTTTCGTTTTCGGAACTGTTTTGCATTACTGTAACTGAAACCTTCTGGCATATACTGAATATCATGAACTGACGATCAGATTTATTAGAAAAGTTAGTATTTATCCACAATAGTGTGGATCTGATTGAGATCTGACATTTTTACTTTGGTTCTTTATTAACGCCTTTGTCTTCAGACTATTTAGTAATCACTTTTCAGAATTATGCCTTTTACATAATGTTAGGCACAGATAAAGTATCTTTCGTGGTACTAAACGTAACTGACCCAACTGATATTGTGGTTTAGCTATAATAACAATTATTCTTGAGAAAAGTAACCTTGGCCATAATTAATTGATTTTTTAAAGGAAATTTCGCATTTTCTTCTTTCCTCTCCAATGTATACAATTATAATTATTTTTAAGTCCCAATTATTTTAAATTTATAGTTTTTAGTATAACGTCTATAATCTTTTACCAGTAACGTATTCTAGACTTCTTATTAAATTCATATTTTTACTTTCAAAGTATTAAAAAATATTGGTTGTCTGATAAAGTAACAACTTTCCAAAATCGAGAAATAAATAAATGAATTTGAATGTGAATCATATATGTAATATTTATGACATTAGCTATCATCTCCCTTCTTACCTAGTCGAAATCGATAAATGAGGTATCTGGTCTCCGTTTTGGTCACATCATTTTTTTAAAGACAGGAATTTTTACCGATTTCGACCCTTAAAGGGGAATATGTTATTATTTCGAAGACGTGTTTTTTTTTTGCCACGAGCCATTTATCTCCCTTGTTATCTAACCGAAATAGATAAATGAGTTATTATTTGAAAGACTAAGGTCTTCTCTTGGGTCACATTTTTTTTTCTCCGTATTTCGACCCTTAATGGGCAAAAGTATCAATATTTCTTAAAAGTAATTTGTTTTGTTTTGTGATGAGACATATATCTCCCTTGATACCTAATCGAAATCGATAAATGAGATATCGTTTTAAATATCAAGTTCTTCACTTAGGTAACATCATAAATTAAAAAAGAAAGAAATTTTCAGAATTTAACCCTTAAAGGGCAAAAGTAATAACTACGAAGATCGCGCGTATGAGAGAGATCAGAGCCAAGTTGCTGGATTGTAGCTGCGCATATCACAGAGATATTAATAAACAGAGTCACAGGAGTCGACAAGGATTGAGCGCGTTACCAGTAGATAGCAGCGACACTTATCACAGAGATATTAATCAACTATGTTTTTTGTACGATAAGTACATTTCGAACTTTTTTGTTACAGAAACATTTCTGTTTTGATATACAGTTCCTATGTAAACATTTAATTCACGAATCTTTTTCACGCGCTATGCTCGCAGCAACACACATCACAGAGATATGGAAATACTGTGTGTATTTTGTTCACGTTAATTGTATTCCGTTAAGGTCAGTGAGAGTTGTCATACATATATTTTACGAGTCAAAAAGCTTTTCCTAATTGTTTCGTAATATGTTGTAATTATTTTGTTACGTACCTATTACACTAAACAAATAAATAATTGCTACAAATGAGACGGTCATTCTTTCGTCTTATTACATTCCAACAATTTCACTATTCATCGTATTTTTTTCTCGAAATTTTCTCACTTGTCATATAGTTGAATATAATTTTCTCTCAACTGCGCTTTCAGAAATTACAGAAAAATTTGGTGTATAGCAATTATTTCATAATTGGACCTAGAAGTTGTTCCGTAATCTATGATATGCGTTTCAGACGTGTCGTAATAGCTGTATGTTATCTGATGCCCTTGATGTGAGAAGAAAAATTCACTTAGCCGTGTTACCTGTTTGAACCCCTTTATACAAAATACAAGTTATGGTTGTGTTAAAAGAGAAATGCCGTTTAAAACATCACTACGTCTGATTACGGTATAAAATTTCAAGCACTTTCAGTAAATTCTGGTTAATTAGTCACCAGGAGGTTAATATTTTCATATTGAAGTTCAAATTAATGAGTTATTATCTTGACGTGACAGGCTATTCTTTAATGAGAATATGGAGGGTCACTGTACTGTATTAACTTGAAGTAACGCGTGCACATCATAATTCTTCTTCGAAGACACTAAGACATAACGATTACAAAGTTTTATTGAAAATACTTAACCCAGATGAGCAGGATTTTGAACTCTCGCGAAATGTCTTGGAAAAGTCAGTCAATCAAGACGCAGCATAAAATAACTTCAAGAAAAATCGACAATGTCTCAGCATAAAGTCATTTACACTACACAAACTATACGGTGACGTAATGATTCAAAGCGGTAGCTGAAATTATTTATAATCTGTAACAGTAACTCTGAACGTAACAAAATATCTTTAAGATCTAACTAGACGGCCCGTGCAAAAATTTCGCGAATAAAATGCGATGAATAGTGAGGATGAATACTTGTAATACAATGAAAAGTAGAACCTTAACCTTGTAGCAAATATTTTTTTTTAATGTAATAGGTACGCATCTCCGTGATATCCGCTGCTGCAATCTACGGACTTCGTTCTGAACAGTCTCATACACGCTACCACTTTAAGCACCAAATTCCGAAAAATTCTTTCGTAATTTATGATTTTACCTAGCTGGAGACCTTAATTTTCAAAACGATATGTCATTTATCTATTTCGGCTAGATATCGAAGAAGATAAATGGCTTGAATAAATTAAAAAAAAAATACGTAGCATAAATAATATTGATACTTTTGTCCTTTAAGGGTCGAATTCCAAAAATTCCATTTATAAAATATGGTGTGACCAAAGGAGCCACCTTGATCTTTAAAATGATGGTTCATTTATCAATTTCGGTTAGTTATCAAGTGAGGTAAAAAAAAAAAAAAAAAAAAAAAAAAAAAAAAAAAAAAAAAAAAAAAAAAAAGGTTTTGAGAAATGAAGATATTTTTACCCTTTAAAGGTTGAATTTGGAGAAAGATTTTTTTTAAAAAATATGATGTGACCATAGCGGATAATTTAATATTTAAATCGATACCTCATTTATTGAATTCGGTTAGGTATCAAGGGAAATAAATAGCTGGTGACAGAATTTTTTTATCTGCTTAACGTCTCTCTAACAGCAAGGTCTTTAGAGACGGGAAAGGATGGGGGGCAAGGAATGGGAAAGAATTCGGCCATGGCCTTTTGAAGGAAGCATCCCGGCATTTGCCTGGAGTGATTTGGGAAACGATGGAAAACTCAAATCTGGATGCCCGGACGGTGATTCGAACCACCGTCCTCCCGAATGCGGTGTCAGAAAAATGTGTTGTAAAAATATTAATACTTTTGCCCTCTAACGTTAGAATTTTTTTTAAATTCTTTTTTAAAATGTTGTAACTTAACCGAAGACATTACGAAGACCTCAATCTTTTAAATGATACCTCGTTTATCAATTTTGTTTAATTGTCAAGGGAGATAAATGGCTGGAGATACAAAAAACGCATTTTAGAAAAATTAAAATTTTTGCCCTTTAAGGTTCGAATTACGAAAAATTCATTTCTTAAAATGTAATGTTACCACGACGGAGACCTTAGTCTTGAATATGATATCTCATTTACCTATATCGGTTAGATATTAAGGGAGATAAATAGCTCGTGACACAAAATGCGTTGTAGAACCATTTATACTTTTTCCCTTTAAGGGTTGAATTCCGAAAACTTCTTTCCTAAAATATGATGACACCAAAGCTGAGACAATATTCCTCATAATCTTACTTGATTTATCGATTTTGGATAGATATCTATGGAGGAAAGTGGCTCGAGACACAAAAAACCGCATTTTAGAAAAACTGAAATTTTTGCCCTTTAAGGGACGAATTACGAAAAATTCCTATCTTAAAATATAATGTTACCACGGCGGAGACCTTACAATTTAATATAATACCTCGTTTATCTATATCGGTTAGATATTAATGGATATAAATTGCTCGTGACACAAAAATGTGTTATAGAAAAATTTATACTTTTTCCCTTTAAGGGTTGAAATTCGAAAACATTCTTTCTTAAAATATGATGTCACAAAGCTGAGACATTACTCCTCATAATCCTACCTCATTTATCGATTTTAATTAGAAATCCAGGCAGATAAATGGCTCAAGACACAAAACACGCATTTTAGAAAAATTGATATTTTTGCACTTTAAGGGTCGAATTACGAAACATTCCCTTCTTAAAATATAATGTTACCATGGCGGAGACCTTATTCGTTAAAATTATACCTCATTTATCTATATCCGTTAGATATTAAGGGAGATAAATCGCTAGTGACACAAAAATGCGTTATAGAAAAATTTATACTTTTTCCTTTTAAGGGTTGAATTCCAAACACATTCTTTCTTAAAATATGATGTCACAAAGCTGAGACATTACTTCTCATAATCCTACCTCATTTATCGATTTTTGTTAAATATCCAGGGAGATAAATGGCTCGACATACAAAAAACGCAATTTAGAAAAATTGACATTTTTGCCCTTTAATGGTCGAATTATGAAAAATTCCTATCTTAAAATATAATGTTACCACGGAGGAGACCTTATTGTTTAATATGATTCCTCATTTGTCTATATCGGTTAGATATTAAGCGAGATAAATCGCTCGTGACACAAAAATGCATTGCAAAGATATTGATACTTTTGCCCCTTAAGGGTCGAATTCCGAAAAAATTCCGTCTTAATATATGACGTCACTAAAGCGGAGATCTTAATCATTAAAATATTACCTCATTAAACGATTTCAGATAGTTATCCAGGAAGGTAAATTACTCGTAACACAAAAAACAGCATTTTAGAAATAATGACATTTTTGCCCTTTAAGGGTCGAATTCCGAAAACTTCAATTCTTAAAATATAATGTGTCGAAAGTGGAGACCATAAGCTTTAAAATGACATCTCATTCATTGATTTTGGTTAAGTACGAAGAAAGATAAAGGCTTGTGACAAAAAAATACCTTATGGAAATAATATATATGATAATACGATGAAATACAATATGGCTGTGACTATCGTTTCGGTAAAATACTTCATAATTAAAAGTGAAAAATTAAAATTAGTTAACCACTTATTAAAACTTAAACACATGCAATCATAAACATTATGCATTACATATAACATGTATGATTCTTTATTTAAATGAAAAAGTTATCTTAAAGGCAAGCATACAATATCGTACTCTCTATGGAAATGAAAATTAATTAAAATGGATTGATTGTTGTATATAGAAGTTGTCATTATCTTAAACTCCCAGTCTTTAGAAAATTATGTGCAGTACTTAGTCTCCAACTGAAAGAGTGGGAATATTTTTAACACTTGGTTATAGTGAATTTGTATTTCACTGTCATCTTACAAGGGCATCCGCCGCTGAAGAACATATGCATCCACAATAAGTGCACAATACTATATTCATCAAACACAGTGAGTGAACAGGTAGCGCGGTTGATTAGCTTTCGGGACGCGGGATCTATTGTCGGTCCGGTTATCGTGATTTCGGTTTTTCTTTTTAATTTATTTATTGCTTCTGATTTTTGCGCTTCGTCGACGTCGAGGTTATTAGAGGTGTGAAACCGCTTAGGGCAAGGAACGGAAGAAATTAAGTCATTATATTCTGAAGGAACCATCCCAGCATTCGCCTGGAGTGATTTTGGGAAACGATGGGAAACCGAAATCTGGACGGTCGGACGGGGTTTGGAACTCACATAATTCCAAATACTAAACTAAAAGGTCAATGCTCACCCACCACTCTCGGTTTCGGTTTTTCATAGTTTCTAAAGATCACTGTAAGTGATTGTCGGATGATATCCTTCAAAAGAATATTTACGGGTTCCTTGTCCCTAATATTCTTCCTCAGGACTTCAAAAAATAGTATTGCACCAAGTAAAACAGAAGAAAAAAGTTAGTATTTTTCCATGGAATTAATTATTGTGTAAATTTGCCAACATGTTTTATGGGTAAACGTCCAGCATTACCATGTGTTATAGTTTTCAACAGAACGATCAGTTGAATGTACACAGGAGAGCCTCGTTGAATCGTAATAACTTCGATGCTTCTTGACGTATGTGAGTATTGGTTGTTGTCTCAAGTGTCAGTCACTTTTCTTGTTAGATACTGAATTTGCGATCATAAGCTCTTCGGAAAATATTTACTACCTACTGAAGAATGAAACTGCTGCAGTGAGTAACTGTCTGATGCAGTAGAGCGAAAACCTGGTTATAAGTCTTTGATTTAAGTTTTCTCCGGTTTTAAACCTTCTAGCGTGTAGCAATAAGTTTTATACCTACACTGCCCACTAGACGAAATAAAATACCTTGCATTACTAAGGAAGTCACAAATTGCAGATAGTTGAAATTTTGGGATTGTAAGGCGGGAAATTATTATGATTTGAAGTCTTGTTCTCACTGGCGGTAAATCGTTTACCATTGAACAGGGATGGTTGTATGGGTTGACGATTAATTTCTTCGACGAAGGAATACAACAGCTGGTATCACGATACTACAAATATCTCAATATCAACGGCGACTAGATATAAATGTAGCGTAATATATGTAGCAACATTTAGCCATAAAGACATGAAGAAAAAATAAGGTATTGCGTTTCAACGCGGCTCCTCTCTATTAATTCACCTGAAGGCTCTTTTGAATAGTATAACGAGTGGTAATATTGGACGTTTATGGCTCGTCGACGTCGAGGTCATTAGAGGCGGGCAAGAAGTGAGGGCAAATAACGGAGAGGAATTCGGTCATGTCCTTTTGGAGGAACCATCCCGGCATTCACCTGGTGTGATTTTGCGAAATCATGAAAAACAGAAATCTGTTTGGTTGGACGGGACCCTTGTTTTCCGCTCATTCAACACGCTCCGTTAAATTATCGACAATATTTATCCTGTATAAAGTTTGTCGAATTAACTTCGATCACTATGTGTGCCCTCTACCATGTACTTCTCAGATATACGTGTCTTCCTCTCCGTAATTCTACGAGGCTCTTGTACAAAGTAAGAACCAACTATGTATAGGTTACACACACATCGCGCATTGTTTAGGAGTCAAAGTATTATAAATTTAATAAGTATAGTACAACAGCCGTGTGAATTACATTGGCTTAGAAAAGTCTTTCGCTTTGCTATGTTAGTTTAAAATAGAAATTAAAATCGAAATGTGCTTGGTGATAAGATTTTTTGGCACAAAAAATGTTCTTGTATAGGAAATGAATGACGGAAATGTGAGGAAATGGTCTCGATCATATTGTCACTGGTGGTAAAACGTGGATTACCCCTGAGAGCAAGCAGAGTTTTTACGGTGGGGGCACACTGGTTGCCGCTATGCAGGGGAGATAAGCGTTTTTTTTTTTTTTTTTTTCGACGAAGGAATACAAAAGCTGGTATCACATACGACAAATGTGTCAATAAAAATTTCCACTACGTATAAGTGTAGTGTAATGTATGTAGAACACTAAGCAACTAAGATTTATATATATATATATAAAAAACCAGTCTGATCTTACATGTGTCGGCGGTCCTCGTATACGAAAGCGTTGCTGAAGATGTGATCCTTTATTGAGAAAAATGTCTGTTCAGAAACGGAGTAAATTATTACTATTTTCACTTCTTGTTCACCATACATATGCAGGAAATATTACATGGGTACTCTGGAGGAAGAACTATTTTAACTATCGAAAACAGAAGTGTGGAATAGCTGTGCTTTTGATTAAAACCATTCCTCTCTAAACAATTATCGAAACACCGTAGTTACAAATTTAGATGAAACGCTATGAAGACAATACTGCAGTAATATTGTTGAAGTATTTCTTTCTTTTCCAAGAATTAGGTGATTTGATATTGCTTGCGATTTCACAAATTTCAAGTAATACAAATTTTAGGATTATAAGAACAGAGATTGTTATAATTTGAAATCGTCTGCACTGTTGAAATACAAGAATTATCATGCCAACGGATTTTTAAAATTAAACTGTACGGTTTTAAATATCCAGATTATACAGTACAACCATGATAATAAAAACGGAAATAAATGAACTAAAGCCTCATTTCTTGGTTCCTTGTAGAAATACTTATGACCCCTTGTACACTGAGGGAGATCTGGTAGGAATCTGTTTTCTCTTGACTTGGTGCTTTCGACTTTTCTTCTAGTCCAGTAACTAAACTGCTCAATTTATCTCTCAGTACTAATGTGCGTCCCTTAACGACTCACTAAATAGTAACTCGCAACAAACTATATTCCCCGTCTCGTTTCTAAAATAATTCCTAAACGATTTATTATATGGGGTTGTTGTTTAGGCATTTTTACAACCACTTGGAATGACGTTGAAGTGCTCGATTCAAAAGAGACATATCAAATAAATAAAACATAATAATAAAAAAAATAAAAAATTGCATATTACAAATGCATAAGAAGTTATTGCCTGCAGTAAAGCAGGGTACAAAAAAGAAAAAGTTAAAGAGCCAGTAGCAATCTAGTTTGTGATGTACCATTTTAGTTCAAATCAATTTGGGGTAACCTGAAATATTGCGTCGTTAATTTTAATGCAGACTTTGTTGATTAATATTAACGATGGTGCCCATCGTCGTAGTATCACAGCGGAAATAATTAATAATTTAATGGACAGGGAGTGATTTATTACTGTAATGATGGATTCCGCTAGGTGTCACTATAGGACCCGTCATCGTGTTCATTACGCACGGGATTTGTTTTCATTGTCTACTGACATCTTTCTGTACGTAGTTTCGCTCATGTTTAGGATCCCGTAGACAAGACCTATGCTGAAGCTCCTCTCTCTGTCCGCCTGTTACAGGCTATTAGCTCTTAAATGAAATACGTTCACCAAATATCGAATATCGTATTTCAAAAACCTTGTAAAATATTATGTTGTGGTGGGATCCATGGAAGTGAAGGAGATACAAAAGGTACACATTTTTACTATTCCAGCAAGTGGGTACACCTGTATAGATCTCACCAAGTAGAAGACTGATGTGTTTTTAAACTTTTATCCACTGGAATATAAAGACTTGATTGGCGCTCAAACTAAACAATTTTAGGCTATTTGTGCCATCGGTGGAGCCGTGGTGTGGAGTTCGTTACGTAATATGAAAATTTGTTAAGCTTTTTTTTTTGTCAATCAGACTATAACGGCCTTGTTACTACTTTTTTTACTGGTTTGGTGGTGAAAGTATATTATGTATTGAATATTCCGATATTATGTTGAAAGTTCTGTGATAAGGTAAGCACACTGAAAAATGCCAGTACCATGCATTCAACGAGTTATCTTTAAGCACAGTAGTTTTGCTAGTAATTTCAAGAAATGTTTGGTTCGCACAGTGTCACTTGATACGTTAAATTTAATTCGAACACTTACTATGTGGCTCAGTTTAATTTAATCTGAGTTCTCTTAAATAAATTCAGTAGTGTTCCATTTCCTTTTAGTAAAAGAATTACATTCCGAATGTTTAATTTTGCCATCATAAGCCAAAAAGACGTTTTATACGTTTTTACACTGCTTTTTAGTAGCTCATTAATTCATACACGCGTTATTGGTTCCCCAGCAAAACTTTCAATATTATATTCCAATAATCTTCTCTTTATTATACAGTGACCACTATCGTTCAGACAAATAGCTCGCGAAAATTAAGTATTTTTCTTTGCCTTTCTCCTCCTCATACGTTTTCAAGGTGGTATGTGATGAAAACTCACTTCACTTAACCGAACTGAGGTCCGGGGTTCCCCAGGGAAGCGTGATAGGGCCTATGTTGTTTCTCATATACATTAATGATTTGTGCGACATAATAAGGGAGATGAAAAGATTATTTGCGGATGATGCTATTATTTATCGTGAAATCACAACCCAGGATAACTGCGCTTTGTTACAAGACGATATTATCAAAATAATTGCGTGGTGCATAGATTGGCAGTTGGAGTTAAACGCTAAAAAGTGCAAAGTTATGCGTGTAAGTAAAAAGGTGACCAAATTTACCTCTAAACGGTCTGGTAGCTCAGTGGGCTTGCTTTCAAAACTTTCGCTGCTCCAGTCCCGGGTTCGAATCCCGGCAGGCGCAGGAATTTTGAGAGTTGTGTTTGGTCATATGAGCTATGCCAGTGGTTCGTGGTTCAGATTCCACATTAAACTGTAGGTCCCAGAGGAAAGGAATTGGCCGTTCTACCTCTGACAAAATGGCTTAGTATGTCTCCTTCGGGAGGATCGGACCAACCTTCGGGTTGTGGACTAAGTTAAGTTATACAATCAATGCTACTGTCCTTAGAACGGTAGATTCCGCTAAATACCTAGGGGTAACAATTCGTAATAATTTGTCGTGGAATAAGCATATCGTATGCTTCGATTTCTAGGTCGTAATTTAAAACAATGTACTCCGGAAGTTAAATCGATTGCATACAAGTCACTTACAATATTGTTGCTCTGTATGGGGTCCCTATCAAAAGGGATTAATGGGGGCATTAGAGATAGTCCAAAGAAGAGCCGCCCGATTCGCGACAGGTACGTATATATAGTTGGAGGGAAAGCGTAAGTGCGATGTTGTAGGAGTTAGGTTGGGAAGACCTGGAACACCGAAGGCGTTGCTCTCGACAGAAGCTAATTGAAAAATTCTCGACTGACATATTTTGGAATGACAGTAAACAAATATTGCTACCAGCAACATTTATAACTCGAAAATAAGATAAGAGAAATCAGGGCCAGAACCGATTCATTTCTTTACTTTTACACTAGCGATTAGGGATTTACCGGGCGAGTAAACATAAAATCTTTCGATAAAGCACTCCGGCCATCCTGATCTGGGTTTTCCGTGCTTTCCCTAGATCGCTCCAGGCGAATGCTGGAATGGTTCCTCACAATAGCCCATGGGCGCCTCCTGCCATATCCCGTATATCCCTTCCAATCCATTACCTTTCCGGATAGGTGCAATGCACCCTACGTCACACACTTTTAGTGAATCGCGGAGTAATAGTAATAGTAATAGAAAACTCTTTTGATATTGCACTACTGCGTTAATAACTTTTCTTCTCTTGTTTACAGGGAGAGTTATCAATACCTCGGTAGCATTTTCAAAACACTCATAATGGCGACATTTCAATATCTAATGTAGTCATATGCCTTGTGAAATCGTCTATAATTGGTCATCTCACCTCGCGTGACCTTGGGTACTTCAGTTCACCGTAAACACGTCGAGACTTGTCCTTGTGAATATTAACCAAAGTGATTAATGAATCTATGACACCAACTCTTTGAGTATAACTGCAACGAATTACTTTAAACACATCATGAAATTTACATTGTAAATCTTCTTTTCTCCAATTAAACAATGATTCATAATTTTTGTGGTAGTGATACCGTTACAAACTGCAGTCTGAGTTCTCACATGTGAAAAATCTGTTAAGGTAATTACAGTTATAACACTAAATGATGAACTCGTTTCGTACTTGCTATGTTTTTCAGTATGTTCATTCTTATAGTAGAAATTTTCACTGTCTCGATTTGTGGAGTATGTAATCTATAGGAAACTGTTGATGCAACGTGTTCCTTGGTGTCTCATATGACTGTTTTGGGGGGGGTTGATATACTCATAGAAATTGTCGTAGTTTTTAACCATACTCACTGCTTATATGTATAAATTGTGCTATTAACAGTGGAATCTCACTGGCACAAGGAAATATTTATAGAGAGACGAAAACAGAAGGCACGTTTATCTTGCCACAGCATTAAAATCTATAACCAGTAAAAGCAGCATCTGAAATAACACATATAAAAACAGTGCACTAATTTTCCACATACAATTGTTACAATTTTTTTTTAATATTAATATTCCATCTTGGTATATCGTGGCATTGTAGATGTTAAGCATATATTACTAGTTAATCATTTATTGTTTAATTGTTATTAATCTAATGATAAAAATACACGAGCCTGGATTTTAAAAAAAATGATATTTAGCATTTAATAAAGTGCATAATTAAAAAGTATAAAATTTTTGATTTCTATTTATTTTCGATTTTTAAAATGTACAAATTGCACGTCAGATATGATCAAGAGATAACTCAGTAGCTTGAAGGCTGCGACTGCTTAGTGGATTGTTGCGAATTATTACTGTTTGCTGACACTCAACAAATCCACGAAGATGTCAGCTGTTGAACTGTATGTGGTGCGTTGTTCAATGCGAACCTTTCTTTATTATCTACGAATCCTAGCGAGAAAATTCATGTATGTCCTGTTCTTACTGAACTCGTTTCAAGCAGTCACTTCAGGCAATCACATTGTTCGTAGCTGTTATTAGAGATATTAAAAACGTCATCTGCAGGAATGGATCTGCTGTACTGTGTCCACTTCCGAAAACTTTGTTACCTCCTCGACGAGACTTTATTACAAGCCGCCATTCCAGAGGGCGCAAAAGGCTTCTCCACTTAATACAATCAGAATTGCTGAAACTCAGAAACTAATATGATTGGTGTTCATGACAATGAAGGCAGGTTCTCACATGCTATATATCTGAAAGGTCTACAATACTAGGAACCGCTCGGTCTATCGGAATTAATTAAATTTAGCAATGACGAGTATATTATACGTGGCGATGCTCGGAATACTCTTCCAGGCACGTATCTGCCAGATTTTTTGTTCGTTTGCCTTTTGATATGAGTGAACGACTCTTCGGCGTGACGCGGAATCAAGAGGCTTGAATAGTCAAATATGATAAATATCTGTCTCAGAAATTTCACAAACGCACTTGTGTACTTTTGCTACTTCTCTGTCTCTTGATGAATTTTTATTTCCTGCCGAACAAATGCGCGATGCGTTATTACATTACAATAAAAAATGATGTATTTACAAATGGGAAATTTATTTTTGCTATAATAACTCTTAGAACTACCTAGGAGGCTGAGGTCTCTTAGCTTGGAGCTCAAGTTGGCTGTTTAGAATCCCAGCGATAAAAATTTTCACCATTTTGTACTTGGTCAGTAGGGAAGAAAAAGTAAACGTACGAAAGGCATGAGCTAAATTCCACAATTGTGTGTTGATCATGGTTCATTGTACAACACATCCTGGTGTGTTCCAGAAAGGATAAGTGTTGAGTATTGGCAAAGTGTTTCCACTTTCTCCTTCTTCACATCCAGTACATATCAACAAACCAGACCAGACTAAATACGAACTTAGTAATCTACACAAACGAAATAACGCAGAACACACAAAGAAAAGCAACTGTTCTAGGTCCAGATGGCAGGACTGGATGGTCCATTTAACATGCAAGTAGAGCACCAGCTGTAACTTAGATATTTAGCACTACGTTTCTTCTACTCTGATTGTGAGCTTTCCACTCAATTAGTGTGGAACAATTCACTGCCGGCAATCACCAGACAGCTCTGACGACATACGTGAATTAATCGCTTTTACACACCAGTGTGTTATGGACGAGAAAGGCCCAATGTCATCTGGAACACATAACACATGCAAGCTGCAGCTCAATTCGTTTTAATTAAATATTGATAATACCTGCAACCACCCAAAAATGATAGGGAGAGTTGTAATAATAATCACTGTTCTGAAAGAAAAATCACTTAATTCATTTAGTACAGTTACTTGAAATCTAGATTTAAGTACATGTGCTGCATTTTAACAGGCTGCTAGCACACTTCATATTAATATTACAGCCCCCTCACAATGGAGCCCAAACACGCGCCGCGCGCTATTGACAAGGCAAGCGCCGACCATACACTGTGCTCTCCCAGCTGTTGCAGGCGTGGCAACCCAAAGATTTTACAATACTCGATACTAAACTTACGCTACCCAAAGTCTGTACAAAATACGGCTTGTGGGAACCCTAAAAATATAAATTACTTAACATTCATTAATACAATTATTTATAAAACTTTTAATTAATCAAGGAATAATAATAACAATCATTGAAAGGATGTGAAATATGCACAAGGTTTATGTATTCCTTGCGTTTCAGGCAGCAAGGAAAATGTACTATTCAAATTTCGAACGTTTCTGCCCAAGTATGAATTCAGTCAATGACTCAAGAACCAACAACATGATGACATACTATGCATATACTCTGACAAATTTACTATAAAATTGACGGAAGGCTGTATGAAATATCAACTGTGATGCTATGCTCAACTCTTGTGTATGATATGCAGATAGATTTTAGACACTTAGTTTGACATCGTTTAAACGATGTCGTACTCTACTTAAAGAGTGAGGCCTTATATCTCGTCTACAATCGGAATAGTTTTTTTTATAGCCTTATGAGGCCTTATATCTCGTCTACAATCGGAATAGTTTTTTTGATAGCCAGATGAACAAGAATCGATTAAGGCAATTATGAAGAAAAACAAATGCTATTATCAAACAAACATACTATCACCTGTTAACGCTAACTGCTCACCTCACTACTAGTCTATGCAGCAGATGAAACATGTTCAAAATTGCCAGTTTTTAGTAACACTTGGTATCTGCTACAGCAGTAACCACGTGAGAACTAAATCCGTTCTGAAAATTTTCAGGCTACCTCTCAGCTACGTATGTCTCTCACTTTCTTGGTGTAGTGAATTACTAAATTGTACCCCTTTCCATCACCAACCCATCTCAGTTACAGCTGCCTTCATCAGTACTCCGAATCCAAGCAAGCTTTTCTGGACTTCAAAATATGTGCACAGGAAGTCCCTTGTGAAGCTGGTTTATTCCTGTTTCGCAGAAAATGAGATAAGCGCCACTGCACGGACTGTTATCTCGAATAGCTGCTTTTAAGTCCTCGGGAAGTATTCACGGGTGAGCGGAAACTAGAGGTAAGCTGTTAATTCGTAATGTTCCGTGGGGAACCGTATGTGAGCTTATGATCCATGCTTACCTAGCATTTCGTTGCAGAAAAGCCTTGTAGGTTGGAAAGTCTGCTTCCTTTCGGTTGCGGTTTTCATATAGGCAATTCTATTTTCTTCCTTCCTGGATCTGCGTCTTGTTATAGACGAGATAGTTAAAGACAATTTTAAAGCAATGTAATTCTTATTCCAAGTATTCAAATTTGTGGAATAAAATTTGATCTTAGGCCGAGGATCTTTCAATGTGGGATTAAAACTGTTAGGAGGAATAATTTTATTTCTTTTGAATTGTTACTGATTATGAAGTTTAATACAATTGTATTCTTCTCTCTAAAACTGTAAATAAATTCAAATAACCCTAGTAAAACTTTAAACAGAATGTTCCATGACATCGAATTGTGAAAACAGAAAAAATATTCAAGCATTGGGCATTGGTGGTTGCGTACATTGTGTACAGCCGAGGGATCCGTGGTGTGCTTGAATGAATCCAAAAGTTTACTATTTATTAATTAAGGTTTTTTTTTTAATTTAGAAGTGCTATGATATCTCTGTGGAGAGTCGGTAAGATTAGTAATAGAAAGAGGCTTACTTTGAAATGGGAAATATTGTAGCCCAAAGCTCTTTCTTTTCAATATTTGAAGCAAAACCCAATTTCAGAGTTCCATCAAGTCCACGGATATTTCAGTTCTCATTTCCTCCGAGTGATGCTGAAAACAGCAATATCTGAATGTTTATTGCCATACGCTATGCTAACAGCCTACCACACGTAGAAACTTACAGGTTAATGAGAAAAAGCGTCGCTTAAAAATGGTTGTTCAAATAAAGTGCAAAATTTTTTCACCAAGAACTGAATGTGTGAGATGGCTTTGGAAATTACATACAGCTGATTTTTTAGGAACTCTTAACTGAGAATCATTATGACTCTGAAAGAATGTCTTCACGAATTTAAATCCCCCCTAAGAAAAGAGAAGAGAGGAAGGTAAATGCAAACAGAGATTAGGTGTGTTGTATTACTATATTTGACTAAGCCTACACTTGGTTCATCGGTTCTGTGATCCTAGGTTGGATTAAGTGCTTATTCTAATGCTTAGCATATGTTCATTGATCACACTTGTACTTGTTACTGTGTCTCACTAAGTTTGCTTGCTCAGCTGCCATGTCTGTAAGTATTCATTTGTAGTTGTAACCTTCAAATTGGTTGTGAACTGCATTTCATTATATCTGCAAATGATTTCTGATCTATTTTCCAATAGATTTCCCAGAAACTCTGACACATCGTTTACTCAATGTCATCGAATTATTAGTTTCTCGTACTTTCTCTGAACAAAGACATCACTTAAACCGACAAACTCTCCGCTCCATTGATCACCAAGCACAAGACGCCAAGTAGTCTCCGTGGACCGTATTTATAGACTCTTTTCTAAACAAATCACTCCACGTCCAAAGGTAACTGGTATGTGCCAATTTTACAAAATAGTTATTCATTTTTGGCTCACACTACTCCTATCGTTCTGAAATTTCACCAGTAGTTAGAATTTTAGATAAATGTATATTGTGATCCTCATGAAAATTTTTGTATCCTCAACCGTTTAACTGTAAAAAATCATTTTTCTGTGATTTCAAAACTTGTTCATAACTTCTACAACTTCTAATCGATTTCTCTTTTCTTTGATTCTAAGCAAGACACGTTTAATCTTCTACAGAAAAATATGAATAATGATGCAATAGTCAATTTTCGACCCCGCTAATAACTTTCTTATGATTTTGAAACCTATTTTAAAAGATTCTACGTGTTGTCAAATGCCTATTGTGCTGTTTTGAAGTCACTAGCTGCTTTCTCCGATTTATTATTAATTTTTGAAGTGAACGCAATTCTGACTAATACATCCCGGAAATTTACCTCATTCAGACATATTTAAAAAATCTGTACATTGTTTCATCCCGATCAAAATACTGCATGTTTCTCAACGAGACTTACCGGAAATTATTTCTAATAAATTATAGTGTATTCTGAATATATTTCCCGCCCTGCTTGAATTTACGTGTATTATTAAACTGATTAATTTTAATTTGTACCACGTGTCTGAAGTTTCTATATATTACTCGAAAAACAACCTTTAAACTGTACTGGCTTTCCCAAAATTTAATATATTATCTAAGTAGAAATTAAGTTTCTTTCTTGCTATAAATTGAGATTCTATCTTTTTTCAAAAAATTCGATTTCTCGAATTTTAAGTGTGTAATTACGTGTTAAATTTTCCATACCGACTTTTAACTATTAAAGTACCCAAACGTTCTAGTAAGACTTACTAGCTACAAGGTTTATTATCTTTTGACTGTTTATAATTCTGAATATTTCTCCAAGTGAAGAAAAAATTAACTTTGGCGAAAATATATCGAAAACAAATATTGCATGTAATGTCCAGTCCTTCTACAGCTGTTTAGATAGATTTATAGCTTGAATTTACTGTATAAACTTGATTTATTGCCTGAATTGACTGTATAGCTTGATGTATTTCCTGAATTAACTGCTTAAATTACTCTAAGCTCAGGTATCGTGTTGTTCACCTGAGCCCGCTATACTGTAAACAATTTTCGTTATACAAATTCACGAAATTCTATTCTAGCTTACAATCTGGCGCAGAATGTTTGTGATACGTTAAGAAACGTGGTGACTAATCTGAAATTCAGGGGCACTTCAATCAAAAAGTTGTTTTCTGCAATTTATGATTATAAAGTTATTCAAATCATCTTTCTAACTTCCGAAATTCCTCTTTTTGCCATGCTTGGTTTAAACTGTACTTCTGTTGTTGTTGTTTTTTGTTTTTTTTTTACCTTCCGATAACGGAGGGATTTCAGGAAAGAAAACTAACCTTCCCAAGAATATTGTAATAACATTAATTACAATGATCGTGCAGATGACAGTATTCACTATGATAAGGTTGTCGGCGTAAACACTGTTTAAACAAGTTTTTGATAGGTTTTTTTTTCCAAAGTTTGTTTGAGCTGTTTACAGTTAATTACCTGTGTGGGAAACTGAGTATGCTTTATAGCTTATATAACCAAGCCAAACCCATAAACAACATATTCTTTGCACGCTTTTAATGCTGATATTCATAATTTTTTCACCGAACGACTACACTATTTTATTTCACTATCTTGCTGTAGAACCGAACACTGAACTTTTATTCTGTTTTTCATACTGTCTTTACTGTTGAATATTTCCACTACACGGCTGCAAACCTGACTTGGCGCAGTGTTGCTATACGAGTAAAATATTGTGAAAATTTGTTGTTTTCCTCTTGCAAAGTGTTCCGGACATTCCCCTCCCCTTGTAAAACAAATATGTAAACAGCTATCACGTGCTCAGTAGCAGTATAAATACAAATTTTCACTGCTGTTCAGTTTTGTAACATAACAAAAAACATAAACGCCGCCGCGATTCCAGCTAGGAATTAACTTTGTAATAATTTTACTCAAATGCTCGTTAATTATGCCAGTTTGCTCGATGTTATAAATTGAGCCAGAGATTCCGGATTATGAAATGTGTGGTAGCTAGAACCACAAATGGATCGAGGTCTCCTAAATATATTACTGACTCGCTTTACTCGTTATTTTGATTTATTACAAAAATACGCATTTTTATTAAAAGTTTTGGTTTTCCGTTATTTGTATACGATATCAGATGAGATAACTGAAAGTTTTGTGAGTTGGTAAAACCATCTACGTGATGAGGTACAGGGAAAATAATACCAAATTTTAAGCGAAATTAAACTTTTCTTTGTCCGTTCTATTCACTGTTTCCAAGTGAAAACAATACTCTCTACATACAATAGTGATTTCTTTGATTTTTCCCCCTCCACCATGGTAGCAGGTATGTATAGCTGAAAGCATTACTTTTTTTTTAATTTAGTGATAGCTTAACAATTTCGCTTGTGCTTAGTGATCTACCGATAAAGTTTTTATCGGTCACACAGTCCGTCTCTGTCATAGTCTCTTAACTTGAAATTTTACGTGGGCTTGCAGTATAACGAGAATCCGAACCAGGAAGCATTATGGTATAAGTTACACTAACACAAAAGCTTTGCTAGAGGAGATGGGGCCCAGATGAGAAAATTCTCGATCCCCCATCACGTACATTAACAAACTGAGCCACCACATCACTGATTTAAAGATTAAAGATGGTTTTCAATTTTTTTTTTTTTATTTTTATTGGTTGCAAACTTTTCATTTCATTTTATTGCTTAATGTAGCCCTCAAGTGTCAGGCTGTGTTTTCTGTTTCAAGATAGGTGTTAAAAAAACAGCATGTGCGAACCACCGGATGTAACTTTATAATAATCATAAATTATTCGCTTTTGTTTTTCTTTATGGTTTTACGCCTCCTTGGCGTCGAGGTCATTAGAGGCGGGAAAAGACTGAGGGAAGGGAAAGGAATTCGGCCATAGCCTTTGTTGAAAGGAACGGTAACGGCGTTCGCCTGGAGTGATTTGGGGAAACCATGGAAAACCAAAATCTGGCTGGCTGGATGGGTATTCGAATCCGCGTCCTCCCGAATGCTAGGTCAGAACGTTACCGCTCACCCATCAGGCTCGGGTTTCTATTTGAGTTCAGTTATTAATCATCATACCAATCGTCTTGATGATCTTCATCATAGCCTTTCACTTACTTCACGCCGATGTTATTCGCAAAGAGGCTAAGTCGCTACTCACGTTGTTGCTTAGATCGTGACTGCTTGCTACAATACACATTACTAGCAATAAGTGTCATATAACCACCCAATACGAAATTTCATAATTTAATGAAACTCTACGGCCTATTAAAATTTACTGGAAAGTTCTTAAGTTAGGTAAGATAAAAAATTACAAGACGGTGGGGACAACCTGCATTCATTTAGCATCTATGAAGAAAAATGATGCTATTTTCTTTACGAATAAAGTTTTTATTTTACTTTTCTTTTAACGGTGTTAATTGTGTGAAATGACGTGTATTAACATTGAGAAAAAGTTATGTTCTAGCACTCAGCATTGAGAAAATCTACAATTTTCTGATTTTATGTTCCTTTTCATCTTTATGATACATCTTACTTGGACAATTTTCTAATAGCAGGACGCATGATCTGTGTGAAACTGAATTTTAAAAATGGTAGTTGGATGCTATAAAGTTTCTTCTTCTCTTCCTGAGAAAACGGTAACTGCATTTGATTGGGTCAACCGCTTTTCGCCATTTGAGACCTGACAGTCATTTTTGTATTCCTTCATTTATTTTAACTTCACGTAAGTGTGGTGAGTTAAAAAGGAAAAACCTCTAAATTTTTGAAAATAAGTAAACATTTAAAATAATTTAACAGAAGTTATTTTTCTGTCATAACTGTTATGTGAGTACGTCACAGTTTTATTTATTTTGTCACTGCACTTTTTCATGTAACACCAGAATTTCTCGGGCTTATCTATGAGATTTCTGCAACCTGTAGCTAATTCTTCCTTATTTGTCTAAAATGTAAATCATTATGTTCTAAGGATTAGAATCAAAATTTAAATGGCTATACTTTTCTTGTAGATTCGTACGTTTCACTGTTTTATTAATGATGGGAGTGATTTGGCCCTTATTCCATTAAAAATGGTTGGCTGTCAGTGAGTCCTACCAGTCCTACCAGTATGAAGATAGCAAGAATATTTCTTCTACATAAAATAAAGAAAAGATGTGTTCGAACGACCAAATCAAATTATTGGCAAATTATTGCATATTAAACATTTTTAAATCATCTTTCTGGTTTAATTTTTTGAAGTTAGCAAATATTAGACATTTCCTCAGTATTTTGTTAAGGGAGTAGAAGAAGGCGTTAATAGAAATAAAGATGTTCACTCAGAAGATGAAGAGGCCAACAGTAAAACGAGCTATGACCACACAGATAATTGGGAACATTTTAAAGACTGTTGTATCAAGTCTGTTGTATTAATTTGCTAAAATACGTAGCACAAAGAAGCCATTAAGTCCCGCTATTGGTAGAGATTTACGAGGTTAATATCCGCAGTACCAGGCAGGATCCTTGTTGCCTGAGCAAGCCAAGTTCATGTTGGCATTGCAGCTGCTACAGTAGTCGTGTGTTTGGATGAGACTGAGGCGTGGATCCTACCGTCAGCTTATGAAGTTTAAGGGAGCTATTAAGCTGGAATTGCTGTATCGCAGTTGATAACGCGAACTGAATAGCTGCGTTATGTTGTTAAACATTTAATTAACAATTTGTTATTTATCTTACTCCTTCGTGTATTTTTTGAGTAGCAAATAAAAATGAAAGTATTTGAAGAAATAAGTTTAAATTATATAAATTTAAACTATGTTTTGCTGATTTCAGTCTTATTTTTGAATTTCTCCGCCAAATCTAGGCCCTTTACAATGCCAGGACCGAACGTTAAAACTCACTCACAGTTTTGATCCACTAACAAGGGTCTAGGAAGTATCTACTACAAGAAAATAACATAAAAACTAAAGAAGAAGTCATATTATTACAAGAGTTATGCTTCCTTTTCTAATCGCTGTGTATACTAAGTACTATTGACTGTTAATTACTAAACTGCTAGACCACGTGCCAACAGGGTTATTAGTTGAAGAATTAGGAGTCGTGCATGGAAAGAAAAAGATGACTATGGGCACAAACTGGCACTAGATTTCATGCTGAAAATAGTGTGAGAATTTGCTTTTGTGGTTAAGGTTGTCAGGGATTGGAATAAATTTCTAAGGGAAGAGAGGAAGAATGATAAAGGAATTTAAAATTAAATTCGCAAATGCCATTAATGGATGGGTGGAGGTATTTAATACTCGAGTATGTAAGATAGCAATAACAAAAAATTAGTTGGCTAGGGAAATTGCTACCGGGGCATGCCCTTTATCCGAATTAAACTAAATTAAATTCGGTTGAACTCACGAACCTATGACTGATATACACCACTGAAACGAGCAGCTGTTTTTCTACAAATGACACAAAAATAAAAATACTCATCACCTATCTATGAAATAAAATTTCTTTGTTGAAGGAGAACTAATCTGACTTATGGGATAGGTGTGATAAAAGGAATACAAAACTTTGGAAGCTCTGCTGTCTCGTCTAGCTGCTGGAGATCTCGACGGCGCAAAGGTCATATCATTTCAGCGAGCTAGCTCTCACGTTCCTAGAATGGGCTGTTTATAAAACGCAATCTCCCGAGAAAGGGAAGCTTTCGCAGAGAAGGAGAAGAAAAAAATAACCTGCACTCGATTTCCCACTTTCCACGAGTGACCGGTCGTTTGTTAGTTGTTGTAAGGAATAGAAAGTAGAGATGAAGAGGTTAGCACAGGATAAGAAGTATCTCTGAAAGGAGCTCAACCGAGGACGCATGGAATGCATTAAAGACCGAAATAATGAAAGCAGGTAAAGAAACATTAGACTTTAGGGAACAATCTGCCAGAAAACCTTGGATCACAGAAGAAATTTTGGAGCTGATGGATCGAGGAGAAGGTACAAAAATGCTCAGGATGAAGCAGGAAGAGAGCAGTACAGGCAATTTAGAAATCAAATAAATAGGAAATGCAAAATAGCAAAAGAAAAATGGCTACAACAAAAGTGTGAAGAAGTAGAAAAGGAAATGGTCGTAGGTAAAGTAGATGTTGCCTACAGAAAGATCAAACAGTATTTTGGAGAAATGAAGAAAAGAGGTATGAACATTAAAGCTGCCGATGGGAAACCTCTTTTAAGCTCAGAGGATAGAGCTAACCGATGGAAAGAATACATTGAGAAACTGTATGTTGGGGACGACTTGAACAATAGTGTAATGGAAAAGGAAGGTGATGTCGACATTGATGACTTAGGAGATCCTATTTTGAGGACAGAATTTAATAAAGCTCTGAATGACTTGAAAGCAAATAAGGCAGTTGGAATTGATGAGATCCCTGCAGAACTTCTTAAATCCCTAGGAGAGGAAGGAATCGAAAGATTATTCAAGCTGATATCAAAAAGTTATGAAACAGGAGAAATTCCAACTGATTTTAATAAAAATATCATGTTCACACTTCCAAAGAAAGGACAAGCCGACAAATGTGAGAATTATCGCACCATTAGTCTAACATCACATGCTTCAAAATTACTGACCAGAATAATATACAGAAGGATGGAAAGGGTAGTAGAAGAGATAGTAGGTGAAGATCAGTTTGGGTTTAGGAAAAATCGCGGTACAAGGGAAGCAATTCTGTCTTTAAGATTAATACTTGAAGGGCGGATCAAGAAAAACAAAGATACTTTTATGGCATTTGTTGATTTAGAAAAAGCATTTGATAATGTTGGGTGGGACAAGATGTTCAAAATTTTAAAGAAGTCAGGTCTAAAGTATCGAGATAGAAGAATACTTAATAAACTATATAAGAATCAAGTGGCGTAATAAAAGTAGATAATCATGAGAGACATGCATCAGTTAAAAAGGGTGTGAGACAAGGTTGTAGTCTGTCCCCGTTAATATTCAACTTGTATGTAGAGGCAGCAATGAAGAAAGTCAAAGAAAAATTTCCATGTGGCATAAGTTTTCAGGGAGAAAAAATCAGTATGCTACGTTTTGCTGATGACATTGTCTTGTTAGCAGAGAGGGCGGAGGATATTGAGAAGTTACTGAATGGCATGAACGAAATACTGAAGGAAGATTTTGGACTAAATATAAATCAAAGCAAGACAAAAGTGATGAAATGTAGCAGAAATGATACCAATACTAGTAGATTAAATATAAAAATAGGATCGGATGCAATAGGAGAAGTAAGTGAATTCTGTTACTTGGGAAGTAAAATTACAACCGATGGCCGAAGCAAGAATGATGTCAAAAGCAGAATAGCACTAGCAAAAAGAGCTTTCATGAAAAAGAGAAACCTTTTAGTTTCAAATATTGATCTAGGAATTAGAAAGAACTTTTTGAAACTCTTGTGTGGAGCACAGCTCTTTATGGTAGCGAAACGTGGACTTTAGGAATACCGGAAAGAAAGAAAATTGAAGCATTTGAAATGTGGTGTTACAGAAGAATGATGAAAATTAAGTGGACAGACAAAGTAAGAAATGAACGAGTTCTGGAAATGATGGGTGAGAAAAGAAGTTTATGGAAGAAGCTTACAGAAAGAAGAGACAGACTGGTAGGTCATATTTTGAGACATGCTGGATTGGTTAACTTGTTAGTGGAGGGAACAGTCGAAGGTAAGAACTGTAGAGGAAGACAGAGATTAGAATATATGAAACAGATAATTGATGACGTGGGCTGTAAGGGGTATGTAGAAATGAAGAGGTTAGCACAGGATAGGAAAGGATGGAGGATTGCATCAAACCAGTCAAAAGACTGACGACAAAAAAAAAAGGAAGAGATGGAGGATTGCATCAAATCAGTCGAAAGACTGATGACAGCAAAAAAAAAAAAAAAAAAAAAAAAAAAAAAAAAAAAAAAAAAAAAAAAAAAAAAAAAAAAAAAAAAAAAGTGAGGAATAGACGCAAGCACCAAAATGCAACACCAAAACAAAATTAGCTAAAGGTGTCCTTTCTAAATGATTGCATTGTTCCCGGTTTGTTTTACTGTGGTGCATTTCTTTTGATGTAAAACAATTTACAGGTACTAATCGCTAATAGAGATTATATAATAAAATTTTGTTCAATGTTAGAAACAAAGATACAAAATAGAATTAATAGAGCAGGTCGTTGAACAGTAAAATATAGAAGTGAAATTACTCAAATATTTATTTGAAATAAAGTATCAAAATTATTATGTAAAAAAGCATATGTGCTGATTTTAGAATATTAGAATAATGTTCCACAATACAGTTTTGTATCCAAGCACATAGTTTTAATGGCTTCTGTGACAATATTGCGAGAAGATCACTAAAACTGCCCCTAAATAAATGGAACCAAAGATTATATCTTTTCGCGAGAAACATGATACGCCGCCTGTGGTCTGCACCGAGAGTTCCATTGATTTTTAGCTTTATATCGTATTAGAGGAATCAACTCGATTGCTATTATCAGTTCTTCTGGTTCGCCTTTTTCAACTACCAATTTCGCTAGATTTTTCCGCCCAGTGCCAAAGATCGCAACTTGAGTCTTATTCTGCTCACAGAAAGTTTATTATTTGAACATTTCTGACGGTCATTAAATCTGGGATCCTACTTAGAGGTCATGAATCATGTTGGCGAAACAATTGTTCGCATTACATTCCGATAACACAAGGAACTGCATTATAGCTGGAAATATTTTGGAGAATTTGCATATTAATAAATAAAAAAGTGTATGCTTTAGAAATGAAAATGTTTTTGAACTTTATAATGGTTATGAAACTGTACTGAGAACTCATCACGTGAATGCATATGAAAGAAACATTTCTTAAAGTATCTGCAAGATATCGGTGTGCAAAAAACTTTTCTGTGGAGTATAATATGTAATTTTTTGATCAATTTATTTTCAGACAGTTTTAGTGGTTTTATCATAATGGTTGATAAGGTCATTATAGGTGGGAAAGGACTGAGAGACAAGGTACGGGAAGGAATTCGACCATGGGACTTTGAAAGAACCTGCCGAGCCCTTGGAGTGATTTCGGGAAACCATGGGAAAGATGATCTATGTTAACTTATGTTCTTCGTCGCAGAGAACCTCCTGGTTGAGTAACTTCCGAAATCTCCCTCACTTAAACTTCAACATGGAAATTATGAATGCTGCTTTTTTGTGACAAAGTTTGTTATTTACGAGACTACTGCATTGGTAGTGTATGTGAATGTATATGTCTGTTTGAACTACATCTGTACTGGTCTGTGGTCTGTGCCATGTGTTCCATTGATTTTTAGCTTTATGTCGTATTGGCCGAATAAGCTTGATTGCTGTTATCAGTTCTTATGGTTCCCCTTTTTCAGCTACCAATTTCGTTAATGAGTCCACCACCCACTGCCAAAGATCGCAACTTGAGCCATATTCTCACACAGAGTTTATTATTTGGACATTTGTGATGGTCATTAAATCTAGGATCATCTTAAGAGGTCGTATTTCTAAACACTACCGGCAGCATATATATATATATATTTTACGCTGTGTGCGTCGTATTGGGAAATAATATGGTTTAGGAGCCACAATAAAAAATTATAAATTAGTGAAGTAGCTCAATGAAATGAAACAGGAAACATTATGGTGAAACAATTGTTCGGATTACTTTCCGATAATACTAGCAACTGAATTACAGCTGGAAATAATTTGAAGAATTTGCATGTTAATAAATTAACAAGTGGATATTTTTTAAATGAAAGTGTTTTCTGATTTTATAATTATTATAAACTGTATTGAGAGCTCGTCAGATGAATGCATATGAAAGAAACATTTCTTAAAATAACTGTAAAATATCGGCCTGCAACAAAACTTTTCTTGGGCGTATAATATTTCTCACGAAAACTTGTTATCCTTGGATCAATTTATTTAAAGCTGTTTCAATCGTTTTCTCGCAATTATGCCATAGAAGCCATAAAAAGTATGTGCTTAGATACAAAACTGCATTCTGAAACATTATTCTAATATTCTAAAATCATTTTCAGATTTTTTTTTTTTTTAGTTACCTTCTGTGGAAACCACAACAAAAAGAACCAACGCAGTTTTAGTAAACCTTTATGTGACGTGGGAACATTACTAAAATATAAATATTTTGTATTTTACATATATTATGAGCACCAAAATAGTGATAGTGGCCACAGTGTCGTTATATCGTATGTAGAGTAGAAAATCGTGCATAGTCTTACATAATGCAAATTGATATTTTTGGGATTATGTATTTGACTGGAAGAATGGACAGGAACTGATCAGTGATCACTTCACTGCCTTGAAACAATGTTCCTGAAGTCGTCTACAACGTTAAGTGTGAATCATGCAAGCAGTACCAAAAGGCAATGAAGAGTTATGCATGTACAAGATAGATTCCGGAGAATGTTCTCACTTAGTAAAAGCACGATTTAGTACCGACCATTCCTCATTAGCTTCTGTCAGTCAACAAATGATGAATTATTCGGAACTAAATATTCCGTTACTCTTCGTGTATTTGTTGATCTCGTAAACGCTGCTTCTTCTGGGAGCTCATCTGCAATATGTAAAGGATACATATATTTACGGAGGGAGTGTAAGCCAATGCGCAACGGTGCTCTCTAATGCTGAAAGGACACTGAAAAGGGAATATTCCGTGTTAAGAGCGGATGCTCTATCGGCTGTTCGCAGCCTTGATTGTGTATTAAATTTGATTATATAAAAAAGACATAGACAATAGTTTATATTTAAAAAAACAACATTAAATTGTTATTTTTTGTATGTTTTGTGAAATTGTCTTTTAAATAATATATATAAATCAACCACATAAAAAATTTCAACTTAAAAATTATTGATTGAGTTGGAAAATTTTTGAAAATTTTCAGATTAACTATTTTTTCCGAAATATTTGATAACCTAGTCATAAAATTCTCCATCAAATGAAATATTGTATTATTTTCCGAAATATTATGTAGTTAAGTATCAAATTTGTCATAATCACTCATTCAGTTATTTTCAGAAAATAAAAAATAAATGTTAGTTGCCTACTTATCGTATCTAAAGAATTTTCTGATTAGTAGTTTTGGGTATAAATTGAAGGAGGATGTATCTTTTTACCGATTTTAGGCAACGGCTTCCACAACTAATTAAATAAAAATAGAAATCTAAAAATTTGAGAGATGGTGGGTTGCCAGCTTAAATTTGATAGGCGTTAAAGTTATCTATATAAAAAAAAGAACTTGACTCAGTGCGTCACAGAACCGATAATGATTAAATTTTTTGTTATAGTCGTGTCAACGCTATTAGAACTAAAGTATTTACAATTTTTTAAGTTAAAGGATTCAGAATTTATGGGATAGTGATAGGTGAATGGACGGACAAATCAGCAATTCATAAACTTATTTTTGTATAAAGAAACGTAGAACACATAAATCCACGCTCATTTCGTGGCCTTGTTGTAGCTACAAAGTCTGGGCCTATATTTCTAGGTCGGTTTCAAAGCTCGCCGGACATTTGGAGTTGAGTCTTCTCATAATTGGCCCTTAAGTACAGAGCGACATCACCCTCACTGTGTGATTAATGTAATACGTATAACACCTGAAGGAAAACAGTCAGTAGTGCCTCATATTTTTCCCATGCCTGCAAGTTTTTTTTGAAGAGCTTCCCGCTCTCCGGATATAAGGCTCTTAAAGTGAGATTTGTACAAAATTTCACACTTTGACATGAAATTTTAGCAACTCTGAATTGCGGAAGCATGCTGAAGCGTCCAAAAGTGTACTCATACGCTAGATTGACTCTGATGGCGAACTGGCGTCGATGAGTTAATTTTGCGCTTCGATCCTGGTATCTTTTTTTTATCTGTTTAACGTCTCTCTAACAGCGAGGTCATTAGAGACGGGAAAGAATGGGGGGCAATGAATGGGAAGGAATTCGGCCATGGCCTTTTGATGGAAGCATCCCGGCATTTGCCTGGAGTGATTTGGGAAAACATGGAAAAAAACAAATCTGGATGCCCGAACGGGGATTCGAACCGCCTTCCTCCAGAATGCGAGGCCAGAACGCTAGCCGTTACACCACCACTCTCGTTGATCCTGGTATCATTGAGAACTCGGGTTCGAATCCTCGTCCGGACATCCAAATTTTCGTAATCACTTTGGATGCTTCCTTTTAAAGACCGTAGCCAAATTCCTCTCCTTTACTTGCTATCTTAAGGCTTTACACATCGTCAACGTCGAGGTTATTAGAGACCGAGCGAGGTGGGTAAGTGGTTAACGCTCTGGCATTGCATTCGGGAGGACGGCTTATCGATCCCCGTCCGGGCATCCAGATTTGGGTTTTCCATGGTTTCCCCAAATCACTCCAGGCGAATGCCGGGATGCTTCCTAAAAAAGGCCATGGCCGATGTCCTTCGCGTTCCTTGTCCCATCCGCTTCTAATGACCTCGACGTCTACGAGACGTAAAGCCATAAGTCAAAAAAAGAGAGATTATTAGAGGTGGGAAAAGTACTGGGAGCAAGGAACAGGGATGAATTCGAACATGGTTTTTTGAAGGAACCATCGTATCATTCACCTGGAGTGATTTGCAGAAACCATGGAATACCGAAATCTGGATTACCGGACATTTTCGAACCTGGGTCCTCTAGACTGTAAGGGCAGTGTTATCGCCCACCACAGCGCTCGGTCCCTCAGTACTCTTCCGCCTCTAATGACGCCAACAAGGCGTTAAGTACAATTTAAAAAAAATTAAAGCAACTGCTTTATGAAGAGAATACGTTTCTGGTAACTTTAACAACTGTTTTTGGAAGTTTTGTAATTGCAATTAAATCAGACAATGATGAGATAAATATGCTTAGAATTCGGATTTAAGGTCTTTAATGTTTTGTCCTCACATAACGAATATTTTAAAGAAATTAGTTAATGGTTGTATTAGAAGCTCAACCGGACTACTACAACTTTTTCATTTTATCTAATTACTTTTTAAGTCAATGTAACCGACCTTTATGTTGAAGGAATTTATTTGTTTACAGGACTTGTTTTGAAAAGACTGCTACTATTTATAATCAAGCTTCTATCGTACCGAAATGATATCTATCCCAGGACTTTAGAGTCAATGAAGTTAATTTTCAGACGGTCCACTGTTTTTGCATTTGATGCATTTATTTTACCTGCGTAATAACACAATATGCCTTAAATATTGCAAACTACCGTTGTCAAAGAAAAACTTTCTTCAGTGATTTTGCTGTTTGCAAGTTGCAGAACAATACTAAATTGATAGTTCTTCTATCTGTGATGCACTGGGATTCAGTAGTATGTCATGGTGGAAGCGATGTGAGGTTGACAGAGAAATGTTTTAACAGAGCAAGTTCAAGGTACTGAGTAAGATCCAGAGAGCTTGTGCCTCCCGAAGACACACAAGGCGTTTGCCAGGCTCTGTCCACAGCCATCGAATGCAGCTCCGGTTGCCGAGCAAACATTTGTCCACTCCGGCGTCCCCCTACATGACTCGCCTCACCACTGCTACATTACATCACCCGGGATTGAGTAACCGAAAGCGCGAAAGGAAACCAATCAGAAAATCCTATTAGGCACCGCCCTTCATTTGCATTGTGGCCCTAATGAATCACATTAGTGAAGGCGGCGGTAGAATTTTGTGAAGACTGTCGAGAGTTAGCAACGCTGGTTTCTTGTAGAGATCTGTCACCAACACTCACGTTTCTGACAAACGGACATGGGATAATAGATTATGTTAATTACTCTGGAAACATAACTTCTTTTCCTTATTGTACATTATTTCTAGATTTAATTAAACGTTAGAATAATAATTGTAAATACAGTATATTTATTAAAAACCATTTCAGTAAAAATAACATTGATTACTTTTAGTCGTTTTGAAAATATCGGTACGCACTGAATTTCCTCTTATTGAAATAATCTTTCAACGATGGCTGACACGGTGACCACCAATTTGACGAATTATCATATTTTTGTTATGAACGCTCTTTTACTTACGTATTAAAATGACTGAATGAAACCATGGGGAAAGTTTCAACACAGAACGACTTTCCTTTTTTCTCCAGAAACACATTCCCAATGGTACTAGTGTTGACTCAATGACAAACATAATTCATTTTCCCGAAATGAATACATATAAAAAAGTGTAACGTGAAAAAGTCTGTATAGTTAAGATATATTTTAGTATTTGGGATTGCGACGTTAGTAGTACGTTACAAAGAAGAAACCAACTTCATATATATATATATGTGTGTGTCGGGTTGTTTACAAATTGTGACGAATAAGATCCACGAAAAATCCACTAATCAGATTTTGACGAGGTTCCATTAATGTTCAGCCCATGGTCCATTGGATAAAACAGGATAATTTAATTTCGAATTCACGTCGAAAAACTGAAAAATTTAAGATAAAATGAACAAATTAGTATCAATTTTTCCATTAATGAGAATCAAGGAAAAACCGATGGTAGAATTTTAATGGGGTTACAATTAATGCACAGTCCGTGATCTTCTGTCATCTTTCATTTTGATGTGATGATGGGAATTTGAGAAATTTAGAATAATTTTTCGTTTAACGAGATTCATTCAAAAACCACTGGTTGGCTTTAGATGGGGTTTCAATTGTACAGCCAGTGGTTCATCAAGTAAAAAACTGTATGCTTCGTGTTGATGTAACGTTGTAAAGCTGATACGAGCGGTACCATATTATTCAGAGGAATTAAGATACAGCTTTCGGCAGAACACTCGAGAAGAATTTTAAGCAGTTGCAGGCCGCGAAAGACTCAGTTCTCATATCAAGTTACAGGTTGTTGTGATCATGCATACAAAAATAATTCTAGCTCTTAATGATATTGGTTAAAGAGTAACAGTGCATGTGAACAAAGTTGCAATCATATATATAGTTATAAAACAGTGCCAAGCGGATTCCCTTTCTCCGAAGGCGTGGTGGTTTACTGCCTGGGTCTCCAGTGTCTCTAGCGATTCACGTACTCACAAATAATAATTGTTAGACTAATTGCACTGCTCATCCTATACCCACACTAATTAAATAATGTAAGATTATCGTAATTTCACGCAATATATATGTATTGATTGCATAGGGAATAAATTCAATTTTCTTGTTTGATAAATAACTATAGATGCACCATATTGTGTAAATGTAATTTTAACAAACAGTTTCCGAAAAATTTTTGGTGTCGACAAACGCTGAAGAAAGGTCCTTGAAAATAAGGAAATTAAATATATCAGTCGGCGTCCTAGATTTCATATTGTACGGAAAGGAATCATGAGCGTGAAAGAAAATTTTGAACCAGTATGAAAAGACTTTTCATATCGATTTATGGAATCATTGTTTTAAATCTGTGATAATTGAACGGTGGGTGCATGGTGGATGAGTGGTAACGTTCTGTCCTCGTAATCGGGACGACGTGGGTTCGAATCTCCATGCGGCCATCCTGATTTTACATGGTTTCAAGAAATAATTCCAGGCGAATGCGGGTATGGTTTATTCTTAATGCTATAGCCGAATTTCGACCCCTTCCTTGTTCCCCCCCTCCAGTCCTTTACCGTCTCTAATGACTACAACCTCGACGAGTCGCAAAGGATAAGCAAGAAAAAGTATAAAGAGGCGTTTGTGTAAAGATATTACAGTAAAAGAAGCAGATAATCGTTAACAAATGTACAGACATGAAGAAATTTGCTAACGATAGGAAAAATCTGATGCTTGCATTGCACCTCTTCCATTTATGAAAACAACAGTATCTGCTCCGAACCAACCATCAACTGCCTGATCACGTTGTTATACTGGCGTCAAAGTCCTAAACTTTCTTTCATTGATAATTTTAGTTTCTAGAAAGCAGTAAATCACAGCATTTGATGCATGGGCTGCACGGAGATTTTGTCAGAAGTTACTTTCGAAGATGTCATGAAGAGATTGGTAAAGCCAATATTTTCCACATTCGTCCCAGTTTTCTTCTAACATCTATCATCCGGTGAAAAATGAGATGTTTTACATCAAGGACATCTCTTCTATTTTATAAAATCGCAGTTAAAATAGTTTTGATGTTGCTACGACTTTGGCACAACCTGCTTGTATGTGAGACACAAAAAACTTCAAATTGGAATACTGTGCTCTCTGGAAAAAGCATAACCCTGGAATCACACGTCATTTTTGGTAATGCTGTTTTTAGGAAATCATCATTCTAATTGTCTGTTCGAAGGTAACATTTAATTTCTTATTTTCTACAGGAAACGTAAATTAATTTACATTCAGAGTATCAGGTACAAATCAAGTTCTGATTCCAGAACTGCCAATCTTTTGTTAATTCCTTCTCCAGGACGTTCAACATACGACTTGTTGAAGGTAGTATATAATCTTGTATATTGTTTATTGGTTTTTTGCCACCTTTAATAATCTATGATTGACTATCACTCATCCTTAAAAACTATCTAAGGTGACTAAATTAATATTTATTTCCCAAAATTCATCTCGCCGGTCTCGCGTACACATATTCATCTACGCGCTCTAGTCAGCTGAGTTGTCTAATGTGTCCGAGTAGGCACAGATTCCGTAGGCTGATTCAATACACATAAGTCACACAACATGCATTCTCGTCATATTGAAAACTGTTCAGCTCATATCGGACGGGAATGGGTTGGAGAAAATAGTTCATAGAGATTGCAATGAAATCCCATGACAAAGAGAAAATGTGTTTTCCTGGTATTTATAATTATTCCGCAATTTTATACTGTCACTGAATTAGACTAGAAATTCATAAAGTGTAGTTTTGAATTATTAGGAGCTGAGCGATAATTATTTCAAAAGTTGAGTAGAAGTAGAGTACTCCTTCTTATAATAACAGAGATTATTAAACAAATATTAGAGATTATGATTTATATATGTAAAGAATTTTATTTTACGATTATTGGGATCCCGATTAAGTAAATAGTAACAATAGTATTTCCTTGTTTCCTTGATTTTAGTTTGATCATTGCAACAGTTCGCTCAAGATTCATTGGAGAAATCCGAGGAACCCCATTCCTTGCTAGGGCCATACTTTCAAGCGGGACTCATCTTCTTCAGTTATCCCGTTTTATCATCTACATACATCTACATATACATTCTGTATTCCACAAAATTGTGACTTGCAGAGCGTGCTTTGCACCAAAATAATCTCTACTGTCCCGAATGTCACGATGGAAGAAAGAATTCACCTTATTTCTCTAATCTTCCCACCATTGCGACCCAAATAGGTTGGTGCACCAAGTATTTCATGGCACTCGTATGTGAAAGTGGGTGTACGCATGTTTACCAATAAGTTCGAACTAAATTTGCATCACTCAATGCAATAGGATCGACTTTTGTTTTAACTATTAATAAAGATGGAAACACATCCATGAATGACGGTGAAATAACAACAGCTGAGTTTTTTTTTTTTTAATAATGTGGTCCAAACACAGTGTCTCCCGGGCAATGGTTGCCATACTCCCTTACTACAGAATTCACATCCTTTCGCCGTAACTCATAACCGTTCTGTAAACACGCCACCTCGCTACCTCCGAGCAAGATGATCCCTTTCTCTAAGCAGCATATAACATTTTCTACAGGCTAAACTTAAGCCGCAAAAGCTACCTATTTGACTATTGGCCTTACCATTTTCTAACGAAAATCCACCACTACTTAAAGCAATGGAATATTCCTCTAAGGCAATAAATAGCCAGTTCAGTTATTGGTTACACAGTATCGGACCAAAATCTCTTTAAGATTACTGCCCGCTAACTCGCTGAACAGATCTCGATTCGGTTCAAAGCAGATAACGGTTATCTCCCAAGGGAGGAAGACTCTTCACCTACCTACGTTACACATCTGAATGCCAAAGAGAGGAAGGAGCTTAACTATCTTGGGAAAGAAATTAACAGCCATTCCCTCTATTATCATTTTGCGTAGTATGATATTTGGCAAAATTCAATAATAGTCTCGCATTGCAGTAAATACTTACTGGTAATACATTCTCACGACTAAGAAAGAATACGCAGATGTGTAAGCGATGAATTTATGTGGAGTTATTACTTTAGTGCTGCTCAAAATTCGAGGAATCGCATAGTAACATTGTCCTTAGTAATTATCGATTACAGCTAACAGTACAAATATCCATAAACGTTTTGTGCATAAAAGGACAATGTGTCATAAGTATGTAATAATAGGCATTTAATTGATCAACTGCACTTTTGTCAGTAGAGACAGCAAAGGACAGTCATCACTCGTATCAGAATGACGTAATTACTATTAGAGTTCTGCTTGAAACAGAAATTCAGTGTGGAGTACCTGCCAATAGGATTCCCAGTTGTCGAGTTGGGGGTAACAAGTTTTAGTTGATCTGATTTGCGTCTGACGGAGGCTCGTTAGTTGTCGTTGGTGCCGGAGGGGGGAGTGACAAGCGGCGGCGCCGGCATAACGACGCCGATAATGGCGCCCAAGCCGCTTCTTGTCGCGTCCACCACTCCTCGGCCTCTCCTCATTCTCTTCCCCGCTCTCCGAGTCCCTCCTTTTACCCCTTTCGGTTGCTCTCGCCTCACTTGGCGATAACATCGATCAGCCGAAATGACGTTTATGGTGGCCGCTAATGGATCTAGGATGATCCTTTCTGTCTCTGAGCAAAGAAGATGAGAAGTTTGTTGTGGCTTGTGTCAAGTCATCTTATACTCAGCGAGCGACACTGCCAGACTTTTTTTAATTTTTTTAATGCCATTCTTAAGATACTTAACAATTTCAAAAATTAGAAGATGTGAAAAGAGACACACTTCCTGAGACAGGTTTCAAATTACATATTTTACAAAAAAGTAGGATAGGACATAATATAAGGCATTTATTCACTGTGCAGCGTGCAAAAGAGTACAAAAGTGGTTGTTATCTGAATAAAACTTTTAAGAAAGTAAATTGGTGAAATTTATTCTAATAACTCCAGGAATTATAATTGACGACTTATTGAGATGTTTTCTCTTATTGCACCTGATTTAAATAAATAAATGAAATTATTTTTTATTTGATTTTATCCGTTGTCGACGTCGTTGTCATAGGAAGAGGGAGAGGACTGGAGAGAAGGAAGGGAAAGGAATTCAGTCATGGTCTATAACTGCAGCGATTTCGGGAAGTCGTGGAAAATTTAAATGTGAATGGTCGGGTGGGGATATGAACCCGTTTCTTTCCGCTCTGTGAAATTAATGTGACCTTACATTCTGTACTGGGAATATGGAGATGCCGCGCATTACTCGCCTGCCGTGGTTGCATTTAGAATTCAAGGTGAAATCCGATACCTGGAGATACCAAGGTTTTTCAGAAGTGATTTTCAGATTAAATTCTATAAATTTTTTTGATTGGAATGGAATTCAAACCACCAACGATAAGCTTTCAAGATCGGCGCATCAGCTACACATCTACCAGATTACTCAATCAAATAAATAGATATTATTTCTTTAACTCAAGACGTATTGTATGGATCACGAAATTAAGTTTGTTGGCTATGAAATAATTTTTTTGAAAAAGAGACAGTGTATTTTGGCCAAGATAATTTTCGTTGAATTCCTTGTTAAGTGTCAACAAACTGAATTTTTTCGGGTTTTCAGTCATATTGATTGAAAATTATGTGGACGATAAACAATGTTAACGACTTTGGTAGCTCGAATCTCTCAAAATTCACAACTAATTAAAAGTGTCCACAAAGAAATATTGACTGAATTTTTAATACCCTTTAAACGGTGCAACACTCAAATATGTAAGAAGAAGGGCAAACAAAAGCAATCATTGCTGTGTTAGATGAATATATTGTTGCCATTGAAATATTCATTTTTTAATATTTCTGTGACGTTTCATCATATACGGGGAAGGTAGCGTTAATACAAGGCTTTTTCTTGATAACAAAATAAAATAAAAATCTATCCACATATCTTATCGATGACATTCTGAACTAAGTGACCACATCTCCAGAAATGTAAATTAAACAAAAATATTCTACGTTAACATTGGTTATATCTTTTAATACCTATAAAGCATCAATTTCATCTCAATAAATTTTTTTTCCTGCCGAATTTCATCACAATCGATGCAAATACTGACAATTAGATGGCTAGAATTAATCGTTAAACTTTTTGATGAACATTTCGTCAATTCGCTAAACAATTTTGCAGATTAGTAATGCTACTAATTAATTACTAAAATGTATTTACTTAATTTTTATTAGGGAAAATAACAAACACAATATAAATGCATGACACATGGACCTAGCGTGGTGGGTGAACAGTAACACTGTTGCCTCACATTCTGGAGAAAGCGGTTAGAATCCATGATACCATTTAATATAACAACAAAACTGAACTGAGTCTCTAACATGAAACATGTCTCAGCATCAGATATTTAACAATCGTATGCTTCTCATCTCACAGAAAGTAAAACCTTTCATTCATGGGCGCCAATCAGCTACCTCAAATTTGACATTAATTACAAGTCCATAGCAACAGTGAAAACGTTATCTTGCAGATCTCTGTGCCCAAGCTTCTCGGGTTAACGTCAAATGAAACTCAGTGCATTACAGTTGTTGTCATGTTATAGCTTTTTTTTTTTGGCTTTAGGTTTTGATATAACATACAGCCAGTTTAATACACATAAACAAGCGTTTTGTTTCGTAAGCTTTGGAATTGTTTTATTACAATAAATGTATATTTCATTATTTTTTGTAAAGTCTCTAATAATAGTGTATATTTTCCTGTTGTTAGATGCAAGTAGTCCGGTGGTACTTGTCGGGAGCGGCTGTCCTGCTCTCACTAGGGAGTTGATGAATGATTGCTGTTGCTGACTGAAGAACATATGGTTGAGATCTTGCATTGATTGACCATCACATTGGCCGAGCGGTGTATCTGCTGCGTGGATGCGATATAGATGTTTCCGGAACGCACCATGGTTAAACCTCATACGAGTGATGGATGTTATGAAGTTGCGTTGCGTATTTCAATCCGTAAACCAAGGTCGACGTGGTGGTTGTGGCTGTATCTTTGAGTATTGCCATCCTTAGTCTTTTTGTTTCCTCCCTGAGCATAGCCCATTGTTGATCTATGTGATTGGATATTGCTGCAAGATAATCTTTGGTGTTGAAAGGAGGGGTGAGAACTTGGCCCGAATTACATGCCTCCTTGGCTAACTTATCTGCGTGTTCATTAAATCTTATACCAGTATGGGCTGGGATCCATATATAGTTCACAGAGGAACCCGCTTGTGCAAGTACGTAGGTTTTCTGTATTATGCTAATGTGGTATACATTGGAACGGTGTAGAATGGCCGGAGTTGTTAAAGTACGGAGTACGCTGAGAGAGTCCGTTAGGATTAAAACGTTTTGCCGAGGAAAATCTCTCGCATAGGAGAGGGCTTGAAGTATATCAACCGCTTCAGCTGAATAAACTGGAAGATGATTTGGTAGTCTGAATTTTTGCTCGTGCAGCGTCTCAGGGCAGTAGAAGGCGCACCCTACTCCCTCTGAGGGTATCTTCGAACCATCAGTGTAGATATGGACTGAAGTTGGCCATTGCTCTGTTAAATTCCCCTGAAAATATTGCTGGATTGGCTGGCCGGATATCAGGTGTGCCGAAATACAGCTCACTGACATTGGCCTCACTCATTCTTGGTAGGGAATGTCGTGTATTGTTGCTGTTTCCTGCAATGGCCGTACGGGGAGGAGAATTGTCAGAAGAACGAGACTTTGTAGCAGTGGGTATCTTTGGTTGTAAGAGTGAAGTCCTTGTTCTTCCACCAGCTGTTGAAGGTTGGTGATTTGTTGGAGAGTAGTTGAATTTTTATCATATATTCGAGCTAATACAAATTTGTTAGATAGTAGCTGGGTTCGGAATTTCAGGGTCATTTCTGTGGGTTCCAGGTATAGGGCATTTATCGGTGTTGATTTCATAAACCCCAGACATGTGCGAAGGCATTGATGCTGTATGCTCTCCACTTTATCTAAGTTCCTTTTGTTGCCACTGAAATAGAACATGTTTCTCTATTCAATTTTTGATCGGATTATGGCGCGGTACAATATTAGTAGCCTAATATCGATGGGTGGGCTCCCCACCATACTCGTGTCAGGGTTCGTAAAATGTTGAGTCCTTGTTCTAGTTTAGGGACAAGATGGTGAGCGTGTGCTGCCCAGGTTAATCGTGAGTCGTAGCCTAGGCCTAGGAATTTAACATTCGATTTGACCAGTACGCTGCGTGTACCCAAAACTAGATTGTAGATCGGGGGATGCATTCTTCTTCTTGTAAATATGACAGTAGTGGATTTGCTAGTCGAGAATTCTAGTCCGTGTTGCTGGAGCCAGTGGATGACTATGATGATGGCTTGTTTAAGGATGAGCTTAGTTATCGAGATAGAAGATGCAGACGCGAATATACATACATCATCGACATATTGGATGATCTGCACCTCGGGGGGCAGAATTTTCTCCAACTCCCGCACATATATAGCGTACAATAGTGGGCTTAATACCGTTCCCTGCGGGAGTCTTTGCTGGGTAAGTCGTGGAACTAATAGCACGTGTTTATAACTGAAGAACAGCTTTCTTGTTCGTAGTAGTTGATAAATTACGGCTACAAAGTAATGGGGGAGGCCTAGTGCTCATATTATAGCTTCCCACTTATCTGTTGACTTTTTGACTCCATCGTTGATTGTCTGACCTTCAAATCCACCATAGTATCAAAATACCTGATTACTAAGCCCCGGATGTTTAGGTTCTAAAAATCAAATTTAGGTTTTTTCAACTCACGTTTTAGGCTTTTATAGGTTTTTAAAATTCTGATTTAGGAACTTACACGTTTTCAAGGGAAATAAAATTTAAAACACGCTATATATACTGCCATAGTGTTAAAAACATTGTGACTTTATAATACAATGTCAAGTACTGCTTAAAAACTTCTAACATGGCATGGCTCTATCACATTAAAAAATGCAAAATAAACCACTATAAGGTTCACAACATTTCGTCTTTATTGTGTATGGTAAACAACTCATTTAAAAATTCTAATATGACACTGAACAAGGAAATATTTTGACAGATTTTCAGGAGTAAACCCTCCTCTCTCTTCCGTTAAAATTCTCTTGAATGTGGAAAAACTACGCTCTACATCAAATGAGGTAAGAGGGGCGAACTTCATATCAGCAATTTCTTTAGGATTCGAGGACAAAATTTCTTTTTCCTTTAGTCCAAAGAGGATACGGCCTATGTGTTCCATCCGCTTGACATCTGGACTGCGGACTAAAACAATTCCTGCTTCTTAGCTATAGACACCCCAACTGGTCCAGGAGCCCCTTTGGCCCTCAATTCATGGATGATTTGAAGTGATTTCGTCAACAGTAGAGTGCCTCCTTCCAACTTCTCAATTGAAAATTCTAGGTTGTAAAAATTTGCCTTTATATAAGTCAACTCCTGTACAGCTGGTACTGAGTGCAACGATTTCTTTGCATTTACTATAGCAATTGCTTCGCTTTCATCTAATGATTCGATTATCTCCGTGATGCTTTCATAGTTTTCTGCATAATATATTGCGGCTGAGAGACAGGTCCCCCGTCGTGTCACTACTGGCTCGGGAGGTAAGGGTATTGATGAAAGCTTTTCCCTGAAAGGAACTACACGACTTGGCGCTTTCAGGAATATTTTCTTCACTGAAGAAATTATCTCGTTAGCTACAGGGTACTGTTCCCGAATTTTTTCAGCTACCCGGCGCAGCCCATGAGTTAGGCAGGTGACATGCGCTATTCGGGGATGGAATGCCTTCAAACACTCCCCTGCTTTGACCATATAAGCTGCACTGTCTGTCACCAACAACCGCAACTTATCCTCGTGTTTTGGATCTGGACCCAACACCTTTAAATCATCCCTTACAGTAATTGCCACAGTAGAGTGATTTGTCATTGGAAGTTCTCTGCACATAATGACATGGGGTATACTAGGTTCCTCAAATGCTAGCTTGCCCGTATC
Source organism: Vandiemenella viatica (assembly GCA_031002005.1). NCBI lineage: Eukaryota > Metazoa > Arthropoda > Insecta > Orthoptera > Morabidae > Vandiemenella > Vandiemenella viatica. The sequence continues at coordinate 362,465,391 of JARYHS010013630.1, forward strand.
TGCCGCAGGCATCTGTCTCATCTACACTTAATCAGATGAAGTGGTCAGCGATGCCCATCAGTGTTTTTTCAATGGTTTTCTCATACATCTGAGGCAAGTAATTCTTTCTTAAAGTGGATTCATCTCATATTTTTCTGTTACATTGTTTTTTCCAAAAAGGTTTTCAGCACTGCATTCTGGAGTGATGAAACTGGTATATTAGCGCCAGTGAGATCTTCACGCAGACGCAAATTCAACGAAAGTTCATCACCCAGCATTGAACTTGTAATGAAACTCTGCTTCTGTTTGGGAAAATTTCTCCTGGTAACATTTGCCAAATGAGTTTCTGAATTCTGATGCTGTAGTACGTGGGATCGTTTATCTGCAGGCACCTATATAGAAGGCAAAAATAAAAATAGTCCTCCTGAATATAAAACACCGGATAATACCCAGTTAATATTATGAAATTTCATCAAGCGGTCTACACTCTGTTACTTTAGAAATGAAAACAAAAATATAATTAAAAAAAAAATATAAAAGATACGTTCAAATTAAACTTACTGGTTTTACACATGCTTAACAATATATAATTTTCCCAACTGTAGAAAAGTTCTTATCCGTTCCAATCCACTCTCTCAGGAGACTACTTCTTGAGTATTTCTGTTTAGGCATGATTGCTTTTAAAGAAGGAACTAAAAGTATGTAGGCCTACACAATGTTTACAATGTTTTAATTTCCGTGTTACCACTGAACGATGACGGTATACAACTGTTAATATCTTAGAAAGGGTTTGCGTTCCTGAGATTTTTAATGTTTAACATACTATGTTTCTAACTTGCTTTGTTGATTTTTTTCTACTGAAAGTAAATCTTTGTAATAATGTGAAGTTGCCACACCGCAATGTTACAGCTTTTCTCAATGTTACCGTTAACAATGAGGTTAAAACACATCATTTGATATTGTGGTCAACAGTTATTCCAATTTTAAAATAAATGCATTTGTTTTACACGTAAATGTAGTCCATTTACCCTCCAAGTTCAGCTTCACCCTCAGACTCTACGAGCAATCAAACGAAATGTTTGAGAAGGTAGGGGGAAAAGGAAGCAGCCGTAGCCTGTCAATAAGGCACTGTTACGGCATTTTCCTGGAGGGGAAAAGGAAAACCACGGAATACCATTTCAGAACAGCCGACGGTGGGGTTCGAACCCATGGCGTCTGCCGAGTCCAGATTAATAGACCACGACCCGTGCCCCTGAGCTAATCTGTTCGGTCCTTTGTTTTATTTAAGTAACAAAATTATAGTTGGACTGGATTAGTACATCAAATTAGGTGCTTTTAGGTTCTAAAAACCGAATTAGGACATTTTAGGTCATAACATAAGAATTAGGTTATTTTAGGTCCTATTAAATTTATGAATATTATTAGTTTATACAAAAGACTAAAAAGGAAATTAAAATTTCGAGAATATTAATTTGGGAACAAAATAGGTTCGAACCTAAGAATCCGGGGCTTACTGATTACACAGCTGAGCTGGGAACTCTGTCCTAACTCACTATGGAGATTTTGTCGTAAAACGACGTTCTATTCTCTCAATTTCGCACCGTAATTGGAAAAAAAGAGAACAAAGTCGTTTTCGCTATCTATTTTTTCTTATTGGATAAAACGTTTTCGGAACTCGATTTATTTCTTTGAATACTTTTTGGTCACTATCCAGTGTTGTTAAATCTTGGCTTCCTCACTCGTAACAGTCGGTTTAGTGTCTTCATGTCAACTCAAAAACTCGCGTTGCCTCTTAATCATATATATTATTTCTATAAGGTATTTTTTTTGTAACAAGCCTGTATCTTCTTTCATACTTAACCGAAATCAATGAATGAGGTGTCATTTTAAAGCTTATGGTCTCCACTTTGGTCACATCATATTTTAAGAAATGAAGTTTTCGTAATTCGACCCTTAAAGGGCAAAAATGTCAATCTTTCTAAAATGCTGTTTTCTGTGTTACGAGTCATTTATCTCCCTGGCTACGTATATGAAATCGTTTAATGTAGTATCATTTTAAAGATTAAGATATCCGCTTTAGTGACGTCATATATTAAGACAGATATTTTTCGTAATTCGACCCTTAAAGGGCAAAAGTATCAATATTTTTGCAATGCGTAATTGTGTCACGAGCGATTTATCTCTCTTAATATCTAACCGATATAGATAAATGAGGTATCATATTAAAGATCGAGGTCTCTGCCGTGGTAAAATTATATTCTAAGAAAGGAATTTTTCGTTTTTCGACCCTTAAAGGGTAAAAATGTCGATTTTTCTAAAATGCGTTTTTTGTATCTCGAGCCATTTATCTCCCTGGATATCTAACCAAAATCGATAATGAAGTAGGATTATGAGGAGTAATGTCTCAGCTTTGTGACATGATATATTAAGAAAGAATATTTTGGAATTCAACCCTTAAAGGGAAAAAGTATAAATTATTCAATAACGCATTTTTGTGTCACGAGTAATTTATATCCCTTAATATTTGACCGATATAGATAAATGAGATATCATATTAAAGACTAAGGTCTCCGCCATGGTAACATTATATTCTAAGAAAGGAATTTTTGGTTTTTCGACCCTTAAAGGGCAAAAATTGCGATTTTACTAAAATGCGTTTTTTGTATCTCGAGCCATTTATCTCCCTGGATATCTACCCAAAATCGATAAATGAAGTAGGATTATGAGGCGTAATGTCTCAGTTTTGTGACATAATATTTTAAGAAAGAATGTTTTTGGAATTCAATCCTTAAAGGAAAAAGGTTTAAATTTTTCAATAACGTATTTTTGTGTCACTAGCGATTTATCTCCCTTAATATCTAACCGATATAGATAAATGAGGTATCATAGTAACGAATAAGGTTTCCGCCGTGGTAACATTATATTTTAAGAAAGGAATTGTTGGTAATTGGACCCTTAAAGGGCCAAATGTCAACTTTTCTATAATTCGTTTTTTATGTCTTGAGCTATTTATCTCCCTGAATATCTAACCAAAATCCATAAATGAAGTAGGATTATGAGGAGTAATGTCTCAGCTTTGTGACATCATATTTCAAAGAAAGAATGTTTTTGGAATTCAACCATTAAAGGGAAAAGTATAAATTTTTCTATAATGCATTTTTTGTCACGAGCCATTTATCTCCCTTGATATATAACCGATATAGATAAATGAGGTATCATAGTAAAGATTAAGGTCTCCGCCATAGTCACATTATATTTTAAGAAAGCATTTTTCGTTATTCGACCCTTAAAGGGCATAAATATCAGTATTTCTAAAATGCGTTTTTTGTGTCTCAAGTCAATTACCTCCGTTGGCAATTAAACAAAATTGATAAACGAGGTATCATTTAAAAGATTAAGGTGTTCGTAATGTCTTCGGTTCCGTTACCACATTTTAAGTAAGAAATTTTTAAAAATTCTAACCTTGGAGGGCAAAAGTATTAATATTTTTACAACGCTATTTTCTGTCATGAGCTATTTATTTCCCTTGATACCTAATCGAATTCAATAAATGACGTATCGATTTAAATATTAAATTATCCACTATCGTCACATCATATTTTAAGAAAAAACTTTCTCCAAATTACACCCTTAAGGGGCAAAAACAACATCATTTCTCAAAACTTTTTTTTTTTTTACCTTGCTTGATAACTAACCGAAATCGATAAATGAGGTACCATTTAAAAGACCAAGATGGCTGCTTTGGTCACACCATATTTTATAAAAGAAATTTTTTGTAATTCGACCCTTAAAGTGCAAAAGTATCAATATTAATTATAGAACGTGTTGAATTTTTAAATTTTTGTTTTTATTATATGCCATTTATCTTCTTCGATACCTAGCTGAAATCGATAAATGACATATCGTTTTAAAAATTAAGGTCTCCAGCTAGGTAAAATCATAAATTAAGAAAAAAATGTTCAGAATTTGGTGCTAAAAGTGGTAGCGCGTATGAGACTGTTCAGAGCCAAGTCCCCAGATTTCAGCAGCGGATATCACAGAGAAGTAAATAAACTTTTTTTTTATTCAATAAGTAGTTTTTCGTATATATTTTTTTCTTTTACGGAAACACTGTCGTTTTGCTATACAATTCCTATATAATCATTTTATTCGCTCAGCAACAAATGTCACAGAGATGTTGATATGTTGTGTGCAGTTTGTTAAGGTTGGTTTTATTCTACCAAGGTCAGTGACAGTTTGTCATTAATAAAGAGTGTTTTAAATTTTCCTAACTGATTCATAGTAGCAATGTAGTCTTCACGTTCTTACATGATTCATAATATATTGTGAGTATTTTGCTGTGTACCTATTACACTAAAAAAAATATTTGCTAGAAAACTACGGTTCTACTATTCATTATATTACAAGCATTCAACCTCACTATTCGTCGTATTTTTTTCGCGAAATTTTCGCACGGGTCGTCTAGTCTCATATATTTATTTCCAGCCTATTTCGTTTTCAGCTTTTGCTCTACTGTCCAATAGCGGTAATGTTCCATTGCGCGCAGTCACAACAGCGAGTCCCTGACTTTTGTGTTGCCCTCTCCCGTCAGAGTCAACGGTTTGCTTCAATACAACCACATGCCAAAAATTCCTTTCACTTCTGCATGGCTAAGTTGTTAGTAATGCTTTTCATTACAGTTATATTAATAAATGTAGTTTTTTTTTGTAAATGTAATTACTTATTGACTTTTCTATTAGAATATCCACTTTTGAGGTGGAAAATTATAAAGTGTTAAAAAAAGGGACAGTAACAGTCAGTCTGTGAGTAGGGGCCTATAATTAAACTAGATGACCAACGTGAAAATTTCGCCAGTAAATTAAGATGGATATTGAGGTTGGCGGCTTGTAATAAAATGAATGAAGAACAGCCTCATTTATAGCAATTGTTTATTTGTTTAGTGTATGACAAAACCCTTACAACATATTGCGAAACAATTAAGAAAATGTAAAACATGTTGTATGTATGACAAATTGTCACTGACCTTAACAGAATACAACCAACCTGAACAAAATACACATAGCATATCTATATATTTGTGATATGTGTTACTGGGATCATGGCCTGTGAGAAAATTTCAGTAATACAATGTTTAGATAGGAATCGTATAGCAAAGCAGAAATATTTCCATAAGAGAAAAAATATCCGAGAAGCTACATTCTATTGATATCTCAGTGATACATGCTGCTACTATATAGGGACTGGCTCTGAACTGTTTCATACGCGCGACCTTCGTAATTAGGCCTATTACTTTTGGCCTTTAAGCGTCAAATTTCGAAAAATGTCTTTCTTAACTTACCTAATTAAAGATCTAAGTCGTTAAAACGATACGTCATTTCGCTTAGGTATGGAAGTAGCTAAATGGCTCGTAATTAAAAAAAACCTTGTAGACATATTGATACTTTTGCCCTTTAAGGTACCCTTTAAGGGGCGAATTAAAAAAAATCCTTTCATAACATATGATGTGACCACAGCGGACACCTTAGTCTTTAAAATGATACCTCGTTTATTGATTTTGGTTGGGTATTGTAATGAATTAATAAGAATAGTGTTATTAGACACCGCGTGCGCGTACAGTATCTGCGAGATGTTGGCGGTGTGGTTCAAACGTCCGGTGGGTGACTAAACTTTCTAACTGACTTGGGAATTCAGTGGATTTATTGTCCATCATAAATAACTAAGGCTCGCTTTCCATTTGGGCACGTTTCAGAAAAGACCCGCCGAATGTCTTTAGGTAGTGGCGACGACCGAAAGTAATCCTGAGAGCCGTATCTTAGTAAAGAGGCGATTTCAGAAATTGGTGGGGGACGATCCAGCCACTAGAGGAGTTTGCCAGCAATGTTATTAACGTTTTGCTGATTTTTGTTTATCTGTTGAGCCTACCACGAGTAATCTTGGCGGGCAGCGCTGTAATTCGCTGCAGGTCATACGCCACATCGCAGTGCGAGGCGTACAGAGTTTTCCTCAGAGAAGAGAACGGATGAAGGAACACTCTGGTTCGGATTCTCATCTGATACGGCAGCAAGTAATCTGCACTGCAGCCTCACCACTCTGTCCGGGCGGCGCAGGGGGCTCGCAACTTGACAGGCCATGTCACCGGCGCGGCGGTGGACAACAGAAACCCCTGCGGCGCTATTCTGGCTATTCATACGTGCGTCCTGTGACGTCACTATCGGCGCAACGGTAAATCTTCGTATGAGACGGATGCTTATGCAATCTATTCTACCCAGTAAACGACCCTGAGAAATTGCTGTAATTGTTTAAAAATTAAAGTCTTTCGACGATGTGTAATTGTTCATATCATAATAAAATAAACTTCATGTTTGCGTAATTTCACCATGCTCAAGATTTAATGAATTATACACCCACTTTTCAGTCATCCTATTAATTCCAATAATATGTCATGTGACTAGCTAATTTCTTTTTAAACCGTAAGAACAGTATGATTGAAAAATTGCTGTCCTCAAAAGTAGACACCACAGTATCAAGGGAGATTAATAATTCACTGAAAAAAACACGTTTTAGAAAAAAATTGCAGTTTTGCATTTTAAGAGTCGAATTCAGAAAAATTAGTTTCTTTAAAAATGATGTGGTAAAAGTGGAGACCTTTAACTTTAAAATGATACCTCATTCATTGATTTCGGTTTGGTAAGAAAGAAGATAATGACTTGTGACAAAAAATACCTTAGTTAAATCATAAAGTACAGTATATATAATTTAAGGGAAAAGGAGAGGTTGTGACAATCTCACATTCACCAATCATTTTTACTATTATTTTTTATTAATAATAATTATTATTATTTTATTTTATTTGTTACTAGTGTAAGAACGTGACCGATTTTTGCGTATCGTCACGGGTCTAGAATAGTTTGTTTTTAGGATGAAAGATTATGACAGGTTGACCTGATTTGACCAAATATAAACATGATCTGTATTTCAGGGTGAATTAAATCTCTTGAGCTTGAAGAACTCAGAAGCATTAATAGAGGTAGGTATAAAAAACGAACGGGAACGATAGCACAATCGTATAATTGCTTAAATACAAACTTGACCCTTAAAGTTCATTCTGCAAAATTTAAAAAAAAAAAAATCCTGTTTGCTTCGAAACCCTCACGTTGTATTTTATTGAGTCTAGGCTATTACTGATAATGTAATTATTGGACATAGTATCTTTAACGGTCAGAGAACTTAATACACATTCCATATAATTAAACATTTGAACAACTCTGAAGAAATGAACTGTCAGAATAGTTGATTCAGTAGCATATTTGATCTGATGTCCACTTAAAATAACCTAATAACTCACGTACAACGAACATGAACAAAGATCATTAACGAACGTGGTCAGTTAAATACCAAAAAGCAAGTAAACCGTAATGCATAAACTTTGGTCAAGTAACAACATTAATGAAAGTTTTAATTAAACTGAAATTTATCCTAAACCGGAAGGACAATTGTCTTCAGTGGTTACAGTAGACACTATGAGTTATTTAATGTTTTTAAAGATTTTTTAAAAAGTTGCTTTCATTAGCAACAGGTTACTGAACAGCAGATCCATGTTTTTTTCAACCGCAAAATTTTTAAATATTTTTTTAAACTATGAAACTCTACCAAAAGCAAACTTAGTAAATGTATTATGGTAATTAATTTAGTAGCAGTTGCTTAGCTATTAAACTGCGGACATTGCCAGGAATTTCTTCTAATAGTATCTCTGGTTGCTGTTTTGGGAGTGAAGGTTGACACGTGACACCGTTCTACAGCCAATAGCTATCGAGGTGAGAGAATGAGTGAGCTTACGAAATTATGTAGTAGATGATTAATTATGAATAATTGTATTAACAATAGTAAATTGATTTGTATTTGGTAGGGTTTCCACAAGCTGTAGTTTGTGTAGTCTGTGGGTAGCATAAGATCTTTATCGAGACTTTACATTGTAGAATCTTTGGACTGGGTTCGCAATAACTGAGTGATCGGCAAGGTCGCATTGTATTTTCCGCCTCTGATCTGATAATTTCGTATGGGGTTGGTTAGTGCTTCTTTATATGGAAGCTATAATATGTTGTGAAATGAGTTAGGACCTTGTTTGAATGTAGTCCGAGTGCTTAAAAGAGGATTAAAGGAACTATATTAATTAAATTATTATGTAGTATTTCGATCGGAACAGTCAATTTTCATTATCTAGATTTAACAACAATACCTTTCATTTGTTTGGCGGTTATATGCCATTAACTGCGTTTAATCAAAACTACCCGAGCTGAGAGCTTGGACATGTTAATGATGGGATGGGCCCTCTCGTCTAAAGAATTCGCTGTAATCCCCAATTAGTGTGGTGGTGTTAATAATCAACATGATTCTTCGAGGACGTCTTGGTAATTAACGCTAGAGAATTATCCATGTTAATTGAGTGGTAGTTCAGAAGGTAGACGAGAATCAAATTAGGAATAAAATGAAATTATAAACAGAAAATTGAAAAGTAAAGTATCATAAAATAATAAGAGCCAATAATTTCAGTTACATCAGCCTTTCCTGGAGCAAGTTGTAGCCTGTTTGCTCTGGAGGCTCGTGTGGAGGGCTATTATAAACTTTGCAAGTGTTTGGGATGCGTGGATACGCTTCCCGGCAGGTAGAACCACCGCACAAAGGCCCTTCCGCCTCCATGCGGTCGGACAGAGTCGTAATGGCCAACCGCACAGCCGGGCAGGGCAGCACGAACTTACAGACCACTCGCAGGAAACAACGTGCAGCCAAACTCGTTCCACTAGAACGGACACTCAAAAGCTCTGCTGCGACACCAGCTACAGATACTCCCGACCAAGCTCCTCTTGGCTCCCCTCTCTCCACAAACACGTTTCGTTATGTAGTTCTGAGTACTAACTTTTCAAAAGAATCATAGTATACCAGAACAATATAATTACGTTCAGCAATTTTCAAAATTCGTTAGTGACTGATTTAGTTCGAGACATCATTCTGTGACGTAAGATTTAGGTTGAGACATACTTCGAGATTTAATCGGCAGAGGGCTGAGACCTTGTCGGTAATATTCAACTGGCAAGCAAAATAAATTTCAAAAGTTGTATTTATATTTTAAAATTTTTAAATTGCTAGTCAAAATAATAAACTTAATAGGCCAGTGAGCCTAATACAGGAAGTGAAGGTGAATTATCTATTTTGTGGAATCATTTAAATTTAGCATAAATAATAGTCGCAGTGAACTTGTTCAGATAATAATGTATTACAATAATTCTTTATCCTTCACTTCTTGTGTGTAAATCAGTTACATTTACAAATTTCACCTTCGCGGCGTCAGCTTTCTGAAAACTAGTTATACAGATATTGTAAGGGCATAATAGAAGTACCAAAAACAAAACTTGTGAGTACATACGCAAAACAACTGATTTTTAGAAAATTGATCTTGAATAACGAGATTAATTTATTATAATGATAGTTTCACTCTCTCTGAACTTCTTTTTTCTTTCAATTTAACTGAAAACTTTTTAACTGAAAACACTGAAACAAATGAAGATGAAAATTCATGAAATGTCGAAATAGGAGAGTAGGGAAATTACAAGCATCGCAATTAAAAATAGATTACTTGAATTTTTCACTCTTCGTTAGAAAAGCCGATCAGAAAAAACTTTTTTACCATCTAATATGCAGCGATTATTCTGCTTCCAAAAGTTGATACCAATCAGCATGCGCAACTGATACATGTCACCATGGTTTGTGACGCTCCTTCAAACTATGTTCGTCTGTTAAAATGAACCGTGAAGTAGGAACAGATTCTTACGCCTGATAAAAGAATTGCGGTCACTTTTAATGTATGGTCTATTTGAATAAGAGTCTCGAAAATTGTTGTACTGCTCGTCGTAGTAATAGATAGCACTCTAACGTTTGTGCATGTAAGAACAAGTCCAGATCGAAATCGTTTAGAATTCAAAACACAACATTATTCCTACGATTCACTGGATGATATTGTTTGGGAAAAAGTTATTTTATATGTTTGTCGTAATAGTACAGGCTTCATTTGTAAGGATGGAGGTATCAGTCCACCTTAATCCGTAGTTCTGATTCCATGTTAAACTGTAGGTCCCTGTACCCATTAGGGGTGGGATGCGCAGCCAATAGATACCCTGACACAATGTCGTTATGACCACACGGAATTATTTATGTTATAGTTCGGCTTAATACTCATTTTCTGGAATTAACCTCGGTACTTAAGTCGTGTGTAAAAGGAAATATGTCCATACTCACAATATGTACTGACGTTTACGCAGTTTAAACGTGTTTGATCAAAGGAAGCATCGAATAATGCCGTCTGCTAGACGGAAAACGCGAGACAAGGGCATACTAGTTTTACGGGTGTATTAACATTGTGTGGTGACAGATGATAATTAAAAACATCCCTGAAATACATTAAATATCTATGAACTGACTAAAATATTAAAATTAGTCGTATAATTAAAGTACGATACAATTTATAACACCTAATGTCTCTAAATGTTTCTCTTACTTAACCACAGACTGATAAAATTAACTCGTTTAAAAAAATAATATAGGCCAATCCATATTATAAATTACACTAAAGATATATTACTGATTGGTCAAAATCTGAGAGTTCTCCTAGTTATTTTCTTTCAGAAGAGGATAACGTATATGTATATTTACATGAGACATCGTTGTTATATCTACTAACTTGTCCTCAAATAAAATAGCTCCCGCTTAACTGTATTCAATTGAAGATTCTACCGTAGTGGGAATTTATCTCCTTTACTCTAATAAGAGAATTGGTATAAATATTCTAGCTATGGTTGGAGTTATTACATTAGACTGGCCCTTACAAATAGTGTTAAATAGACGAACATATACTGCGAGGAAATCAATTCTGTCAAAAGACTCTCCAGTGTACAACTAGAGATCCAAATTTTCCATCTGAATTCCTGTTAAGGCCTTTACCGATATTAATTTTTACTATTTACAAATGGACTTCCATTACCTGTCTTGGGATAAGTATCTTCGTTCTTCCTTTATTTATTTTTTTTTTTTTTTATTTTTTTTTTTTGCAGATTGTAAGTCTAGGTGTAATTTCATTCTGCTATTTTTCCTTCTCATATAAACTGAACATTTTTGACCATTCTCTATTTGAATATTGTTGGAACCAACGTCGGAAATTATTATTGGTAATAGATTTTACTAAAAATAATTTCTTCTCCTAACATTTCTTGCAGTATCTTCAGATAAACCCTAATATAAATAGTTACATAAATATTATATTGCTCCCTCATACAGTTAAAAAGGTAGCTAACATTTTAAACTTTCCGCATTAGTTAATGCGCTGCTATAATAAAATAACTGCATTAGTAATATGTCTTAATCCGTGTCTATTTTTCTCCTTTCTCTTTTGACACAGTTTTTCTTGTTCTTTGCTTTGTTGATACGTGATACACCAAAACACTTAGTTCATATTCCACGTTAACCTGTAGGTTCAGCTACAACAGAAATGAAATATGCGTCATATAAAAACTGTTACTTTGGCGGTAGAAAGGCCTTTCGTGGTTTCCTGACCGTTTATGCTTTACGAATTTACTTTTACATTTGCACATCTCGTTTATTTAAATGTCATAATTATCTCTCTTAAAGAGAGTGAGAGGATTTTCCATAGTTATCTGGCTGTGATTGGTACAACAGTAATATTTTGTTACTATTCCGTTTCTTGTATATCTAACCAAAATACGAACTTAGCAATAGTCAAAACGAATTTTTTTTTCAAAACGTTTGAACAGTAACATTAGAGAGAAGTTTGTTGAAGCTAAGTAAATGAGTCATTCAGTAACGAACGACCTAAATTTAGCAGAATGTATAAATAATGTTTTGTAGTTGTACTCCTACTTAGGGTCGTTTTCCATATATCTGTGCATACTTACAGTACTTATTAACTGATTTTGGCATGAAGCAGTAAATAATTATTTGTCAGAATTGTTTGATAATATGTATCGTTACCGGCTGCTAATTTTCAACTTTAGGAGAATTTCGAATATTATGACTTTTTCTCAGATAAGGTTATCTCTCAGACAAGCTGTTCGAGAAATCGCTTTTGAAAATCTGTTAGTAACGAATTTTCTGTTGGTGCTTATGCAAATTATTTTTTTTAAAAAATTTGATTTCAATTAATTTATTTGTTAATGGTAGTTTTTTTTGTTAAAAAAACCCCTCTGATTTTTCTTTCTAGAGATCAACGAATGTCGGTGGTTGTCCGATTAACAAGCTGTTTGTTGGTCGGCAATAAGTTTTAATACGGTATCGAATGCCTAGCGCGGTATTCAGTTTTATCATTGAAGATTGGTTGGGGGCTAAGTGAATAACTGAGTTACCCGGCCACAGAAAAGCTAATTTCTTTGGTGGGAAATATGGTTATCACTTTTACCTTGGTGTCTGCAAGCCGAGAAAGTTGATGCAATGTTCCCGTTAAGAGCAGCTCTAAAATGAATTTTTAGAAGAGTAATTTATTTTTTGAAGAACTGAGTTTGTTCAATACTTCGGATCGTTTTGTATTCCTTTAAGCATAGCGCCAGAGAAATGGAAGGATTACGTATTGTTTTACTAACTTCTTAATCTTATTGCTGTCCAACGAGAGATATTTATTTTAATAAACCACCAATCAGAAATGACAGTTGTCTTTAACTTCCCCCATACCAAAAATGAACCTCTGATGACCTTGACGTCAACGAAATTCCGATCCCCTGATCTCTTAAAATGTGTAAGCATGTTCCGGAAGGACTAGGAGTTCTTCTGAGGCTTTAACACCAAAATATTAATACAAAAATTAACTAAAAATTGTTTTCTAACCAAAAATAAAAAATCACAATGTAGATTGATTCCAATTTTTTGCTCACCAGTATTAAATTGATAGAAGGTATTTGAAAACCGTAACCGAATAACCACTCCCCAGTTGCTTCGCGATCCTTGCGTCTCCGTTTCAATACCGGGTCTGAACACGTTTGGTTTTAACTAACTGTTCGAATCGATTCCTAAAGTCCTCACTGTTAATGCGAAATATGTGGAATACGATGAGATAAATATCGCATTAATGTCAGAATAACGTTTTGAGGCAATCGTAAAACAGTCGATTGAACTGAATGAAGTGGTTGTTAGTTTAATTTTATTTCATAACTAACTTATCTCTTTTCAGAATTAATTTATCCGTTAAACAAACTCACATGAAGCAAATCACCTTAGTCACCGAATTATAACAGTAATTTCTCATTGATTTTTTTTAAATTTCATTTACTTGCCACTATGGCAGTCACACAAACTTTGCAGCAAAAATTTAAACAGTCCTGTTCGTTTATTTCATTGGCTGGTCCACAACTTAATCGATGCCAATACAAATAAAAGTGAAAAATGTAAGCAGTTTCGTAGATGCGTGAATTGAGGTTCTGTAGAAACAACTAAGAATTTTCTTTTTATAGTTATTCTCTCTTTCACAGTTATTTGCAGTAGCAGTCAGGTTTATAATTCCGAATTACTTATTCATTACGCGGACGCCTGCGGTTTAGGTAAATACTTTCTGGCTGTAGCACGGCTCGGTGTTGGACGCATACTCCTAACTGTATCCCGTAACGCGACTGCGCTGTTAAAAATTCAGAGATCTTCTCCCGGCTGTAATGCGGGCTACAAAATTAATCTCCTTTGCCGCCTGCCATTTATGCAAACTACGCTGCGGCTCATGGCGGTGAACATGGACGCTATGGAGGCAGTTCGAGGAATTACATTCAGCCCACGGATACGGGTCCCAGAGAGGGATAGCTACGTCTAAAAACAATGCCGAGATAAGTTCTCGAGTTGTGCAGGTAAATGACAGTCGTGATAGCATTTTGGAAATCCACAATACGCTAGTTATTTGCTTATCATTCGAAACAAGTTACTGAAAGTTAATGACAGGTTTTTTTACGGTAACATGAGAATGGAAACCTGCTGATAATTGAAAACTTTGAAAAAGGTTAATGAGTGTTCGGTCAACAGAAATAAATATTAAAACACAAAGTAGCAATCACAGCTGTTCAAATTTTGATTTTCTGAAAACAGAATGTCACTTTTTCTTATTAGTGAAACTAAGTAATTAGTAAATCAAAGCATCTCACATTTGTTTAACACGAAGCTGAAACCATTTATAATAAATCTGAGGGTTGTAGAAAAAAATACTTTAAATGAAAGAATATTTTGCACAAGCGTTAAACGATGATGTTAAAGTTTGTATTTTAGGTAATTGATATCTGAACCTACATATGTCCATGGTTTTATATATCTGATGGTGTATATTTTCTAAATGTAAAATAATACCAAGAAAAGGCTGAAAGGTACAATAACGTGCCATTAAATTTTATTGCTAATGATAACTGCATACCGTTCACCCGCATAAACGTAAAAGTTAAAACATTGGTAATAATGTCCCATCTCACTCATGACCAAAAATTTTAGTTTTATGGTAGTTTTTAAGTTCAGTATTTGTGAGTAATAAGCTAGGAAAGTATTATCTCACCACGACTGATGGTGAAGATGGCGACAGTATTTGTGATCGCCGAAATACTGTGTTATAATACTTTGTTAACTCGGCTAGTTACCCAAGAGCATTTCATAAAGATATTAATGATCTTTGATTCGAAATTGACGCGAGAAAGTGAGATTATGGTAAGCGGTTGTTTGTTGCAGTTAATTTTAAATAAATAGCTTTCTACTTTGGAATATGCAGTTAACGTTGTTTTTAATAGAATTCACATTATAAATATTAATAAATTTAGCAATTAGTTAAATTCATTCGTTACATTTAGGGAGTATTCTAAGGAAATAATGGTGCTGAGACTCGATGATAGATTCTTATGTAACTCGACGAGTCAAATGGAAAGTGCAGAAAAAAAAACGCTCGACATACATAATGGGTATTTTGTTTTCATACTTCCGGTTGTAGTTAGGTTTAAATACGGTCTGCACCAGAAGAACAAGTCGCCAAAGCGAGACGGAAATTGCACATATCTATTTTTTAATAATCGAAGTTGGAAAGTTGAGAAATTAAAGATAACTTTCCACAAATTAGGAAGTATTTTTTATTGAACGCGATAGTTTCTTTGCCCGGTTGGAGATGTGTTAATTGTGACATAATTAATTTAAGAGGGAGATCGGTACTTTAACATTGTACGTGAACGAAATTTCTTTGATAGTTTATTTGTGAATTATGAGTACATCAAATCTCAAATTTCTCGTGCATGAAGTATAAAGTGAATGGTTGCTAAAACACAGGTAAGACAGGGATATGACTTAGCAATGTACATACAGCATCAGCACATTAGTAACATCAGTGTATAGGGACATACTGTTGTATTTGGAACAAATCGATTCCACTGCACCTCTTACCAGGCAACCATCAAACTTTGTTAGCTTATGCTGGAAATGTTGTTACAATACTAATAAAAGGTCTGGTACGGTTCTAAAACTCTGCAAGAGGTATTGCATTACGTGGTTTGATGTTTCCAACTTGTAGTGTTTTAATTGTGTTTTGTACAAGTCATTTAAAAAGTAATATCCCCTAGTCCATATATTAATGTGAAATTTTAGAACCGACTATTCAGTAATAGTTGGTTATCTTGACTACATCAGTATTCTATTTACTTGGATACTGTATTTTGTTTATTGAAATATGTTTTGTTAGTCTCGGGTTCCAACAATAGCTGGAGAAACATGTGATAAGAAAACCATGTATTACTAATTTTTAAAATTTCTTAAAAGTTTAGTCAAAACCTAATTGTGGAGTGAATAAAGAATTAAAAATATTTTTGGGGAAAAAACTTTTTCAACTCATATTTCAGGAATATTCTAATCTTTAAGAAGTTGGCGTTCCTTTCTTTGCTTCCGACTGTTAATATCTGCTATTACGGAAAATATAATTATTTCTGTAGATAAAAAATAAGAGCACGTAAACACATTAGTTGATAAAGTACATTACTGTGATCATACATTTTCTTCAAAATTTCTGATGCATCACTTCAAAAGCAAGTTATGACAAGACTTTTATTAAACTTACGTTTCCGATTTTTCAAATTTTTTCTCCAGAACAAGAGTCAGTCTTTCCTACGTGGTAAACCGGGTAAAATTTTGCCAGAATCCTTCATATCGAGCGTTGTGGGGTAGCCTAACGCTCTGGCCTCGCATTCGGGAGGACGCAGTTTCGAATCCCCTTCTGGTCATCCAGATTTTAGTTTTACTTGATTTCCCGAAATTACTCCAGTCAAATGCCGAGAGGGTCCCTATTAAATGCTATTGACAAATTCCTTGCTATTCCTTTCCCCGTATGCATTTCCTGCTTCTAATGACCTCGAAGTTGACTGGAAGTTTACAGGGTGTAAAACCTTAAGCAAAAATAGCATCCTTCATACCTTAAGCTTTTCCATTAGTTGTGGGCATAAAAGCGAAAGCGTACTTAATGTAAAGAATTTTGTTACAATAGCAACCGTTGGATATTAGTTATTACAAACATATACAGTAATTATGAATTCTCAACTTTAAAACGTCATTACGCACAAAAACAAATCAAATATAATTAAAGCAGTGGACAGATCAATCAAACAGAGAAGCAGAGAAAAAGAATTATATATGTGCACAGATTCAAATTAAAGATATCAACCAACGTTCGTGTTTTTACGCTGAAATCGTTTGGATTAATGTTTCGTTTCTGTCTATGGAAGATTTTATACAGATAATATCTAGAGCAACAACAAAACACCGTATGTATAAAAATTAGTCAGCGATAAGCTTTCATGCGTCACTGATCTAATTACGTTTAAGCTTATCTTTCCAAATTTTTAATTTAGGCCATTGTGTTGTACAGGATGTGTGTGACAACCCGCAGAGAGAGAAAAGATAGTTAACCTGATGGGTAGATAGAAAAATATGTGAGTTAACAGTTTTACAGAAACCAAAGATGTAACGATTGGAGGCCGTGAAACAACATACATTTATAACTGGCTACTTTAAAATAAAATATTCACATTAAATTAAACAGGATCATTGGTAGGTAAATTTAAGTAAATTGGGATTTAACTTTTACTAAAGGCTTTCTTAACTATTCTTTTGATCAAGCACTTTAAAGGTCATATACATGCGAGAAATGAATTATAGTGTATTTGACATCATATTATAGTTAAAACTCTAAAATAACATTTAATTAGATACCATTTCTCACATTGGAAACTGGATTTTTATTTGTTCAGCGTCATCATATTGCAATGGGAGTGCAACCAAATATGAATAGATCAACTAATCAGAACATTCCATTTCGCAGGCAGATTGAACCGCAGACACTTGTAACTTTTCGAAAGTGCGCTATTCATTTGGTTACTGGAAAAGAACAGTTTTGGAGTTGTACGTCGGTTTATTTTCTATTTGTACTAAAGCAATGTTGACAGCTTCTACCAGTCACGGCTACGGTAAACCTACTACCCTGAACACAATTGCTTAGACAGGCATTTGACGTTACCAGATAACATAATCGATTTAGGGATTACATTTTACTAATAAATCTACCGTACTGTAAGAAGTGAGGAAGCCAGAAAACGTCACAACCCTTGAAGATTTCCCGATCCTCAATCGTTATGTTCAATAATCTTGAACTTAGGTCTTTGTGCACCATTTACACGATCATTATTATTGAATAAAGCAGCTACGCTACAGTAGATTCTTTGGTTTATTTAATTATGTTAATGTTCCTTAATTATTTAAAAATATATCTATAATCTCAATGATATTAATAATCTTGCTTTGTTAGGGATTTTTTTTGACACAAACTATGAAATTGAACGGCACTATTTGTCACTATCTACTGCAAGAGAAGGTAGTGATGAGTTTTCCAAGCTTTCTGTTAACTGGAATCCTTTGAGTCAATGCGATATGTATCACCATATTTTATTAATTTTTTAGCTTTAGGTAGAAGTTGGTGAGCATTACAGAAGAAGCAAAGTTAATTAAGAAAAGGCAAATGGAGCGCGAATCAAAACAAAACGAACGAATAATTAAAACAACTAGTCAGACTTAAAAACATAGTGCCTGGTGTTTCTCCACAAGGAATAGTTCGCTTGAAACTGCAGAAGTGGTTTCTTTGAGTCTTTCTAAATGAAAACTGGCATTCTTGGGCGCCCAATTACTAGTTATACTTAACTAAAATTGGCAATGCTCTCAGCAAATACCTTCAGTTACTTAAGAAAGCATTTTCAGGTCACAACATCCTTAGGCTTAGCATCGTGGCCTTTGAACAACAACAAGCTCTGTTTTTCTTTTCTGTATTGACTCACACAAGTTTACATCTATCAACTGATATATTTGTATAACAATTTTGTTCCATAATTATTTCACAGAAGAAAAATATAACTTAACTTAGTCCACAACCCGAAGGTTGCTTGGATTCTCCCGAAGGAGGCATGCTAAGCCATTGTGTCAGAGGTAGGACGGCCAGTTCCTTTCCTCTGGGACCTACAGTTTAACGTGGAATCCGAACCACGGAGTAGCCTGGCGTTGCTCATATGATCGAACACAACTCTCAGACATAATTAAAAAATCTCGTTTTGTAGACTAACTGCATGCAAGCAGAAGGGAAGTCAAACTGCTAAACAACACATACAGATTTTATAGTTCTAATTAAAGCGCATGTGGTCAATATCGTATACTTCAAGGACATTAACTTCGGTGTGTGTTTTTTTTTCCTGCTGTCAATCTCTTGACTGGTTTGATGCAATCCTCCATCCCTTCCTATCTTGTGCTAATATCTTCATCTAAATATCCCCTTTACAACCCACGTCCTCAATTATTTACTTCATATATTCTAATCTCTGTCTTCACCACAGGTCAACAGTTCTTACACCGAGCGGGGCGGTGTAACGGTTAGCGTTCTCGCCTCGCATTCGGGAGGACGGCGGTTCGAATCCCCGTCCGGGCATCCAGATTTGGGTTTTCCATGGTTTCCAAAATCACTCCAGGCAAATGCCGGGATGCTTAATTCAAAAGGCCATGGCCGAATTCCTTCCCATTCCTTGTCCCCATCCTTGCCCCCCATCCTTTCCCGTCTCTAAAGACCTCGATGTTAAAAAGAGACGTAAAGCAGTTAGAAAAAAAATTCTTACCTTAGAATGTTCTCTCTGCTAACAACTTAACCAATCCCGCATGTCTTACAATTGGACCCCTTCTTTCTAATAGACTTCTACAAAAACGTTTTACTTCACCCACCATTTTCAAAACACGTTCATTTCGTATTTTATTGGTCCACTTAGTCTTCAGCATCCTTCTATTGCAACAAATTTCAAATGCTTCAGGTTTTCTTCTTTCTGGCATTCATAAAGTCCATGTTTTGCTACCATAAAGTGCTGTGCTCCATACATAGAGTTGTAAAAGTTCTTTCTGAATCCTAGATTAATATTTGAAATTAAAAGATTTTTCTTTTTTATGAAGGCTCTTTTTGCTATTGCTATTTTTCTTTTAACATCATTCTTGCTTCGGCCATCAGTTGTGATATTTCCTCCCAAGTAGCAGAATTCGCTTACTTCTTTTATCGCAAGCGATCCTATTTTTGTATTTAATGTAAAATTATTGCTATCATTTCTGCTATATTTTATCACCTTTGTCTTGCCTTGGTTTATATTTAGACCAAAATCTACCTTCTAGATTTCGTTAATGTCATTCAGTAACTTCTAAATAACTTCAGACCATTCAGCAAATCGTAGCATACTGACATTTCTTCTTGAACACTTATGCCACATTCAAACATATATTTCATAACCTTTATTAATTTTCTACAGACAAGTTGAATAATAATGGGAATAGACTACAGCCTTGTCTCACACACTTTTTAAATGATGTTTCTCTCTCATGATTCTATATTTTTATTATAGACCATTAATTCTTATATAGATCATAAAATATTCTTCTTTTTCGGTATTTTGTACCTGACTTCTTTAACTTATCACTCCTAACATTATCAAAAGCTTTTTATAAATCAACAAATGTATCAGTAAAAGTATCTTTGTTTTTCTTGATCCATCCTTCGAGTATTAATCTTAAGGCTAGAATAGCTTTTCATGTGCCACGGTTTTTCCTACTATCCCATCTACTACCCTTTCCATTCTTCCGTATATTATTATGGTCGTCAGTAATTTTGAAGCATATAATTTTAGACGTTTAGTGCGATAATTCTCACATTTGTCAGCTTGTGCTTTCTTAGGAAGTTTGAAGATGATACTTTTATTACAATCAGTTGGATTCTCTCCTCTTTCATAACTTTTTGTTATCAGTTTTAATAATCTACGGAGTCCTTTTTCTCCTAGGAATTTCATAGGAATCTCATACATTTCAGCTGCTTTATTTGATTTCAGATCATTCAAGGCTCTATCAAATTCGGTCCTCAAAACAGGGTCACCTAGGTCATCAATGTCGACACCAACTTATTTTTCCAATACACTGTTCTTCAAAAAAAAAAAAACATCGTACAGTTTTTCTATGTACTTCTTCCATCGGTAGCCCTATCTTCTGAGCATAAATGAGGTTTCCCATGAGCAACTTTCATGTTTATACATCTAATCTTCATTTTATAAAATTCTGTTTGATTTTCCTATATGCCAAATCAATTTTACTTATCTACCATTTCCTTTTCAACTTTTTCACGCTTTTCTTGGAGCCTTTTTTGTTTCATCCTGTGTTTTCTCCTCTGATCCACCAACCACAAAATATCTTCTGTGATCCAAGCTTTTTAGGCGTCTTGTTTCCTAAAGCCTAATGTTTCTTTAGCAACTTTGATTATTTTTATCTTTAATGTTTCCTTTCATAATTATTTCTTAGACCCACATCTGCCTTCTCTGCAAATTTTCCCCTCATGTTAGATTGTATTAGTTTGTTCACTTCCAGTCTGTTCTGCCTAGGTTGCTTCATTATTCTCTTGAATTTCATCTTGCACTTCATAACTATCAGATTGTTGTCAGAGCCTATGTCCGCTACTGGATATTCTTTACACGTTAGAACTTGATTCCTGAATACAAGCTAGCTGATATCTACTTGTATGCCCTGGACGTTTCCAGGTGCGTATCCTTCGTGCATGATTGTCAAATAATATGTTCGCAACGACGAGATTCTATTTTTCACAAAATTCTAACAACCTGCTTCCTCGCTCATTTCTTTCTCCTAACCCTAGACCAAAACTTCCTTCAGTATATCCCTTTTTTCCTTCTCCTACTGCCGCATTCCAATCACTCATGATTATTAGATTTTCCTTTACCTTAAATTCTTGGATTAAATCTTCAGTTTCTGCTTTCATTTTATTTACTTCTTCGTTATATTCCTGTGACATTGGCATATATATTTGTACTAACATAGTTGGAGCGAACTCAGTTTCTACCTTTATCAAGGTAATTCTGTCGCTAAAATGTTCATAATAACTCTCAAGCTTCCCTACTCCCTACACCACTGACTCCAATGTCAGCTTCTGTGTTAATTGATCTGTGTTCCGAAGACCAGAAATCTTGTGCGCCCTTCCACTTAATCTCACTAAACCAAAGTACCTGTGATCTAAGTCGTTCCATCTGCCTTTTTATGTTTTCTAATCTACCTGCCCTATTCAGACTTCTAACGTTCTCTGCTCCGACTCTTTGAATGTCTCTATCCATTCTGATAATTCCACCCTGAGAAGTCCCCACCCGGAGATCCGATTGGGAGACTATTTTACCTCCGTAATATTTCACCCGTCACACTGTATGTAATTTGAGAGGATTACATAGCCTCGGGATTCATTTAGGGTATTTATTGCAGTGTCTTCACGTTGCCTTCTGCATCATTTCTAATTCGTTCACCTATAGGGGCCGTTACAAACCCAAAGTGCTAGAGGGTGCCCTAGATCGCTCCCCGCTCTTCCTCTCTCCCTTAGGAGGCCGTTGGCAAGCAGTGAGGGACTCTTTAAACCGGGAATCTCTCAGTTGTCAGAACCTCGTCCGTGCAAATGGCGTGTACCATGTGAATGAGAGGTTGATATTTAGTTGGAAGAGGCCAATACAGTCGTACCCAAAACCTTATACCCCTTAACTAATATTGAATATAATTGTGTTTATTTTTTTAAATATTTGATTCTAGATTCCTTGGTCTGCTTCATCGAAAATAAATGTTGTTTACTATTAAATAAAATTAATTACAGCTCCAATAAATTAAGGTAGAATTTTTGATGATTTTATAACATTAAACACAGTCTGATATAACAAAATCCCTGCCTCCCATTTCATACAGTGGATTTATTTTTAAAATATTTTAGAGAACTTTTGTGACCTGCAATGGTGGTAAGCCATATAAAGAATATGATTGTTGTCAAAATATTGTGATCGTAGTTCTTTCATGTATCTTTGAGTGAGGTAATGATGATTTTATTGTCTATTACAGCACTGGTTAATTACATGTATAATTTTTGAATCTAACTGAAATTTGACATTTCACTTAGGTGGGAATGATGTTAGAAATCATTAAATAACAGAGAAATTACTATCCATTTTACTGTTAGCGTAATTACACACTTACTCAGGTTTCGGAGACAAAAGATAGTACATTCAGATCAAGAAACAAGATTAGTATCTGTGTGATAAATAGTTAATTTTCGTTGCCCGCGTGCAGAATTACACTCAGAGCGGTGCAGATTCACGGAGAAAATTGCTGTTTGACCAGTTTAGAGGCGCTCGTTGCTAAGTGGCAGTGGCAGTGGCAGCTGTTGTGGTGGTCCTGATGAGGGCCAGCTGTACGCTAGAGCTGCCACTCTAATTGTGACTACGACGCCTGCCTTGTTTCATACGAATTTCATGCCCTGACACCCGAACTCCAACAATCTGGTGGTAAACCTACACTGCTGTAATTAACTCGCTAATGAACATCACAGTTAATACACTTCCTGCTACATCCCAGGTGAATATAAAGTTCAGCGTAACTTCATCATTGTAATGCCTCCAAATAATCGACATGGAAACTACTAAAGAGCAACATGAACAGTTGGATATGATTTTTATCTTTCTATCCAATACGAGTAGGCGGCGAATATGTTCGAGGATTGGGAGACTATCTTTGAGATCTATCCATCACAGCCAACAGGTCGTAGTTTTTGATAATATATTTCCTTTTCTCCTGGCTGGTACACAAATTTTTCTGTTAGGAAATAAGATGCGTTGCCCATCTCATGCTTCTGAACTGGCTTCTGTTAATTACATGTTGCAGTCTTTTTATTTCTGTTCTTACAAAGTAACTATTCTTGTTTAAACTAAATAACAATTTTAGTGAAGTATTAGTTCTAAACAAATGTGAGGGTGGTTCTTCTATACTTGTTTGATGATATACACTGACCAGCCAAAACATTATGACCATCTACTTAGGGTGCGTCCATAAATTACGTGAGGTGAAATAGGAGGGGGGAGGAGGGATCCGGCGAAATCTCACCAAATCTCATCAAGGGGAGGGAGGGGGGTCAACGGAAATCTCACGTGAGGTTTTTGAAATTTTTGTTGAGCTGTAGAGCTAAGAAAAAGAAAGGTCTACCCTCGAATTTTTTTTTTTTTTGGGGGGGGGGGGGTATTTCGTTGAAATTTGGTGGTGAGATCTAAAAAAAACGAGGTCTCAAAAAGTTGTGAGGGTGATTTCTAAGGGGGAGGGAGGCTCTCTCGCACCAGATCTCACAAGAGGGGGGGGGGGGATTCGGCCTAGATCTCACGAAGTCTCACCAGAGGGGGAGGGGAGTCCGGAAATCCGGATAAACACCTCACGTAATTTATGGATGCCCCCTTCCTAGCATATTGATCCACCTTTCGAACGAAATACAGCAGCGATTCGGCGTAACATAGATTCTACAAGTCCTTGGTAGGCTTCCAAAGGTATCTGACACCAGATTTATTCGTACAGCTTACGAAATTCCCTTAAATTACGGGCCATCGGTATGTGGGCGCGGCGCTGGGAACGAGCATCTCGGAAACGGAAAGGCTGGTTGGCTGTTCGTATGCCACTGTATTGAGCATCTATGGAAAGTGTTTGAAGGGCTGTGAAACCACGAGTAGGCGACAATATTGTGCATACCCAGGCCACATCACAGAACGTGGCTGTCGGAGGCTTGCTCGCTCTGTAAAGCAGGATACGGGGGTGATCTGAGGTAGATCTGACGAAAAGTACAATTCTGGTACTTCCAGAAGTGTCTCAGAGCACAAGAATCGCGATTCTGAGAATCCATGTTACGTCGATTCACTGCTGTATTGCGTTCGAAAGGTGGACCAATATGCTATTAGGTAGGTGGTCACAATGTTTTGGCTGGTCAGTGTATGTATAAACAGTAACTTTTAAGCTGAACTCTTTTTTATAGAGATATTAAACGGTCCGGTCGAAGGGACAGTAGGAACTTTTGATGGCTTCCTGAAAGTCGTTTAGAAGATGAAGTATTGCGTGTGATCATATGAAGAAGAAGAAAGGTTGCGGGAAAGGTAAGATCAGGCATATCAGTGTCACCCTAACCTCTGTGTGTATTTTTAAATCTGTCATGCCGTTGGGGACCGTAGTACAGTGAGGTTAGTTTTGGTTAAAAACTACTCTTGCCAGACGTAGAGCATAGCGTTACTTGAAGTACTCATCAGTTACATTAACTAACAGGTAACTGGACTCAACTTATTTTATAATCTTATATATACGAGTTTGATGACAGGTGGATTAGTTTTCACATTCTATACAAACATTTTTTGCTATAAGAACTGTGTTCAAAAAATTTTGAAATTTAATATGTTAAAAAATTGATAATTTTCAGATAATAAACATTAATATCTATTATAATAGCTTGCTCCTGGATAAACACAATGTTCTCACTGTTTCGCCCCTTCTGAATACATTTCTGAAAGCTGATGCTCGAATTCACATTTATCATCTTGAAACCTGCCACCCCAAATAACGTTTTGAATTTTGGGTTATGTTCTGTTGAGTAAACATGGTCTTGTACAAGTGCGATATCAGTTTTTTACTAAAAAATTATTTTGCACAACAATGGTTGTGAATGCTGAAGCATGTCTGTGATGCCCTCGCCAGCTGTTTGGCTGTTTGAAGCTGTCTCAAAATCGTTTTCATTGATCCGAATGAAATATTAAACTCAAAGCTTCTTGGTCGTTAGAAGGTGATTACCTCACAAGGATATGTGAATGTATCGATCATTTGATCACTGCGAAAATGTGAACGACGTCCTCCGCATTCATAATTTCTGCATTATTAAAATATACTGGACCACGCAGGTAGCCGTGTGCGTCAGCGTCACGTTATTTCACTATCTCACTTTCATGAGCCACTAGTAACGAATCGTAGAGTTTCAGTTTTTTTTTTTTTAAAAAAAAAAACAGAATTTGATGAACACATCTTGTTCTGTACTTTTACGCGTAGTGTCAAATTTCATTAAAATTCTGTGGACGGCTCGATATACAGTGTTTTTTCAGACAGCAGGAGACGCTACTATGTTTAGGAAACTACGGCAGGTGACATTG
Organism: Vandiemenella viatica; assembly: GCA_031002005.1. Classification (NCBI taxonomy): domain Eukaryota; kingdom Metazoa; phylum Arthropoda; class Insecta; order Orthoptera; family Morabidae; genus Vandiemenella; species Vandiemenella viatica. The sequence goes on from JARYHS010013630.1 coordinate 362,490,962, forward strand.
CTGTATTAATTTTTAATTGGTTTATTGATATTTGCTATAGTTTTATTACCCTACAAATGTGTTTGGATGATCTTCAAAGAGGAACTTTTATCATAATAAATATTGCAAGGGTTACTGGAAGTATTTAATTGGTCTTCATAAAACCTCACAAGCTGATAGCAGATTCGAGCGTCATCTATGTGATGGATATACTTCTCCAAAACCATGAAAAAATTTTCAGTGTAGTAGAAAAAACAAAGGGAATCGTTTTATACCCTCCCTGTTAGCTGATGTTACTGAAACATATCGTATGGCGCTCGACAAGAAGTTAGTTGACTGGAATGAATTTTTGCCATTCGGCAGTCGGCCACCATGCTAGGAAAGTGGTTCTACACTACTGTGTACCAAAGCTCTAGTTTATGTCAAAACACATTGTTAATGTTCATAGAATAAGGACGTTCGATTATTTGATGGTGGTTCGTCAATTGAATATGACATTAAATTTATATTCTCTTTTTAGGATTATTAGGTCTGAACGAGCCGCCACAGGTTTCACAGTTCCTTTAATTTATCACTCCCAACACGATCAGCACTCTACATTGATCAAACACGCCGTCACAGTCATCAACAAGTGAAGTAATTCTTACGAACATGTTCACTTTGCGGAATGGTAAAGTGAAATAATCTGTCAGTATTTCCCGAGACGTTATGGAGGGGTTAGACCTTTTTTTTTTTTTTTTTTTTTTTTTTTTTTTTTAACAGTTTAACGTCCCTTTTTAACAACGTGGTCTTTAGAGACGGGAAAGGATGGGGGGCAAGGAATGGGAAGGAATTCGGCCATGGCCTTTTGAAGGAAGCATCCCGGCATTCACCTGGAGTGATTTGGGGAAACCATGGAAAACCCAAATCTGGATGCCCGGACGGGGATTCGAACCGCCGTCCTCCCGAATGCGAGGCCAGAACGCTATCCGTTACACCACCACGCTCGGTGGGTTAGACCAATTGTACTGTGTATGGTACACACTTAGGCCTTTATCATTTCATAGTCTAGTGCTAGGTATTATTTCAGCAAACTTCGCTATGTTTTCCCATCACTAAAGACGACAACTTGTAACAGCCCTCATACCTGAACTTTAAATAGAATTGTATTTAATGAAGTAACTGTAGTGAGCTAAAGTTTGCTTGAATATGACCTGGTATGTTTGTTTTGTAAATTCTTGTAAATCAGTGTATATAGTCTTTGTTTTGTGAAAGGAAATTATTTAAAGGCCATTTAATAAGTTTAAGAACAGAATTGTGCAAGAGAATTGCTTAAATGTGTGTAATTCCAAGTATTAATGCTAGTTACGATGTCTACAGGACAATTTTGTACAGTTTAAAATAATTTCTGTAAATAATTTTGTATTTAAGTATCTTTAATTTACATTTCGACCGTTTTGTAATTATGTTAAGTGTTTATGTATTATTTCTGATTGTTTTTAATATGTTTAATTGTTTGAATAATTGTTAATGTTCGAGAAATATCTGGCGGACGCTTTTGAAGAATTCCAGAAATTTCGATATAGCCTATATAAAGAAATCGGCAGAAGGACAGAGTTAGTTTACAGTTAGTTGATACAGATTCACTTTGGAACTGCGTCAGTAGTATCTCTGGATATTGTATTTTTGCATGTAAACAATATCGCTGTAGTTGTTTTGAAAATAAACAAAATCTTAAACTGAGTCTAATGGTGGACTATTTAATTAATTACTACTGTAATTAAACCACCGAAAAACCTGACAAACTGCAACTAATTTCGGTCTTAAAGTTTGCTGATGCTCTGACGAGAAGTGATTGTTGATACTGATTTCATCGTCATATTGCATGCTAATTTAGGTAGGATTTATTGGGCGAAAGAACAATGGCGTCATTATTAACGAATTGTCCATTAAGCATAGCGTTACACTACTACTGTAGTTGGTATCACGTTTGTGTGACATGCTGGGACGTTATAGCAAATGTAAATAGTGAAGTCAGACTATATCGAGAGCATTTTTCAAGCAGGCTTGAAATGAATCACAAAAATTTTATGTTTGTGATTCGATAAATAAATCAAATCAGTGAAACGAAGCTATTTCTAATAGAAAAGAGACAATAAGAATTAATTTTTTCAGGAATGATAACTTTTCTAAGCTAGCGAGTGGAAGTAAGAAAAATATAAATTTCCTTTAACCAGCTCTCGTGTCTTAGTCAACAATAAATACATATCGTGCATTGCAGTCCAACATCACCTTGTAGTAATTATCAGCTCTTCACCACTGCCAGAAATAATTTCAACATCTGATTAAAGAATAAGTTGCGTAAATTTAAATTGTTCTTCAGGAAATTATATTTCAGAGTTGGATCTAGACCTTTCTGGTACCTGCGGAAGTTTTGTGTTTTCACTGAGAAGAACATTTACATTGCTCCTTATCTTTAATGATATACAAATTTTACGTACGATGGTCTTGAGTGACAAATATGATCGAAAAATATACGCCAATCAGCTTGACATCAGCGGTAGGTAAATTAATGGAGAGATTGTTATGCAACCACATCAGAAATGTATGTGAGGTATATAACTAGATTTCATCTTGACAACATGGCTCTAGGCAAAAATATTCATGCGAATCTCAGTTAGTAGGCTATATGCAAAATATTTCGTATGAAATGGAAAACGGAGGCCAAATGGATACGGATTTTGACAGAGTGAGCCATAAAATGGTGATAAATAATGTAAAATTATGTCACATAAAATGGATTGTATGAGAAAGTCGTTTTCTGGGCGGAAGAATTCTTAAAAGGTAGAAAGGAAAAAATCAGGGTAAAAAATGGAGAATGAAAAGAAGTGGAAGTGAAAATGGGAGTGCCACAGGGTAACGTATTTGAACCATTGCTGTTCATATTAATTTAAAGACTGTGTTGATGGTTTACTGTCAGAAGTTAGATTGTTTGCAAATTACATAATGCTATATAATAGGGTCAAAATGGGTGAAGACTGAGAACAGCAACAGGGTGATCTGGACAGGATATTTATCTGGGTAGGTCAATAAGGAATAAAGATAAATGCAAGGAAGAGTCAGCTTATGAATTACATAGATATAAAGCGGAAGGTTTATTATGATTATAAGGTGGGGAAAGAATTTCTTGTTGCAGACTTGAAATGTAAATATCTTGGCATTACATCTGATAACAAGCTTAACTTGCAGGACACATTGATTGAGCTGATTGTAGTCTCTGGTGCAGCCCCTCAATACGGCTCTGAACCAGAGACTACGACGTTTCTGTGATGATATTGGCTGCGGATTTCTCGATCTTCGCCATAGGGTCGAGTCTTGTAGGGTTCCCCTTAATAGGTCAGGGTGTGCACTACACACGTGAATCGGCTACACGGGTGGCAGGGGCCGTGTGGAATGCACTGGCTGTTTTTTTAGGCTGAGGGAGGAAGACCCGAAACGCGAAATACAGTTACGGGCAGCCCAATCAGATGCAATACCGGAATGTAGGAGCAACTTAAAAGAATCTCGACAGTTAAAAGTTCTCCTAATTAACTGTAGAATCCTTTGTAACAAACAACCGGAACTTGAAAGCATTATTTGCAGCACAGAAGCGGATATCGTTATCGGTACAGAAAGTTGGCTAAAACCGGAAATAACTTCCACCGAAACTTTTAAAGATAGCATGAACGTTTGTCGTAAAGACAGATTACATTCTCATGGAGTGGGGTATTTATAGCTGTGAGTAAATTTCTCCCATGTAATGAAATAGAAGTCGATACGATCTGTGAAATCATATAGATTAAACTCAGTGTTGCTGGGTCAAAACTCATCATAGGCGCCTTCTACCATCCACCCGATTCCGACATAGCTATCGCCGAGGAGTTAAGAAATAATGTAAACAGTATAGCTAGCCGTTTTCACGAACATGCTATGATTCTAGGAGGCGACTTCAATTTGCCTTATATTAACTGGCGTAATTACGTTCACATCACAGGTAGCAGGGATAAGGCAGCTTCTGAAGTAATTCTCGATTTGTTGTCAGATAATCACATCGAGCAGCTAGTTAATGAACCTATGCGGTGTCATAACGGTAGCGAAAACATTTTAGATTTGCTGGTTATCAACAGGCCAGAATTATTCACCGACATTTGAACGACCACAGGAATAGGCGATCACAAAGTGGTAGTTGCGACTATCAAATTAATGACCAAGCGAAAAAGGAAAAAAGGGCGGATTGTATACAGATTCAGTAAGGCCTTAAAGGAGTGTTTTAGAACCTAGATGAGGAATAATTACCATAACTTCAAGTCAACAAAGGACACCGTTGAAGAGATGTGGCATCGATTTATACATATAATCGGGGAAGGTATGGAAATACATATACCGAAGCGGAAAATAAAGGGGGAGAATGATCCACCGTGGTACACATGCGAAGTCAAAAGATTACTAAAAAAAAAAAAAAAAATTACACGCACGCTCAAGAAGGAAGGGGTGTCGCAGCGATTTAGAATCTTTAGCTGAGTTAAGAGGACGTATTAAGAATGTAATGCGCGAGGCCTTCAACGATTTTCATTCCAACTCTCTCTCTAAGAGTCTCACAGAAAACCCAAAGAAATTTTGGTCGTATGTACGAAAAGTTAATTATACCAACAGCAATATTCCAGCCCTAACTCGTGAAGGTTCCGAGGTTAATGAAAACCGTGATAAAGCTAATGTACTAAATACTGTATTCAAAAATTCATTTACAAATGAAAATAAGGATAGTATTCCCGTTTTACCACGCTTTGGCGAGGCAGTGATGGAATCATTACGAATAGATACTACAGGTATCATTAAACAATTAGAGCTCCTGAAGTGGGGGAAAGCACCGGGCCCGGATGGAATTCCAGTAAGAGTATTTTCAGAGTATGCGGCGGAAATCGGACCATTTCTGTCTGATATATATAGTAAATCATTAGAAGAGCGAAAAGTACCTTCAGACTGGAAAACAGCGCAAGTAACTCCAATTTTCAAGAAAGGTGATCGTCCCATATCTATAACATCTGTTTGTAGTAGAGTTATGGAGCATATTATATGCTCGAACATCGTGAATTTTCTAGATGAAAATAATTTGCTTACAACAAATCAACACGGATTTCGGAAGAAAAGATCATGTGAAACACAGCTGGCCCTATTTACAATCGACGTAATGAAAGTTATTGATGCAGGTTCACAAGTAGATGAATTTTTTTTTAGATTTCCAGAAAGCCTTTGACTCTGTGCCACACAACCGCCTTTTAGCGAAGCTTCGATTGTACGGTATATCGGATCAGCTTTGTGAATGGATAAAGGATTTTCTAACTGGTCGGTCACACACAGTATGTCGTCGTTGAAGGAGAAAGTTCTTCTAATCTAGATGTTACATCGGATGTACTTCAAGGAAGTGTAATAGGACCACTACTTTTCTTAATTTTTATAAACGATCTCGGAGACAAAGTGAAAAGCATTTTTAAATTGTTTGCTGATGATGCGGTTATTTAAAGGGGAGTAAGGAATTTGGCCGATGTTATTTTGGCTTGGTGCGCTGAATGGCAACTTACTCTAAATTGTAAAAAGTGTAAGACAATGAGCATTATTAACAAAAAGAATCCAATTGTTCAGAAATACAAATTAAACAATACAGTTATTGATATGGTCGATTCTATGAAATATTTTGGAGTAACAGTACAAAGGAACATGAAATGGGACATACACATTAATTCGTTAGTAGGTAGAGCAAATTTTAGGTTGCGATTCCTCGGTCGAATCTTGAAAAATTGTGATGAACAAACAAAGGAGATAGGGTAAAAATCTCTTGTGCGTCCACATTTGGATTATTGTTGTGCCATTTGGGACCCATTTCGTAAGGGGTTGATCGAAATTATAGAGAAAGTACAGAGAAGAGCCGCTCGATTCGTGACCGCTTGCTACAGTCCTTATGAAAGCGTCACAGAACTGATTAGTAGACTAGGTTGGGAGTCTCTGGTAGATAGACGACACACGTTTCGTTTAAACTTATTGGCAAACATGCGTACTCTCACTTTCACTTTCGAGTGTAGAGAAATACTTCTTCCACCAACCTATTTGAGTCGGAAGGACAGGAAAGATAAAATTAGAGAAATAAGGTGCCGCACTGATTCTTATATGAATTCTTTTTTCCCTCGTACCATCAGGGACTGGAATGCACAACAAAGAGATTAGCTTTGGTGTTGAGCACCCTCTGCTGAGTATATATGTAGATGTAGATTGGACAGCTAGTAGGAAAAGGTTTCAAAATCCTTAACTTGTTGGAGAGAATGATGAGGCGATGTACCAAAGAAGTCAGCGAATTGGGTTACAAAAAATTGGTGTGATCATTGCTTGAATATGGTTGTGTAGTATGGGGCCCACATTTTGAGTATGAAATACAGCAGCTGGAGTGGGTGCAAAAGAAGGGCTGCTTGATTTGTCTCTGTAAATTACCGCCGAACACAATAGTCACCGATGTGGTACTAAAGGCGCTGGAATGGGATTCATTCGAAGAGAGTAGGATGGTGAGGGGGATCTTTGGAGTTTACAAGGCGTATATTGGTGACGAGGAGTGGAGAGGTATTGGTTCAAGAATTAGGAGAGATGTATGGAAGGGACCAGAAACTGGCACTTTAATTCAGGCACAAGCATGTGGGAAGATTTTATTTTGTAGGTAAAGCGATTAGGAACTGAAATAAGTTACCAAGAGAAATGGCATTTGGCAACAGAGGCCATACAGCCAGCTCTATGTAATTATTATAGCTTTTCAGTCTGTAAGTCGTCATCCAGTATATATATTTTTTCCAGTGTATGGACGCCACAGGACTGACAGGACATTCACACAGACACACAACACTTAAACATCCATGCCCGCGGCCGGATTCGAACCGGCGGCCTTCGGCACGCGGAGCTGGCGCTCTAGCCCCTACGCTACCGAGGCCGGCAAGGAGGAAATTGAACCAGACATTGGAATTAGTTCGGCTTGAAACTTCCTAATGTGAATAATTACGTGACATAGGTCTAAATGAACTTGGTCATGTAATAGATTATCGTTTATCGAAGTTTCAGTGCGAAGATTTTTACCAAATAGTTATTTCTTCAATGTAACGTAAGTCACTAGGGAATGAAGTAAATTGATTAATATGGATGTACTGTTATGGCCGTATAAAATAATAAACATGATAAATCAAGGCAATAATATTGAAGGCTGTATACATTTTATAAAATACATTAACGCTGTGGCTGCACTACAATGAAAACATTATTAAAAAATGCAGTATTTAAATTATTATTTAAGGTATAAACCATCTTTGTTTGATAGTTTACATCAAGAAAAACCTATTGTATTGCTGCTATCCATCTGTGCTGAACAACTTATATGAAGACTAGCCGTCTCCCGTAACTTCGTTTACTTGAGGTGTTTTATTTTATAAAAGTATAAGAGATGAAATAACTCTCACAGACAATTTGACCATCTAATTTACAGACTACATATAGTCAAGAATGCGGTAGGGTGATGACTCTAAGAAATAAGTTATATGATTGATGATGAATATCAGTTTTAATCTCGAATACACGTTGCCGTTGTTAAGTATGCCGTCATATATTTCGACATGGAGAGTTGACTTTTCTTTTAAAATATATTAATTTGCCGACACTTTTATCTTAGTTTCTTAGATTTTTGAATTCATATCGAAATAAAACATGTCCTATTTTACTCTTGGTACCAGGGGCTGTACAATATTCAAACACCCATCAAAATCAACGAAAGGAACAGACACTTTTTGTTTATTTCTCAGTATCTGTAATCCGCATTGAGATAAAATATAAGATATGAAAATCTGTCTTGTTGCTGCAACGGGATCGTGCCAAACGAAACAGAATATTTTCGCGCAGTCGAAATGATTATAACTAATTATATATAAAAGTCTAATGCCTTAAATTAACCACACCGATATGGGAGGAGGCCAATAATGGCCTTCTACCTATCATTCGGGAGGACCGGGGTTAAACTCGGTTCGGCCATCCTGTCTGAGGTTTTCCGTGGTTTCCCTTAGACACTTAGGCGAATGCTGGGATGGTTCCCTACAAGGCCACGGCCGACCTTCCATCCCCGTTCCCTCCCCGTAGTAGTAGGTTGGCTGAAAAGAGTCCCCTATGACTCTCCAGCAGCCCGCCTCCCAGCCTTCTGCTGGGAGGAATGAAATCGTTAAAAAAAAAAAAAAAAAAAAAAAAAAAAAAAAAAAAAAAAAAAAAAAAAAAAAAAAATTAACTGATAAATATTAATTCTATGAAAGGTTCGTAACTGTCTTTTGTCTCTATGGATAGATTTAGTTGAAATTGAAGATTCGAACACCATTTCAGTAGGAACATAGTTAATTCACAACTAGGGATGGCGATTCTTTACGAAAAAGATCGATTCTTGAATCGATTCGAATCGTAACATGGAAAATCGATTCACAAAAAAATCGAGGTCTGACAGATCGATTTTCTAAAAATCGATCTTTTTCGTTTTGCTTTTCGAGTACGTAGTTTCACTACAAATCCAAAAAGGTCACCACAATTATCGATCTTTTATGATTTTAAAACTATTTAAAGTTTTTTTTATAACTAAATCAAAGTATCAGTTATACAAAAAGACATTTATTTTATAAATTTATCGGTTACATAAAACAGTTTTGAAATGATAATTTACAGTTCCCAGCGCCTAATGTCCAAGCTTTTCAGGAACATCAGTCTGTCCAGTCTACTAGGATCCAAGCGGTTCCGTTCATCACTTGCGATGTTGCCGGCAATCGAAAAAAGGCGCTCGCAAGGTACTGATGACCCAACGATACACATATACTTCATGGCTGTTGAGTAAACATGGTGATAAATTGAATTTTTTTTGTTCTTGCCATGAAAGAATAGGGTCATACTTCAGGTGCACAACTGCTTGCGATAAATAATGTTTAAATTCTTCGTTTAAACTCTGTCTTTCATGTGCATGTGCATTACACGTAGGGAGTTGTTTTTTTCACAAGTAACTTATGGAAATTCCAAATTCCTTTTTCTATATCATTAAGGGCGCTAATGACCCCGCTGTCGACGCGCCCTAAAACAACAACAACAACAACAACAAACATCTATATCATTACTTTCTGCTTCTTCCTTTTCACAATTTTTTTCTTGTGGGAGTTGTTGCTGCGATTTTAATTCTAGAATTAAAGTAATTATTTTATCTATAACTCGAGAACATGCTATACTGTCAGATTTTTTTTTTTTTTTTTTTTTTTTTTTTTTTTTTTTTAAAATCTGGCAGCTGCTAACAAATGAACTTGTTCGATATGTCCAAATCTCTTTTTCAAGCCTTCAATAATTAAAGTTATTATTTTAGCACCAACATCAGTTGAGGTTTTCATTGCATTATATGTTTCAGTCAGACTAGATACGATTGGTATAATTTTACTGGCTGTAACATAATCTTCTCCTGATATTTCTTTTGTTATTGTCTCAATATATTATTAGATCTTTTATGAACTCTAACTGGAAATACTAGTAGCATTGCATGTTTAACTGTAAAAGGAAGATAATTAAAAAGAAACTTCTTTGAAAATCATATTACCAGTTATAACGTAAAAAGTGGTTATCATTCAATACTACCATCTTATTGCAAAACATTAAAAAATAGATACAGGCTTTGTTTTATTTTTTTAAATTTCTTTACCTTAACAAATTAGGAAACAGCTGCCGTCATAGTTTCTGGTAATGCCTAGGAAGCAGTTAAGAAAATCTTTTAACTAACTCCAAGGAAAAAAAAAAAAAAAATCTTACAATCTTGAAGAATTTTATCTTTGGTTGTAGTAAGTAATTTTGAGCTTCAAAATGAAAAGGGAGCCTGATCTAGCTTCACTTCAAAACCAACCCACTCGTCATTTAAATCATTTTAATCTATTCAGTCTATCTAATACTATTATATGAACAGCTCTTGTAAATATATAAAATCAATTTCTCACAAACTTCTTTAGGGATTTTGATGAAATCTTGCATACTGAATAGAAATCGAAAGATGCCGAGTGAAGTTCGGTCATCCAGGTACTAATTTTTAACAATACAATAATTTAATTCTTTTAAAGAGAGAGAACAATTTTTAGATAATATTTGTTTCACAGGAACACACATATCGTTCATTGTGTAATTATATTGTATTCAGTTTTATATGTAAATACTTGTGTATGTGTCTTGTGGACCGATGAATGGTGGAATCTTTTTCGAGATTTGATCTTTGTACTTCATGGTCTTTGATGAAGCTTTGAGAAAACGCGCGCTCGCCATTTCTATCAAGAGTAGGGGTTACTGTCTGGTGACTGAAAATTTCTGGAGTGAATAAAAAGTAAAATTGTTGATAGTGTAGAAAAGAATTTGGGTGACAATCACGTCATCGAAGATATCATCTAGAGGTGGTGATCGTCGAGGAAGAGGTCGTGAGCCTCGATTTTCAAGGATGAAACATCGATTCACTAGATCGATTCAGTACTAATAATCGATTTAAAAAATCGATTTTCTTGGTCGAAAAAAATCGATTCTTCGATTAATCGATCTCAGATCGCCATCCCTATTTACAACCAAGGTCAAAAGAGTATTACTGTTTTGAAATTCTTAACACAAAATGATTAGGGCCTATATAGTTTTCAGAGAAGTAGCGGTTATCATCATTATAAGCCATTTATCTTGAGGTAATCACTTATTTGTTGGTCACTCTTCTATATTTTTGTTTATCATTCTTCATTATACTGAACCTTTTTGAAATATGGAGCTATGCATCCCTTCGGAATCTCTTACTTTTCAGATATTCAGTTCTGATACACTGATCGGTTCTCGTATATGAACATCCACTAAAGTAGGATGCTTTTGGTGTGGTGTTTGTATTCTTTTGTCAGTGGATTGTATATATTTAGAGAACATTAAATGCATGCATTGCAGTGAGGGTAACTGTTAGATATGAAGTAAATACGAATATACATACTGTGGTATGCTGTGGAATAGTACTGTATAATAGATGTTTAAAACTAAAAATAAAGAAAAGAGTTTTTCAGTTTTTCGTATGTTACATGAAGTTTTTTAGACTTGACGTTTTGCTGGTATAATATAAATTACAGCGTTAATACCGTAGGCTTTAGAAGAACGGACCAACAGAACACAATTTAACGCCACTTGGCGTGTGTAACCAGACGATTTATGGTGAACAGTAGAATATTTTGCAGCTGCTAAAGCAAAACTGTTTCTTTTCAAACAATGAAGAAACATATAAACAGTAGCATCCAAACTTAGGGAATGTTGTGAGATGATTTTGAATCTAATGGATTTTATCACGCTGCCGAAGATTTGGATCACTCCATACTGTCGAATTCAGTTATTAGAAGCAGTGAAATATTTCTTGTTCCCTAATAATACAACAAAATCAGATAAAATGTATGGCGTTCGGGCGGATGTAAACCAGGTCATTTAGCTCCTGTATTCATAAGTAGGAACTGGTATGGTGTAACGATACATAGAAATGTAGGTATTGTCTTCGGCTTTAGAAACAGAGTTAAATGGGTTTAGCACTTGTGGAAAATATACCTACATTGTCACGCATAGTTTTGTGAACTCCGAAGAATATTGATGTTCGAGTATTGCATAACTGCAGTTAAAAATACATCATGAAAAACGCCGCGACCAGGGAGCACTACATTCCACAGAAGCAGTTCATCAAAACAGGTGGCTTATACCTGTCTTGAATGAAGTATCCGGACGTGGAACTAGTCTACTTCATCACTGACGTTGGCAGAGGTCAAGTGAGGACTAGTGTACATGCCCAGCTGCGTTATTCGTTTTACTCCACTTGCTGGAGCCACTTTCAAATGCTTCTTAATGAGTATACCCATGTCAACGGAGCTCTACTAGACTGCTCGAGGTGTGCGGATGGTCCGTGACATTTTTTCTAAAGTGCCTCTCAATTCTCGATTATGTCGGTTAAGAACAACTTCTTGCTGTTTTTTTTTTTTTTTAATAAATAAAAAAATGTGAAAGTTTGCCTCAAACTGAATAACAGTTTGAGACCATTCGCTGTTCCCTACAAGCAGTGTCTCCATGGATGAAACTTTAATCTTGATGTGAAGCAAGAAAGATAATATGAACCTGCAGCGTATCCCTATCTCGCGAAACTTTAATGAAACAATGCTTTGAAATTAGTACTCAGTGTACACATTCTATTTATGAATGGTAGATGATTACGGAAGGACAATAAAACGGCATTTGAGTATATTTGTGTAGATCTAATACCTTCAACCACTATTCGATGACAATAAAGGTCATTGAACACCTTATCACAGCCCATTAAAGTTTCGTTTCTTTTTGGAAGAGTACACAGAAAAAAACATATTTAATTATTAATGTTTCGTCAAGGCAAGAAAAACATGCCATCCCCGAAAAACATGCCTTCCGCGGGGGAAAAAAATGTTGTATACTAAATTAATCGAAATTTGTTTCGTCTTAAATAAATAACTCTTAGAACTGCTTCTCTAAAAGTCGCACCAGCGTGGGAATAAGGCCAACCCACGTACTCCTAGACACTCGAAATGTCTAGGGTATTATCTGACAGTAGGATGTAGTTGCAGGTCTACGCCAGTAGATGCTTACTAATATATATTTCATTGAATAATGCTTTAAATAAAAGCTTTATGACACTTACTAAGCCAACGATCGAAACTTGGACTAGCAGAGCAGCTTCTACAGATAAGCATATATTGTTGCTTATAGAAATGAAACACTTAGCATACCTTACACGTCATACAGTTAACCTTTATCTTTAAATTTTTTCTATTCCTGATGCAGCGTTAGCTGATTTGTGTTGGAAAAAGATGAAAAGCTGTAATGTTCAACGGAAATAAATTTGTAATGTGTTACACGAAATTCCACATGATTTTGACCTGATTTTGACCTATTAGTTCATTTGTCATTGAGATCTTTTCAGCGATTATTATATGCATCATAGTGGCACGAATAGCCTTTATATATGTATTTGAAGTCACGAAAAATTCACTGCTGCAAAGGAGGTGAAAAACTAAAAACATTAAGTGATGATGTGACGAAAGGTTCTTAAAATTTTCAGTATCCGTTGCATTTGAAATGAAATTTGAAAAATCGTATACTAACATCCATAAAAATGCGGTACTATTCGTAATTAACCTTCACCGTATGAAATGAAAAAATATGTATTTATTTAAGAACAATGTGATGTTAAAAAACATTATTCAAATACGTATGAGGCTTGTGAGCAGCAGCATTTGCCGATCCAAACTTGATGAGTCAACATCGAGTTAAATAAAAATCTATTACTGCATCGTCACTGAAAAACTAGCCTTATGAAACTTTTAAGGGTTTTGACGGAAATGGAAAATCGTAATTAAATCTGCATTAAGTCCTACCGCAAAATTTTCACTCGCACATGATGAAACGTCAGAACAGCGATGGTGTCAGATGACGGACGACGCACTAAAACCGGAGAGCTGGACCGCAAAATTGGACAGCTGAGTGGTGTGACAGACACCTGGTCCTCATGGTAGTGACGGATCGTTCATCAGCCTCACCCATATGACAGTACCACAGATGAACTATCTCTGTTCACCTGCTTAGCAAATGCCTCTAAGCTTGCAGAATACTACTTACCAAATTCTTTCTCGTAGAGCGTTGACGGCATTTCTCGAAATTAATATAGGACTTCACAACAGAAAATTGTTTAGCAAACAATGTTTTGAATGTAAGGTTCCAGGACGCTTTTTGTAACCGTGCAGGTATTCTTTTGTAATCTTCCATAGATATGAGATTTCAATTTCCTATCTTCCTCATTAAGAAATGCAGATATACGAAACAAATAAACCCGTTGATATACAACCACGTGAGAAAATTCACTATCGTTTTAATATACCTAGGAATAAATGACTGCAGCTGAATGTAACTTTTGCTGCTTTTTGGAAGTTACTTTTTGCTTCAAACTTTTGATTGTTTCACCAAGTGTTGGTGGTATCCGGTGGTTATCTCCCAGTACGAAATAACAAAACAACGAATTTGAGATTATCTTCAAATTACATGCAACACTAGGTAACTGTTTACATGAATCAATAAGATCTACAGCACAATTTTTTGGTATTGCCAATAATGGAGAATACAAAACAGATCTTATGAAAGTGACAAAAAATGGTGGAATGAGAAATTTTGTTATAGTTTTGATAACGAAGTTGCAAATCTCTATGAACTGCATAGGTAGAATGAACTATGTGAGGAATATTATGGAACGGTGATTTTTTTTTTCTTTTCAGAAAGTAGCTACAATGAAAACGTATCCCCCTGCAATGCACTAAATGTATCATTATGACAGGGCGCCCCTTTTAACGTCGCGGCTGGTAACATTACGTAGCTTGTTTTCTAATTTCCTTTAACGCAAACATTCCGGAAAGACGTCTTTTTCCCAGAACTAAAAGACACTCTGGCAGTTTTTTGACATGAAACCATTACAATAACTGTGAAAAATTTTCAACGCATGGAAAACGTCGTATTACCTGCAGAGATATTCTAGGGAGTTACTTGAAACTCAACAGAATGAATGGCGCCTGAGTATAAAGATTTCTACATTCAAAGATAATTAATATTACTGATACACTTCATATGATGAACATGTAAATGATATGTTTCATTCAGAGTCTTGTTAGAATCGTGTTCTATAGGGGAACCTCGAATTCTTATGTCTGGGACTGTGAGCATATACAAACAACATTGTCTGTCGAAGCGTTGTGGGTGAGCGGCATTCGGAGACTGTGGGTTCGAATCCCCGTCCTGGTTTTCCATGATTTCCAGAAATCACTACAGGTGCATATCGGGATGATTCCTCCAAAAGGCCGTGGCCGAATTCCTTCCCGTTCCTTGTTCTCAGTCCTTCCCCCCTCTAATGACCGCGACGTCGACGAGGCGTGAAGCCATAAGAAAACACACATTATTTGATGTATCTGTAATTATGTGTAGTGCATTAAACTGATGTATGAGATAAGTTACATCGCAACCACATCAATCAGTGCTTTTGTTACATTTTATAATGTGTTTTAGGCTGAAGTATACATAAAAAGAATTACGTTCTTTTTATTCGGTTAAAATAACGGTATTATGTTTATTTCATAGTTGGTTAACCAGACCTCAATCTTGGTAAAAACTGTTCTTGTTTATGGGAAGTACACGAGCAACCCTTCGTGATGAAGCTCAAGGACTGATTAAACGTTTCACTCGGATTTTGACACAGGAAATAATGTTATTTAAATCTACAATAACAAACGGTATTAGATACGTTTAAATCTTCACAAATAAACAAATACGTTGCCCCGTGAGGTAACACTAGTTTCCAATGAAATTTGGTCAAGTGTTTTAGGCTTGCTGATCTTCGGTTTTTGCGGAGATATTTCGGCAGCTGTATAGATTTACATATTCTCTACGAATTCTAACTTTAAATGGAGAAGTTTTGAATTACGTGAATCAACTAAAATCCAAGACATCACTGATCTCCAGCAATAAGCAATCTGTAGTCATACAACAGTTTGCTAAGGTATTAGTAGCTAACTGGGAAAAGATGTGAGTTTGTATGTTTCTCGTTGTCAAGTAAATATAGTGTTGTCGGTAGTAGATTTTAAATGTGAACCGATTATAGTGGGAATTATTAGGCTTCTGCAGTTCTGACCTCTTTTGATTTGATTGTATGACTTTTAGTTAAGCTGACGATAGCAAAGCTGTGCATCCATATTGCGAACTAAAGCTCTATTCACTTGCCGCTGTACAAAATGATGCAGAATACAGTATTTACAACAGTTAATATAAAACACTATTTTATCAATCCACCACTCGCAAAGCTAGGAGTTTTACCTGACTCATTACAAATATATTTTTTGGCAGTATATCTTACGTCCCTTCAGATGAGGATTACAATATTTTCTTAAGAATCTGTGTAACTAGCACATTCTGGAAGCTAAGTTACTTATGATTGTAATTAACTGGATGAAATACCATCTACAAAAAGTTTGATTAAAAAGTAAAACATACTGCAGCAATGTGCTAGGAATATATAGGAATTAGTTATTAGTACCAGTGTAAGCTGTATTTATGATTCTGTAACAAAATTTAAAATATAATAACTGAAGTATGGCAGATATAAGTGCCACTTTAAACTCCACAAAAACTGAATTAGTCATTCCAGCCTCATCTAAGTGTCATGGAGGTTTCACGACCTGTTGTTGCAGAATGAGTCGGCATTTCACATTCGGTAGTCTGAGCATCGATCTTAGATGGTTAACGGAGATATCGACCATCACGGACTTGAATTGATTTATGCATCAAATGTGAGGCGAAGATATTTACACTTCAGATCTTAAGTGTAATTACTTTCCCACCCTGTAATCATCAACAAACTTTAGTATTTTTACCTGTGTGCCTATTATACACATTGGCACTGATGTTCATTCCATGCTGACCTACCCAACTAGACATCCTGTTCAGGTCCACATTAAAATGTACTCCCTTGTTTTGATCATACTATACAAGATTATGTCATCTGCGAACAACCGCATCTCTGACTATAAACTATTAACACAATACCATTATTTAGAATAGTGAATAGCAACGTCCAAATATGCTACCAGGTGGCTCTCCTGGGTTTCACTTCCAACTATGTTGAAACTGTATTTCCTAACCTAACTCTTTGCTTTCTACCTTTTTACAATGCCTCTACCCAGCAATTCTTTTTTCAATTCCAATGCTTTCTACCTTATTTAGCAAAAACTTCATGGGTCACTCAGTAATTTACACTGTCAGATTGGCATCGCTTGTCCATTTCAACGGACACGTCTTGCATGTAGCCAACTAACTAGGATTCACATGAATATCCTTGCATAAAGCCATGTGGTTGATTTGCAAACCAGTTTCTATCCTTACAAACATTTCTTTTATGATTGCACATCGATCTCTCCAGTAATTTACCTACCACCTATGTCAAACTAATTGGTTTGCAACTTTTAGCATTATCGGTCACCTGTGAACTATCGCACTTTTCGAGACCTCTGATAACCAGCAAGTCTCCGAACTCAATCGCGCAATCTTTAATATATCTGTAGTAATATTATATACACCTGCCACTTTATACATAATATACTCAGCATGAATTTAGATTTTTTATAGTACTTAATTCTACTTGTGTGAACAAGTACCTCCTCTGATTTACACCAATCAATTTCTGAATTATAGGCCCTAAAGGTTTCATCAAACCATTAACTCAATATCTCTGCCTTTTTCAAACGCTCAGTAACTTCTTCTCCATACTCATCAATAATTGTCTGTAGACCTTACTTTCCCTTCAGTTTTCTGACATTACGAACATGCATTGGAATTAATAGTTAAGGGAAGAAGTATTTATTTATTTATCAATCTTGTTTCATGGATCCCTGCTGAGGAAGGACCTCTGGGACATGAAACATGTCATGGTTAATACACATACATAAAATATGAGTCATAATGACAGTAAAAACAATTATACGTTCCAAAGGCAAAGAAAATAACAATAAACGTTAATTTTTACAACTGAATTTTGCAAAAGTCATATTGAATACAATTAATTAATTTGTTCAAATTCTTGAATAGAGTAGAAGGAGTTGCCAATATGATAATCTCTCAGTTTTTCTTTAAATATATCTTTATTATCTGCAAACTGTTTTATTCTCTTGGGAAGTTTATTAAACAGATGTATACCAGAATAATTAACTCCTCTTTGTACTAATGACAGAGATGTTTGTGTTTTGTGCAAGTTACTTGTGTTTCTTGTATTGAAATTGTGTACCTGTGAATTAGAAGTAAACACGTTAAAATGATCTATGACAAAACACATGAGTAGTCATTGTGAGAATAATGAGTTTTTTAAAAAGCTGTCTGCAAGAAGTTCTTGATTTCACCCTACACAATATCCTAATAGCTCTTTTCTGTGCTATTGAATTGTATCTCAGAAAGAAGAATAAGGATGTTACATCGCAATTTGAGACGTGATTGTTTGTTAAATTTATTAGTGGAGAGAACAGTCGAAGATAAAAATTATAAATAAATTACCTTAAAATTAAGAATGGAAGCTGAAAAAATTACCTCAGGATTGCACGAATTGGAGGAATTTATTTACTAAGTCAAAAGAGACGATTCACAATATGTGTATTGTATACATATGCAAAAAATAATAATAAAAAAAGATTCATTTTCCTGTCTTTTCCATTTCATGGCCCATCTCACAATACTTTCATGCAATATACGCGAAGCAATTAAATAGCTGACTATTGTAAACGTTTGGATTATATCTTTAGACGAGAGGCCAACAAACGGCAAAACGTCGCTCTTTCTACAACATAAGGCTTTGAATGTGGATTAGCCTTCTTTTGGAGATTTAGCATCGTCGTAGTTTCAGGAATGAATTAATCTGAAATGCTGGAAAATCATTTTAAGATTCGATGACCATTTTGCTTCCTGCATTTGATATCAGGAACAGGTAGGTGAGAATGAATGCCAGTCGTAGTTGACGAGATGTCAGTTGTGTTTGGTGGAGGCCAAAGTTTTGTTGTGGCTCTAACATTATTATGCGAGTGCTCCCCCAGACGGTGTGTCGCCATCTGACGGGACGCTACGCATACTGAGCGAGCACGCGTGGGCTTCGCTGACACGAGAAATTGCGGCGTAGCGAGGCGCAGAGCGGCCTAGCGGGCCGGACCGAAGCGGCTCGTATCCCATTAGGCACGGCCTAATTGTATCAAATTACCTGCCGCACCGTGCAAACAGCGCTGCCCTCCACTCCGTATTTCGCTATTAAACAGCGACAGTGTCGAAACATGCCTGCGTGCTCAATGCTCACCTCTTCAGCCATACATCGAGTATCCACGAGTCCAGTGCTTCAACGTTAAACCCACGCACTATGAAATACTGCTGCATGATATATGTGCCGGGGATAAGCGTAATATATGTTATTTACAATAGATTTTCTAATTTATGGTTGCATTCCAGTAAGAGATTCTCTACTTTCAAATAAATTTGCCCCTTGCTTTCATTTTTTTAATTTTTTTTTTCTTATCGCTTTACGTTTTGTTGACTTCGAAATCATTAGAGGATTGAAAGGATTGGGCACAGGGAGCGGGAACGAATTCGGCCATGGCCTGTTAAAGGAACCATCCCATCATTCGCCTGGAATGTTTTGGGGAAATCATGGAAAACCCAAATCTGGATGCCCGGACGGGGATTCGAAACCACGTCCTCCCGAATGCGAGGCCACAGCACTACCGCTTATCCACCGCGCTCGGTACACTGCTTTCAATGGCGTAATTTAGTACTCAGACTGAGTTTTAATAGTTGCTGGTATGCGAGTCCATGGACACTCTCCTACAAGCTGAATCATTTTTTCTATGATTATTCATCTCATCTAGAAGATGGAATTTAATTCTTTGATAGCAAAATCACAAATCAAATAACCAGTCATGATCCGTGAAGTTTAATATTGAAATACAGGAAGAATTTCGTTTAGTACAATTGACAGCAAAGAATTCAAAAAAACTATTAACAAAATACATTAAGCAGTTATAAAATTTAAAATGATATAAGGCCTGAGAATTAGTGTGGTAGGCATGTGTTTCATTTGAATTTTTTTGGACTACAGTTCAATAATACTAATATATTCGTATGAAACTGTAGTATCAACGATAATCGAAGCTTCATGGAACAGAACAGAGCTCATTACTGTAAACCAGAGAGGTCTAAAACAAGACGGTTACACCGAAAAAGGTTGCAATTTTCATGATAATTGGTCGCTGAGAGACCTCTGAAGGCGGCATAAGATGTGAATAATTATTACTGGAAGAACGTGATGTCTTATAAACTCATCGTTCCTAAGAAACAGTTTCAACAGCTTAGTTCCTTACTTGTTGCAATCTATGGCTCTTGAATTATCTGGAACATCTCTACCTAACGTTTCCATTGCATACTATCGCAAAAAAGTTATCACAGATTTTTCAAATGAGACAAATTTTATTATTATTTATTACTGTTTGAAAGGTGCCAGCAATTATGTTATTTATGATCGTTATTATTAGGAAGAGACTGTCATAGTTGTTTCAGCTCCAGCCATAGAGAGATGTCAGAAAAAACCCACACTCTACGCCAATTAACGTACTGTGATTTTCCGTGTATATTAAGCATATAATTTGATCTAAAACGTCTGCGGTGAATTCAAATCCTGTATTATAGAATGAACTAAACGGTTTTTCTAAAGGATATACAGAAGTGAGATGTAATTAAAACAAATCAATTACACACTTTTGCCAATCCAAATATTATCCGGTGCTCATGTGACTACTTGGTTAATAGACTATTATTATAACAATCCAGTTACATGCTCACATCCAGGAAATATTAGATATTTACGGCCATTGAAATATTCATGGGTTTTAGAAAGTTTGGCATATAGTTTATAATATCTTATACCCTTATGCAGTGCGAAATTTGTATTCATTTTATGGAGCAATTTTAGTAATTTGTTTTTGATATGATCTCTTTTAATTCAATTAGATTTTTAAAAAAATGTTCTGCCTGCGGATTGTCTTCGTGGGTCACAGGTTGATAATCGCTGTTGCAGAATGTGTAATCAAATTTGGAACTATGTAAATGAATTTGTGTACGCACATTGCAGAAAGCTTTATTCACATTATAGCAATTGATTACAAGACTAGTATCTGGGCATCCGCAGAGACAATTTCTCGTAACAGATGCTGTCCGCTTAACTTCTTTTGTTGCTGGTGTAAGTGGCGGACCTTTGCCTCCTTCTGCAGCTAACCCATCTAACGGAAACAGCTCACTCTAGAACGTCTTTTTTTTTTTGCTGTCATCAGTCTTTCGATTGGTTTGATGCAATCCTCCATCCCTTCGTATCTTGTTCTATCCTCTTCATCTCTACCTATCCCTTACAACCCACGTCCTCAATTATCAGCTTCATACATTCTATCTCAAATGGCAAAACAGAGGGTTGAGAATAAATGGAAGAAGTCTCAACAACTTAAGATTCTCTAATGATATAGTTTAACTCTCAAATAGTCTGGAAGAGCTGAAAGAACTGATAAATGAACTAGTGCAGCGAAGTGGGCCTTAATATAAATGTGTCAAAAAGCAGAATCATGCAAAACAAATGGTCAGAAAAAAGCAAGGCAGACACGAAAGTTGTTGGTATTGAGTCCGTAGAACAGGACATCTATCTTGGCTAACTGATCAACATGAATGGTGACTCAAAGCTTGAAATCTACAGACGCATAAAGCTGGGCTGGAGAGCATACGGAAGAAATTCCATAGTTTTTAAATATAATATGCCAGTACATCTTAAAATGAAGGTGTTTGAACAATGTGTATTACCAGTCCTCACATACGCCTGCAAGACTTGGACCCTAAATAGTCACACGATGCAAAAACTGAGAACCGCCTAGCAAAGTATGGAAAGAGCAATGCTAGCCTTTACACGAAGAGACAGGAAAAGGGCCGTGCACATACTTCAGTAACCAAAGTGACAGATATCTTAAAAATAGCCATGACCCAAAAATGGCAAGGGGCTGGACATATTGCTTGCAAAAGAGATGACAGATGGACTACGGCAGTACTGGATTGGATACCAAGGAACCTGAAAAGAGCGAGAGGAAGACCTCCGGATCGCTGGGATAAAGACATACGACGAGTTACAGTCGTGAACTGGAAGAGGGTTGCTCAAGATCGATCAGCCTGGAGAGAACTGCAACAAAACTACTTAGAACTAAATTATATTATATAGCTTATTGGCTTAAAGAAGCTGCATCCTGAAGGGATTGATAAAAATGTAATAATATTCTAATCTCTGTCTTCATCTCCAGTTCTTACATTCGACTGTTCCCTCCATCAGCTAATTAACCTTTCCAGCATGTCTGAAAATATGATCTACCAGCCTGACTCTTCCTTCTGTAAGCTTCTTCCACAAATTTCTTTCCTCACCCATCATTTCCAAAACTCGCTCATTTCTTACTTTGTCCGTCCACTTAATTTGCATCATTCTTCTGTAGCACCACATTTCAAATGCTTCAATTTTCCTTCTTTACGGTATCCATATTTCGCTACCGTAAAGTGCTGTGCTCCATACACAGTGTTTTAATAGGTTTTTTTCCCCAATTCCTAGATCAATATTTCAAAATAAAAGATTTCTCTTTTTCAGGAAGGCTCTTTTTGCTATTGCTATTCTGTTTTTAACATCATTCCTGCTTCGGCCATCGATTGTAATTTTGTTTCCGAAGTAACAGAATTCGATTATTTCTCCTATTGCATTCGATCCTATTTTTATATTTAATTTACTAGTATTGGTACATTTCAGCTACATTTCATCACTTTAGTATTGCTTTGATTTATATTCAGTCCAAAATCTTCCTTCAGTATTTTGTTCATGCCATTCAGTAATTTCTCAGTATCCTCAGCCCTTTCTGCTAACAAGACAATGTCATCCACAAATCGTAGCATACTGATTTTTTCTCCCTGGACACTTATGCTACATGGACATTTTTCTTTTACTTTCTTTATTGCTTCCTCTACATACAAGCTGAATATTAACGGGGATAGACTACAACCTTGTCTCACACCCTTTTTAACTGATGCTTGTCTCTCATCATTGTCTACTTTTATAACAAGCACTTGATTCTTATATAGTTTATAAAGTATTCGTCTATCTTGATATTTTAGACCTGACTTCTTTAAAATTTTGAACATCTTGTCCCATCTAACATTATCAAGAGCTGTTTCTAAATCAACAAATGCCATAAAAGTATCTTTGTTTTTCTTGATCCGTCCTTCAAGTATTAATCTTAAAGACAGAATTGCTTCCCTTGTACAGCAGTTTTTCCTAAACCCAAACTGATCTTCACTTACTGTGTCTTCTACTGCGATTTCCACTCTTCTGTATATTATTCTGGTCAGTAATTTTGAAGCATGTGATGTTAGACTAACGGTGCGATAATTCTCACATACAAGTGGTAACACGTCTGGCCGCTAATCGTAGGGTGTTATCACACCGGCGGTTGATAATCAGGAACCATTAATAATCAGAAACATTATAAAACTGATCTTGTGGCCACTAACGTACCGTACGTTACTTTTCGCAAAGAACTCGCATTTATTTTTATGGAGTGAGTTTCACCAAATTTTCCTTTGATAGTAAGTCGATTGCATACATTGCTGTCAAAATTTGGAGGTAACTTTAGACAAAGTTCTTGTAGTACTGATTGTGAAATATTTAGGAGACTCCACCATAATATAGACGGAACGTTTCGTCTGCTTCTTCCCACCGAGCGTGGTTGGTGAACGGTTAACGTTCTGGCCTCGCATTCGGGAGGACGCGGGTTCGAATCCCCACCCAGGCATCCAGATTTCAGTTTTCCATGGTTTCCCCAAATCACTCAAGGCTAATGCCGAGAAGCTTCCTTCAAAAAGCCATGGCCGAATTCCTTTCGTTCCTTGCCCCAATCCCATCCCGGCCCTAATGACCTCGCTGTCGACGAAGCGTAAAGCCCAAAAAAAAATCGTCTGCTTTTCGCTACTTTTTATGATTCTGAAATTAATCAAAAGTAGCAATATGAGTTATTTCTCCTATTCGTTTAGTCTTTACCATACCAGGATAGTCAGGGAAGAATGAATGAATATCAAATTAATTTTCATTGATATACAAGCACAGGAATCATGTGAAGTAAGAGCAGATAACCAGTTACTTATAGTGCAGACAGTTTTGAAAGATGCAAGTAAGATGCTTCTGTACGATGACTTTATTTATACTATATGTAGTAGTTATTAATTTTTTGACAATTGCTTTTATCCCATCCAAATTATGTTACAATTGTTTTCAATTCACGTGTTCAGCAATTAGCAACAATGTCAAATGGTTTTAGTCATCCCCAATTATTTTGATTGGAAGAAACTTTACAAATGTTATAGATCCAAGTTTACAGTTTTCCTTTCTTTCTGTTTCAATATTAACAAATTTGTACGTTTGGTTAACCAGTTAAAACAAAGTTTTCAGCGTATATTATATCTTCGAAACATCACTTTATAATAAACCTGTCATCAATATTTTCAGGAACATTTCGTAATGAACGTCGCTCATCGTGGCTAATCGTATAATATGTTGAGGTTAATTTGCGTACCTGCACACACCAATCATAATTATTTTCCTATCATATTAACATGGATAAGCAGTAAATAATTAAATAAATAGATTGTTATCTTTTGTGTAACAGTTATATCAGTATAAAATTTCAATTTATAGGACGGTCGATAAAGTTAATTAAATTTGAAAAAATGAAGTCATTGACTCATTACTACAGTTCATGTTAGAACAACACTAATTTTTACTACATAACTCACAATGATTTTTATCATATCCTGCACCATATTACCTTTGAAATCCAAAACTGCTCCTACCTCTCATGATAAATATTATTTAGTTACAAGATTTTTTTTTTTAGTTTTTTGGGGTGAGAAAGAGGAAGTTATATGAAGTTTCAAATTGCAATTCAGAATGGGTCTGATTTTTAGAATGCATTTTGGTGGAGGATTAATTTTTTTTGTCCCTTGCAATACTACAAACAAGCCACTCTAGACATGACGAGAGTGGATACTACAAGGCTACCAGAGATCTGAAACTAACAAATTCACCATAGTTTATAAATTTCGTATGTTGTTGGTTAGTCAGTAAATTATATCCACTCATTGGTATAGCACCTCCTCACGTTCAAAGGGTAACAGCAGCAGAACTGGAAAGAACAAAGCAGTTAACCGATTTCCGTCATCTGCTATACAGACATCAACCAACGGCAGGCAGATTAAAATCCAGAAGTACCTTCCTCTCGAAAATTTGAGTCTTGCAAGCAATACGCGAGAAAATTGAATAGCTATGTGGAGGAACTAACTTGCTTGATGAGGAAACTGCGACTAGGAGTGAACAACCTTAAACAATTTGAAATAAATCACATGTCGTTAGGAGTACAAGATGTAGACAAATGAGGCAAGTATACGCGTAAATGCAGCGTGATCTGGAATGCTATCTACCTCTTGATATTCCCTCAATTAGAAGTTAATTTTTGGCTTAAAGGCTTATTGTCAGATAAGGTTATTGCGGTCGATAATTTTTGAAAGACACGGTAATCATAATATGAACAATAGTTTAAATACTTTTCGTCATTGGTGCTCTCATGTTTCATACATCGTTGCACCACCTTTCAAACAACTGTTCAATGCTAGTCATCTTGTCTACAATCAGTAGAAAATATATGATAATTATAATTATAGTTTCTATGGGGAAATGACTTCGATGGCAGTTACGCCAACCAGATAATTATATCCCACGCTCTTTTCTGCTTTCAGTTATGTTACTCTTTCACGAATAAGGTTCAAATCCTCCTTCTGCAACTTATCCCATTATCTGAATCTCTTACTTAGAATTAAAAACTATGTCCGAAATGCTATGGTAATTTACGACCACGATCCTCTCTTCTTTTTCATATGCTAGTTAATTCGAAAATTTACATCTACCCAGGGATCATCAGCAACTTTTTTCCGCCTTTTTTTAATTTTTTTTTAAACCCTGCTTGCTGGTCTCTCTGTCCATCTCCTGTCCCGTTTCCCAACCTATCTCTTTTGTAATTTCCGCTATGTAATTACCTGTGCAATGATTTCCACAGGCAAATCTAGCAGCCATCCTGTGTAACTCTTCCAGGTACCGTTTTAGCTACACATAACTAGTATCTTATACCGATCCGTAGTACTCAAACAATGGTGCGATCGGGATTTATCGACACAGTTCCTTTCAGTTATCTTTCATTACCAGTGACTACTGCAAATACAGAAATCATTTTTTACGACATCCACAATGCACACTGCCGAACTTAAATCGTAATGGAATGACATCATATATATATATATATATATATATATATAAATAGACGTGTGTTTTCCTATCTTTCACTTTTCAGCCACCACTTCATAGCAGAGATCACTGGTCTTTGTTTGTGGTAGCAGCATGGAGTTTCCTGTCATGCACAACGTTGGCCGAATGTTGATAGCTGTGGGGATGTGCGAGATATGATGGTTCAAATTGGTCCATGCAGAGCATTTTCGTATTTCTACCAAACACATTTGTCTCCGTATATGTCACTCTGCAGTCACAACTACATAGCTTAGACCATTGGTGTTTGTGTGTGGTAGTGATATCGTGTACCATGGTGGTTAGATGTCGGTAGCTACGGGGATGTGGGAAATATGGTGGTTGATAGTGGTCGACCTGCAGCGCTTTCACATTTCTACCAAAAACGTATGTGTGATGGTGTATCACTTTTCAGCCAAAACTATCTAGCGCAGATCATTGGTGTTTGTGTGAGGTAGTAGCACAGAGCCACCCGTCGATCACAATGTTGGCTGAATTTCGGTGTCTGTGAGAGTGTGGGAGATATCGTGGTTGAAATTGGATGATCAGCGATTTTTTTCGAATTTCGACCAAAGACTTGTGTGTCCGTATATTTTACTTTGCTGCATGAACTACATAGCGCAGATGACTGGCGTTTGTGTGTGGTAATAGCATCGAGACTCCCATCATGCACTATGGTGGTTAGATGTCGGTAGCTGTCAATCCAAATTCTTTACAAACACGAAGTCGTGAGTACCAGCTAGTATCTATAGCTAAATCTAAATTCAGCAACAGTAAATTTCCATATACAGCATA
Organism: Vandiemenella viatica; assembly: GCA_031002005.1. Lineage (NCBI taxonomy): Eukaryota > Metazoa > Arthropoda > Insecta > Orthoptera > Morabidae > Vandiemenella > Vandiemenella viatica. The sequence continues at coordinate 362,517,828 of JARYHS010013630.1, forward strand.
CACATATAAAATTATTGTTTTAATCAGAGTGCAGCTTAATGCTTACTCATATTGGTATTCATCTTCATTCTTCGTTTACATACTAAACTAAATTTCCACCTTTGTTTCAATTCCTTTCTCGGAATAAATATTTTATAGCAGAGACTGTAAAATGCTGTTCTTATGACCCAGTAATCAAATTTTGTGTTCACAAATGTAATTAAAAATCAACGATGCCGTGGAACAGGTGGAACGTGGCAATGTTTTGTACGCCGCGCCAGCCTGGAGCCCAACCCACTAGCGCGTCCCAGCCCGGCAGCTGTTTGCCTCCACCGAGTCTGAAACGCGACAAAGCTGGCTTGAAATTGAGTTCCTCGGATCGTAATTAAACTGTCACAGATAGCACAGACTTAAAAGGAAATGAATTTCTCGAATTTCACATTACGTAAAAAGCAGTACTGAGGAACATGTGAGAGTGTCAGCATTGTTTCAATACGAGTATCTCTTTATCATAAAGCTATCTGGTGATACAATTCTTCCTAATTTTAGGAGGCGAAGCTACATAACAATGCTTAATATATGTTGCGGCTTCCGATATACATTAAATTTATTTTATTTAATTACTTTAAGTTCTTCGTTGATGCTATTAAGTAAAGTAATAGAAATAAAAAAAATACTTACACTGCAATATAACAAAGATTAAAAATATGATAATAGGAATCATTATAACACCAAACTAACATGGATCATTGATCGATATTGAGTAAAGACCACAAAATCAATTAATAGTCTAGATATCTATATGTTATTTAATGAAATAGGCGAATGGGATGGTCAAAGATAGCGGAGGAATCATAAAAACGTTAACTGCAGTTTTACCAGAGTGTTACCGATTGAGGGGTAAGACGTTTTCGGAAAAATTTTCAGCTGATGCTCGACAGTTCTGAAGATCGAGACTTCCCTTGGGACTATCAGCTAGCAGGAGTGTTGGGGGACGATAATGGTCCCTTTTTCCGCACGACTTGAAAGTTTAATCGACAGCAGAAGCGCCGAGACCGATGGTTCGCTGGCGAAAATTGATTTCTACAACAGGGAAAGTAGCATTAGAGGCGGAAAAGGACTGTGAGTAAGGAATGGGAGGAATTCGACCCTGGAATTTTGTAGGAACCATCCCGGCGTTCACCTGAAGTTATTTTCGGTAAACCAGAGGAAACAAAAATCTAGACGGGGTATCGAACCTGCGTCCTCTTGAATGCTAGGCCAGAGCGTTACCGCTCACCACCAAGCCCGGTACACAGAAACTGTGATAAACGTAGTAATTTCGTTAGCGATAGATGCCACCTTTTCTCCAAAAGTGTTTGTTTTCGGTAATACAAACTTAACTTTCGTGATTTGTTTGATGTTCATTAATTGCAACAAAAAAACTTTATTAACACACAATATACTCTTAAGTATGCAATCTGTTAACATCAGTAAATGCTTAACACAAGAGAAAAATCATACACCAGATTAAAAAACAACTCTGTGTGTGATGATGTTAATTTTTGGAAATTAAAATTTGTTTGAAGTAAGTTTCTTCTGTATTTTAATGTTTTGCTTTTTTTAAGTATTGTCGTTCTGGCCAAGGCATCTCAAGAATGTATGTGACTTTAAATGTTTGCAGGAATCGTGATGACCTGAGTGACATGTGTCTGCAATAACTTTGTGCGCTCATTATTTCGAACTCTAATCACAGGCAGGACTTATAGTTGCTATTTCAGTACTTTGTACCATGAATTTGATGTGTACTATTATAATTAAAATATGAACAGAACTTGTTATCAGATAAGAGAAATTTTACTCTGAGCAAATGTGTACTGGTATACTTACTAGGTGTCAAATAATGAGCCGCGTAACTATTGCCACAAAATATACATAGAGCATGTGTGATTGGTGGGATAAAGTAATTGGCATGAATTAAGGTTAGTAGACGAAGTATCTGTCGAAAATCGGCTTGTAAAATTTAACTGTATAAATGTTACGGTATAATTTATTTATGAAAAATAATAATGGAAATTTATCGGAAGGAAAATAAGTAGCAACGAGATACTGAAATTGAATGCTGCCGGTAGGGCAATAAAAATATATTGGGAAATTAGAGCTACTATGTAAAGGCAGAGCTGCAACCATTTAAATGCGGAACGGGAAGTCGATTTGAACAAGTATCACTTCAAGAAAGAGCTCAGCCTTGTCTACCACTTATAGATGAAATAACAAATAAAAATTCGTTCATCCCATTCGAATGCTTCGCACAAGCACAGCACTACGGTAATATAATTCACACACACGATGTGTCATTTAAAATATATTTTGGAGATAGTAATGTTTGTGTGATTGGTTTTTTAAATTATTTTAATGATTATCTTAGTCAAGAGATTACAGAACCAACCTCAACTACCCCTGGGGAACCACTGATTTAATTAATACTTTATAATCAAACCTTACAAAACCATACCAAAACCATACGAAGGTTCAAAGAAACGGATAACTATTTTCTACTCTAATCCATTAATATTTGCATCAACTGAAGAAAGGCTTCATTAAAAACACAGAGAATACGTGAAGCGAACTGAAACGACGTTTATGAAATGAGATCCTACACGAGTTAACTATGCTGAATAACAAAAGAGCAAGTTAAAGGAAATATACCACCGGTTACAAGTGAAAAGACAAATGTCATTGCAATGGGACTGAATGCCGAACGAAGCTAAAGCAAAGTCAGAGAGAGCAAAATACTGCCGCTGAAATTTCTATCGAGTGGGCAAGCGTTGGACAAGTTTGAAGCACTTGTTCCCCACTCCGCGTCATATTCGTCTACCAAAAGGAGGAAAAAAGTTGTGCTTGAAAAACTTTCCGCGAAATGTATGATATAATTCAGCTGTCTGTTCGCTATAAACTTTCTCTCCTGCAATTTGCGGGTGAATGAACAGACGAGTTTTAGCTTTTGATGAACGGAGTTCCTCGAACCACGCCGGATCGTGTTTATTGCAAATATGAGCTGCTGGGTTTAAAAGCCTCTCATTATAGAGCCCTCCGCTCATTTTCTGACACAAAAAATCAGTACTGAATGCAGGCGATAACCTCACATTGAACTATTTTAACACGTAACAATCCTGTTACAAAATTAATTGTATTGTTTGAGTTAATACAAATGATAAAATGAAAACTTACGCCCTCCTGTAGTTAATAAATAAATTTAGTTTTCATATTGAAGATGGATCACTTCACGATATTTTTATACTAAACTAAGTAACATAACTTACTTAATTTCTTTCTATCCTTAGATTGTAAATGAAATTTTAGCTCTCTGTGAATATTACTTAAATGTATTATACAGTCAAAAACTAGATTGTAGATAAAATTTCTTCTCCACGAGTCTTCACACATCTTAAAAATTTCGTTTGGTTCTGGAACATTGATACAGCAATACTGGTAACACTAGATACGAGACAACTGAGGTAAAAACGAATGAAACATCCTTCCTGCTGTGTCGTTGTCAACCAATAATTCCACAGTACTGAGGACGTGCAACTTCAAACGCGACTACCGCATAAAAAGTAAGGCATTACGAAAAGAGCACCGGGCCTGTTGGAGGAACGATAAAGCTCTGGCCTGGCTTTACAACTTTTTGTGTATTGGTTGATGATTTTTATGATTATCAACTTACAAGTAGAGTCCAAAATTATTTATTATCTAAACGAATTACGATAACTTCTTTAGACAGTTGACATTTGGCAGCCACAAAAATTATAGAAACTTGTATAAATAATACTGTCCATTCTTCCTCCAAGCAGATTTCTGTTACAAATTTTGATATTCGCTTGAATACTTGGAAGTTAGGCTATAATCACATTTATCTTAAATACCAAAGCGTAGGGAATGCTTTTAAAAATTTCTAACAAAAATTTTGGAATTAAACAATTTGAAGTCTGTTCGATAGGGAAACATAAAATCTAATTTGACGAAAAATTTTGATCAAACTTTTAAATCTGACGTTTCATACAAATCGGACAGGTATTAATGGAGGTAACATTCGCAAGGTGATAACTAGCTTTTTCGAGAGTCAGCAAAGTGATAAAGTAAAATCACGCATAAAATGTGACTGATGTCAAATACAGAGTCTAATCGTATGTAAAATCAATAAGTCGCCATATAAATGCGAAATTTGTTTCGATTATATGGATTTTTAGTTTTTACAAAATTATGCCATTTTGCTAGAAAATCATAAAAAGTAGTGACGGAGAACTCGTAATGACTAAACGATTAGTGATATTTGTAATACAAACATTTCCTTCATTGCAAGACACACTTTATGATATTAACAAAATTGATTTACTACTTGGTAGAACTTTATGCTTGTAAGCTTTGATTAAATATCATTATCACAGCAATGAGGGAATTAAATTGTAATTTGAAACAAATATGTTTCTGAATAATATTCCTTTAAGGCCAACTGGTCCTACATTTATTCTATCAATTTTCCTGCTACATTACCACTTCATGTAATGATTTTCAACAAATATTGAAGTATGATTTTCTACAGCTAATAGTAACGAAAAACGCTGACCAGCAATCGTGGAAATGAATTGACAGGTAGGTTGCCTCAACAATACCTTGCTGAAATTATTTAATTTCTCGATCGTTGAGTCATTTCCGTGAGCGAGTGAACTGAACTAATGAAAATATTCGATTTTATTGTGCAGAACATGTCTTTATGGCGAATTATTTTATATGTGTAGTTTAAAAGATTGAAATATTCTTGCAATATTTTTAACTTTATGATGATAATCAAGAGATAAAGTCGCTGCAGTATTTCGAAAGAGTGAAGCTATAACCATTCATACAAAAAGAAACCGCTCTCGTCTTTTTGTTGCTGAGCAGCTATGCTTGAGTTTTGAATGAATTGTAACAATGAATGTAAGTATCATCCGTAGACATAAATCAGCCCACGAATTAGTCATATCCTTGTTAAAATAGTGTATGCAATGTTACGTACGAGTAGACCCTATTGTGTTGCTGATATGATGCTATAAGATGTGATTAGCTGTTTCATGTACGAACTCTTCAAGAAAAATGTATGCAGTACATATGTTGTTTTGAAATATTTCTCATCCCAGTTGTTCCATTTTTTCTGCTGTTGTTAGTTTATTATGTCCTCTTTATGTCGATATTTAAAATCAACATCCAATTTATAATTGTTGAAAACGAACTAAAAGAACCCTAAAATACGTTTATAAGTTTGAAGAATTTGAGTTTTAATTAATATATAGACATGTTTATCATTGCATGATATTAAATTTTACCACTTTCAAGCGTTTGACACATATTTTTCAGACAGCGGAATAACAGAAACTATTTAAGTGATTGACCTTAAATTTTATAAACCGATTTGTTTTATTCATTTATGAATCTAGTAATTTAAAATATTGGGATAATTTTTTACGATTATCGTTTTATTCTCCTGAAGGTGATGAAAAAATAAAAATCCTTTAGCATCGCAAGGACCAATACCATTTCTTGTGGCAAAATCAAATTTCTCTTCTTTGGTGATGAAATTTCTGTATCTATCGACTGCTGTTGCCATTCCGGTGTGTTTATCTAAAGGAAAGGCGAGGACTTACCAGAGTACCACCAAAAATTCAAGGTCACGCAAAAAAGTAGGAATAGCTGTATATTATTTAAGCACGAGTTTTCAACTAATTTCAAGTATGTTTTTCAGTGTTTGCTGTGCTGGACAGTATTCTTTTTTCAATGTTATTTTAAAATAAAACATGATTTTTTACATAACTGCTGCAAAGTGATGTTACATTACTGCTAGAAAATTTAGTAAAAGCAGTGAGGGTAGTAGAAGACAGATGATTCCGCTTCAGGAAAATCTTTTGTATAACTAATGAAGAGAGGAAGCAATGTTTTTATAAGGAGAGAAGATATTTGGTTTTGAAACGACTGAATATTCCTTTGGAAGGGTTGGAAAGATGGTCAGATTATAACTAGAAATTTTTCGATAAACAGCAAAGATTTACTGAACATTTGAATGAAGTTTGTGTATTGATTCTTAAGGCATTTATCCAACATTTTATAGAGAGAGAGAGAGAGAGAGAAAACCACACACACACACACACAAAACACACAAAGTGAATTTGTTTCTTCATTGATAATTCTGTTTCATGTTGGCTACACGAATTAATTGATTATTTTTGAGAAGACAATGTAATAAGCATGAGATACGTAAACAAAAAAATAGCTTTTAATTTTTGATAAACATTTCAAGAAACAAAATGGAATATTTTCCCAAGAACTACACCAATTTAGTGGTCACAATTATGAGAATACACTCTCTTTACTTAACTAATTTTTAATAAATAACGTCATTCACCAATTTAAAAAAATCTGAAAGTTGTTAACTCTGTAATAAATTATTGATTTTGTGTTATATAAAATTTGGAGAAAGCAGTTCAATTTTATGACAGTGACTTATAAGAATAAAAACATGTGTAGTTGAGCTGTGACAAAATATGTAAATACAGTCTCTTTACTTAACTAATTTTTAATAAATAATATAATTCACCAATCAAAAAAAAAAAAAAAAAAAAAAAAAAAACGTAAGTGTTAACTCTGTAATTAATTGTTGATTTTTTGTTATATAAAATTTGGAGAAAGTAGTTCAGTTTTATGATAGTAAATTATAAGAATAAAAACATGTGTATTTGAGCTGTGGTAAAAAGATGTATTATTAAACTCACAGACTGTCGTTATTCGGCGACGTTGTATGTTAGCGGACACAAAAACAGATGGTGCTGTTTATCAGGAGCTGAGGGGCGGGATACAAGTACCTGGAAGACAGAAGCGCCTGTTTACACTGCGGATTGCAACCAGCGGTCCTTACTTCCCGCTTAGCCGGCGGTATTTTCGTTCACCGGCGGCCGGGCAGGAAGCTTGGCCGAGGGAGCGAGGAGCCTTCATTAAATCGTCACGACGGCTGCACTCAGCCCCTTAAAGGCGAGCGCCAGCTCTACTTTGACAGCGCAAAGAGATTCCGCTTGAGAAGACGCGAGTGTGTCATTATAACGAGCGCCTCGCGAGGACTCAAAGAGCCCCTCTTCACAGGAGAGGGAACACAATAGCGCAGTGCTTTTAATAGTCAATTCCAAGAAACTGATTCCCGGTAACAACGATTTTCTATTTCTATTTTTTGAATCTGCCCCAGACAGTCTCTGTTTACTGTACGTTTAAGTTCTTAATAACAATTTTAATCTCAGCGGGCGTCTTTCATAGCCTTATCATGGTTTTAGTTTAACACTTTTCTCTGCTTGTAGTCTCTTCATCCAATTCTAGCCGAGACTTCTGTTTTCTTCCTAATTTTCTCACATATGGTATCATATCTTGCACCTTTAAAAACACGCACCAGTGAGAAACCGTCATACCTTATATATCCATGATTATGAATCTTTTCCTGATATTTCGCCTCTAAGGAACTCCTCCTTTCATGCTTATATTAGAATTTCCTTATTCGTTATTTGTTACACATATGCTCTATTCCTCACTACCTTGAAATAGATCATTTCTGTGTGATACTACTCATTTCCACACTTTCCCACATAACAGTTACATAGCTAATAATTTGCTTATTTGGCACCAATGACCACCTTTCGGTAGTATAAACAACAAAAATAATTTGCTTTTTTGTTGCTGCCATTACTCAAATGTTACGGCCAGAAGAATTTCTATTACTGCATTTTTTTATTATTTCAGCTGCGACAGTTGCGTCAACGCGTTTTTAATTTTGGTATCAGAAAAAAATCCTATCTGCTGAGTTGGAGAGGACTTGGGAACATTGATAAACGCTAGATCAGAAAGTGTGACAGATATACAAGTAAAGTGTTAATAGAGGCAAATTCAGAATAAACTGAAGGTTCGTCTTTATAAAAGAATTAAAGTTGTAGGTGTTACGCGCGAGAAGAGGAGGATTTTCCACATAATCAGCTGGCGGCATTAATAATGACAAAAATGGTCTCTCAACCTTATAACGTATTTCATCTGATTGATACAGGTGTCTCATACGTTTGTCATGCTAACTGGGAGATGAACTGGGGTCGTTTACCACTGCCCTTTCCAGTGTCACAGTGTTTATAAGTGTTATTGTAAATGTGTATGCCTGTAATGATGTGTGTGTTCAGTGCATAATGTTGTTTGTGTAGTCGGTGCAAGATGAAAGAAGGAAACTGAAAGCAAGGTGCCGGCCAATTCAGGCCTAGTCTTCCGAAAGAAACTGAGGCCGCCAAGCTTAACATCCCTATCAGACGGACGAACCACAATCAACAGTATCGTACGTCTTCACTCCATACGCACCGCTAAGAGGTTTGTGGTTTAAGCCAGGACTTTAGAGTACAATCTGGTGATTATAAATTATGAACTACCATCTCTCCCAGTCTGCCGGCCAAACCCTGATCATTGAAATTTCCTCCCCCGCCAAGACTCGAACAGGCTAACCCTGTGTCAGTGCTAGAGATCATCACGGTGACGCAGGCAATTGAGACAACGAGCGGGCATCCAATGATTAAAGATAAGGAAATCCTTACCTAATTTCCACTTGGTTTCTTTTTACTGCCGAGACTGGTGATTTTGTAAAAATTAAACTTGTTTGCCATATACGTGTATGCAAAAAAACATAGTGTTATATTTATTAAGGAATATAATAATTTAGATCAACGTGTGGCACAAGTTTCAATCTAGCACAGTACAAACACTACCCTGCATTACCGTTATAGACAACTATTGTCAACACCGATCGGGACCGTGAACTGATATGAAGATATCAGCGGACAATGAGTTGCGCTACTGGATGGCGTAACAGTGCCACACACAAACTGAACCATAGGAAACGTCATCCAGCAATAAAAAGCAACAGCTTCCCGAACCGGTTACTACTAGTACTAAATTAGATAGTCTGTTTAACGACGGAAATTCCTTCCCTGCACTGCGTTTGGTAATGCAGAGCGCTAGAAACACATTCGCAATGAAAAACGAAGGGAGTTCAACAGTAGAAAACACTGCAATTACGGTCTTGTCTGTTACCACCGATCATTTCGTGTAAGTAAAGGAAATACGAATGAAGAGAGGTCAAGGCCTTTACTTAGAAACAATCTACGTTAACATATATCGTTTTCTGGTTACAATGAGAAATAGAAATTCGGATTTCTGAACCCAAGATGGAACTCGCATTCTCCTAAATACCCCACCCAAAACTTAACCGTTAGAACCAGCTGACATCTGGCAGCAACGTCAAGGAAATCAGTATATACGACATTCTGCTGAATAAAATAGAGTGGAACACAAAATCCACCAAAGCTGTGAACCCATAATTTCCAGTCAGTTTGTTACGTGCAATGAGATAAATGATGCTTCTCTTATAGAGGAAATTCTCAGTAGAATTCCTAAAGAATTTTCAGCTATTTATAGAAGGTATTCTTCATTAATGTTAGTACTTTCTTTCCTTCCTCCTTACAGTTATTAACCGATATAAAACAATTAAATATAGGAAATGTGCAGTCTTTGTGACAGTTATTCATCGGTACGGGGAGAGGGTGGAGGAAATAAATGTCCTGCAGTCTGAACAGTAGCCTATAACAATGCAAAAGTAGCATATTTTAGCCCGTACCATTGAATAATACGATTTGAGGGTGTACCATCCAACACCTTCTATGAGTAAACTAGATTTTCACTAAAAGCATGCTGCGTGGAATCACAAGATCTGACAAAATAATTAAAGGATTCCGTGCTCCATTTTTATCGATGTTAAGTTAAAATGACGGTAATTTTCGGGAGTTTTGGCTTTCTTGGTACGTTACTAATACATCAAGAATTTCTAATTACGCAGTGTAACCACAGACAGGTGTATCGTCAGGTCTTTGGAAACAAGAAATTTTTAATTCTTCGAACCGAAACCATAACCAGGACATAATTGTGGAAAGCCAACACAATGTTTCTCTTAGACAACATCAATGTTAACTTCTTTTGTTTTCCGTTAGATTGTTTTATTGTTTGGATGCATTGACCAGTTGGTACGTTTGTGGATACGTTCATGTTTTGCGTTACTTTAAGAGTGGTGCGTTGGGGTGTTTGCAGATCACAATCAAAATTTGACCATATGCTTGGCATACATTACTCAAAATTGCCGTTAATTTTCATTGACAACTATTTAAAAATATTTTTAAAAAAAGAATGGACGTTCCGAAACCGCAATAATTTGTCACTTGAATGTTTTGAAAGGTTGAAGGTGTCAAGTTCTATTGTCAATGGTAACCTACCTGTGAGTGTTCGGACTACGTTCCCTAAAGCTCTTTTCCTGCTTCTGTGGAGCCATTTTGACTATCCCACTTGACAGATACCAGTGGAATATCCCGCGGTGATAGAACCCAGCCACTGCTATGTGACTCTTCACGTAATCTTCTTTTCCACTCTCTTTCCTTCAGCCTGCAGGTTTGCGAAGCTCCACCTTCCCCCCTCCCCTTCCCCAATCTCTAGCTGTTGGTGTTAGAAACATTGTTCCGCTTTCTGCGGTGGCTGAAATTGTTACTATGTATTAATCGGGCCACTACCTAAAGACTGTTCCGAGTGTTTTATGAATCGATTGCGCATATCTGAGTAGATAGTGATGTAACTAACACATACTGACTACATAAAGTTTAATGATTAAGATAATACAATTCCATCCACACCTATTAACAATCTGCTATACCCTTACTTAATGTTTAAACACTCGCCTGTGTAGTCTACGAAGTAACACATGCTTCCCATGCTTCTCCCTTCCACTTGTATGGTGACTGTGCGTTCCTACCTCTTTGCTGAACTCGTGGACTCCTAACTTTAGTCATAGACGGACCTGTACGAGGCTTGCCTTGTCTCTCATGAGCAGATCTAATGACCTTGTTATCTTCCCAGATAATACATGCACTCCTGTATTAATTATCTCAAATTTTTGACTAGCTCCACTAAACCTTTACAATTTTCGCAGCATTTGTACTGTACAGGACAATGCGGGGATGACTGCAGTGCTTTTTTAATCTTTGACCTGATGCATGAACCAAGGCAATAGGCACAGAATAGTGGAGACAAAATTCAGTTTTTTGTATAGCTTTTATTCTTTCTTTGCTCAACAGTGCCACATACATTGACCATACTGTATCAAAATATAATCGATTTCAACCGCCATATTTGCGAGATGCCGCATTATCTTGTTTCATGTTCTGAAAATCAGTTCAAGTCAATAGTGACTGATCTATTTCGTACAAGGAAGTGCGTGTTTTTGTCTCGCTTGAGTCACTAGTGTAATAACTAATTCAGTTGTTGAGCGGTGCATGTCCACATATGTTTAGCAATCCAAGACACAGAGCTGACTTGCAGAGTAGTTCTGCTGTAATTTTATTACATAAAATCGCAGGACGTATACTCTACATGACCACAAAGCCAGATATACACTGGAAGTATATCATCTATTTCTTTGCTTTACACGATTTTTTTCGTTTTATATATACTGTTTTTTAACATATTGATAGCAAAAAAACATATCTTAGCTGATCGCAATCGTGTACTCAATTAGTTTCAGTGATCGACAACTGTGACAGCGAAGTGGCTAGTGCCTTTTTTTAGAAACCCTTGCATATAGAACGTTTTAATAAAACATTATGTTGACCTTGTGACGTTGCGAACAGTAACCAATCAAGATGGAGATTGCAAATAAATAAATAAATCGTTGTCTTGTGGGCGAGAAAGCCGAATACCAGTTTGAAACACAAAATAAAAATATTATTCCTCCGCATATAAGTTATAAAGTTTCGCAGTTTATTAATGCCGATAACAAAAGCTTCAAATAAATCATTTTTTGATTCACTGTTGCTTTAGTAGATTGTATTAGAAGAGAAAGTCAGCTTAGAAGTATTATCTGTACGGGGCATAATCACAAATGAAAGCCATCAAAACAATATCACATTAAATCACGATATTATCATCGATTAATACATATGAAACATACTACAGACAATCGAATCCGCTACAACCTTGAAATTTAACATCCTTCTCTGAAACAAAGTTTTATTTGGTCAATGTAGAGGTTGAATTTATGTATTGAAATTACATTAAAAAGAAAATAAACCTCGTATGTAACACAGGATTCTGAAAAAGCCACTCAGCTATCATGTTTATCGCCGATAATATTGAATATTGTTGTTTATAAATTGTTATCGATGAACAGTAATGAGCGTCAAAACATTATGGACGCGTACTTAGTAGAAATTGGACAATTAATGATACAATAACGTTTGTACAAACTTTCCTTGATGAGAGGGGCTTTGACAGTAAAGTAATTTGGAATTTCGAAAACGTTAGATGAAAGTTTGGCATTAATTTACCTTTACGGAAACTGAAAGAGCTGACCAACAAAATGTATTGATAGCTCTCCCCTCCTCTTTGTTTCCCATGCTAGTCTACCGTTATTGCGAGCTACGTTCTTCGCCGTTCGCCTGCCTGTTTGCAGCAGGTATTGCTCGGCTCGAAGCGACGTTGGTGGCGGGTGCGATGCGAGCGAGTTCGGTAGTAGTGCTGATTGATCGATGTTCCACGAAGACGGATGTGCAGTTTCCCGGCGGCTACAGAGGCAGCAGCAATCCAGCAACTTGACACCGATCGAGCAACTTGCAGTAATTGCTGCTTGGCAATAGCTGCGGCTTGAATTGCATTCAGCAGAGTCCAATATCAGATTTACCAGATCCCGTTACCTCACAGAGTTTGCAAAACAGTTCAGGCGAATATCATGACTTTTTTAATAAACCCTATGGTTGATTTCTTTCCTTTATCTTCTACTATGTCCACCAAAATTGTAATACGCTGCTCTGGTGCCGGGTATTCCTTTAGAATATTAGCCTGTAATTATCAACACCTTTTACAGCGTAAAATACATAGGACAATTATTCGTAGCATAAACTCTGTGCTATCGTCAATATTTGTAAGTTATGACCAAGAACAATCTTCACTGAGTGAAAAGGATGTTGATTTACTAATAATCATTTCCATTTAGGACTATAATTCGTTACATGATTTAGTAGCGTTTCTTGAGGACTTAACAATCTATTTCATTTGCTGTTAAAAATGTTTTAATTCCTCGTTGTCTTATTTCCAAAGTTTAGTTTTACTTAGACACTTGACTGAACTCATTTCAGGTAGTTGAAGTCTTCTAAATTGTTGTTTTGTTTTAAGTTTTTGACTCTCAATATTTCTTCCCAGTTAAAAATTTCATACAAATTTGTTTGTGTAGACCGTTTCGATAGTCTTCCTGATAGCGCGACGAATAATTAACATTTTTTCCGCACTGGTCGGTGCATAGAGAGTACTCTAATAACTCGATTCACCGTCATTACTCTTAAGGCTTCTGCATCTTTTATTCTTCAAATTGTTCGAGTATCCGTATTTAAGTTTGTCTCGTAGAATCCACTTATCACTAATATTAGTAATAATTCTCACAATGAATTTTGAACATAGCGACCAAGTTTGATTTGTTATATACGATATATGTACAAAAATAATTTACTGAAGTATTTTTGTTACAGACATTTACTTCATCACGACTACTGTGATACTATTTTACACAAAATGTGTTAATACTGTGCTCCATATGGCCAGAAAAACTAAAGAAAGTTTCGCAGTAATCAATCCGATGTGTGTTCCTGCTTCTCGTATTTTGTTAATATCAACAACGAGAACAGTTAATGAGATAATTACAACTGTATGAATTTGTTCACTGTCGATTCTTCCGCATTTTGATATAAAGAATTTAAATTCAAGACGTCTGCAGCAAGTGACTCCAAATTTAAATATTTAATCATATACACGTTTCGCTCTTAACGTTTGAGTCATCATCACTCCAATACATTAGTACGATGAGAAATACTGTCCTTGATAGAAATGTAACAGAATCTATTAAAAAAGTTGGAAGATTTACATTATATAGTAAACTCGAGGAAATGCATCCTTACACATGCACTTAATAAAAAGGGAGACCCAACTGACGCAAAGAATTACATAGGGATATCGTTATTACCTATCTGATATAAAATACTTCCTCAATTTCCTCTAAGAATAGTGGAAAATCAGGAAGACACTCAAATAGGAGAGTATCAAGGTGGTTTCCCCAAAGGAAGAGCCTGTGTGGGACAAATCTTTAATGCTAAAAGTATTATAAGAGTAAGAGCTATAGTTGGCAGAAATACATTAGTAGTTTTATTGATTTTAAAAAGGCATATGATTCAGTTGACAGAGTTCTGGATTGAATAGCAAGACCAGAGCGATTATTAAGAAACCATTGAATGGAATTATTTCTAAAGTTAAGGTTCTTGGTGAAGTTTCAGGCATTTTTGAGGTACGAACAAACGTCAGGGAAGGAGATGGTCTGTCTCTCACCTTATTTAAAATTTCATTCGAACTAATAACGAGAACATGGAACAATTTAATAAAAGAAGATTATATGTTTAAGTACAATCAAGCAGGGTCTAAAGGTGGAATGTCTTGTTTTTGCTGATGATCTGGAATTACTAGGAGGAAATAAATAAGAAGTTCAAAAAGTGGTTGAAAATTTTAATGATGTTACAGAAAAAGCAGGAATAATGACCTCATGTGCAAAAACAGAGTATACAGAATTCAGCCAAATAATTGAAAAAACTGAAAACTAAATTTAGATATGTAAGACCTGACACATTTAAATATCTAGGGGAATGGATTCAACCTAATATGTTTGACAAGGAAGCGAATAAAGCTGGAGCTAGAAAGACCGAACTAGCAGATACTCTAACATAAAAAAGGATGATTTTTTTACTTTTTTGGTCAGAAACCTACTCCATGAAAAAATACACGTATATGCCAACTTCCATGGAGATCTGTTAAATGGTGTCGACTATAGCTTTGTATAAAAGACATTGACAAAAATTACGGAGGTAGAAAGGGGGAAGGGGTATTGGGTTTCCCCAAACCAAATGTTGACACTATTTTTTCTTTATTTTAAATTATACATGTTCCATATAAATCGGATAAAAAATTTTGGTTTGTAAAAATTAAGGGGTAGAGGGGAGTAGTTTCTCAATGAAATTTATATGGGACCACTTTGAACGTATAATCTGAATTTCATTATAATCAGTTCACAATTGGATAAGATATCGCTGAACATACATGCAAAAAAACAAAATAATACAGACGAATTGAGAACTCCTCTTTTATTGAAGTCGGTTAAAGTTGGATCTCTTACTGAGCCACAGTGTACTGAGCGACGAGGGTGAGAAGTCAAATATTCGATAATACAAATTTTCGGCTAAAATCATATCGACATCTAACATTGCCTGGCTAAAACATTTTGCTAACTGAATTATGGCGTATGAATTTCGTCGTCTTCCCACTGTATGCACCCTAAGTAATAATTCTTTTTCTGTTCTAACCATGATTTTATTACCAAGCATTTTCTTTCCTGATCGTTGAAATTAGTCTTAGGCATTGACAGTGGAATCGATTTCACTGTTATGATAAGTGAATAAATACACCTCATTGGCCTATGTCGCTGAGATACCAAGATGGTGCCCAACGGGCGTCACGTTGATAATTGCTTCAAACTCCGGTGGTAGAAGAAATTATCATCAATTAGCACTTGGCAAGCAGGATAGAGACATGATAGTGATATGGCCTACGTGACATTTGCTAATACAGTAAGTACGTAGCTTCTATACACAGTTAGGATGGACTCAGGTCATAAGGATGGGGTCGTAAAACTTAGTGGCCTCATTGTTTTCTTTTGGAACAATACGTCTGAATAGGTTAGCACTGGGTCTTCACTTCTAAACAAAAAAGGAACAACACTAATCGCAGTCATCTGCACTCAATACTACAATATTTACGAACACACCAAACAAAGCCAGTGGCATAAGTAACCTGCCATGGTAACCCACTTGCGAGAGGATCTAACCGATCTTCGGGTTGATGACTGTACAAGACATGATATACTAAGTGCATATGGGTGTATTCGCTGTATAAGAGATGTTCTAACTGGTCGGTCACAGAATGACTTTGTTGACTGGGAAGCCTATTCTATGTTACTTCGGGCGTAGAAAGCGTAATAAGAGCACTTTCTTTCTTATTATTTTATAAACAATCTCGGGACAACGTTAATAGCTGTCTGAGATAGTTCGCTGATGATACCGTTATCCACAGAGTAGTTAGGTACTCTAACGATAGCTTAGAAATTCAGCGCGATCGAGTTGTTATTTCAGAATGGTGCTATGAATGAAAACTTTCACTAAATAGAAAAAAGTGCGTGGGAACATGCTTAACTGACACAAAGTATCCCTTTGTTCATTAGTACCAAGTAAACAATTCGCTTATTGACACGATATTTGGGCGTAACAGTGCAAAACAACATCAAATGGTGCATGAACATAACTTCAGTCGTAGGTAAAGCTAATTCCAGATTGCGATTTATGTATAGTATTTTGGAGAATTGTAACGCTCGTAGACAGGAGATAGCGTACAAAACTCTCGTGCGTCCACATTTGGATTACTGTTGTAGAGTTTGGGATCTGTATCGTTTGGGTTTGATTGCCAAGACAGAGAAGAGCCGTTCCATTCGTGACTCCTTACCACAGTCATTATGAAAGCGTTACTGAATTGATACGCAGATTGGTCTAGGATTTACAGAAAAACTTCGTAAGTTTTGTTTTAATTAACTGATGAGCATGCAATATCTTCTTTCATTTACGAGTGCGATGCAATACTTCGTCCACCAACCTATTTAGGTGGCGATGACAGGATAAACAGGATTAGAGGGATAAGATGCCGTACTTATGGTTATATGTATTCTTTTTTCACTCGTGCTGTAAGTGATTGGAACGCACAAGTCAAAGCTTAGTTTTGGTGCAAAGCATACTCTTCTAACCAGAAAATTTATTAATTACAGTGTATGGATGAAAACGTAGATATGTACTATCCCAACTGTGTAATTACAATTACATCAAGCCGAAGCGTTATCCAACTGCTTGTATTCCGTTCTTGTCCATCTTCACAATTTTCCACTGCTATTGATATTCTCCCTGTAATCGTTGGCTGTATTTCCGAAAACGATCATCATTTTTATTGCTGGTGTCATTTCATAATTTATTATAATTATAATATTAGAATAAGGAACTGTTGGTCATCTATGACGTCATCTGTCACGCCATGACGTAACTCTATGACATCGCGCAATTTTGGCACGCTTTACGCCATTGTTCTTGGTTATGCACGTTATTTAATAGCTTTTAAAAGCATCCGCGAATAAATTAACTGACAGAACACTGAAATAAAAGTATGTATTGTGTTGAAATCGACATAATAATTATTAGCTGCTTAGATTTATTTAATATTCGTTTTATGTAAAAGTATTCGTTAAAATCTTTAGCCACAGATATGTAAGATAAAAGATTTAATTTTCGCAATATTAGGGGTAGTTTTAATAGATTGTTATTAGAACTGGCACTTGACATTGCAGCAGAGGGCCTGAGTTAGTTCCAAATTGATCGCGATCTATACAGCATAGACTGCAATTAAAACTAATATTACGTGGAATGATGTAAGTTGTTAAGATTTATTTTTAATTTCCTTTGATTTTACTGATGCTATATTTCAGCTGCATGTAACTGTGTCAGCCATTCAAAGATGTTAGTATCTATTTGAATCACGAATATAAAAATGGAAGATGGAAGAACCCATAAAGATATTTGATTTAGTTTATATCGCGATGCATTATTACCACTGAAATGCGATATAGTACATATATTAATATGCGTGTGATTGAAATATTATTTCTCTGGCGGCAAGTTTAATACTTGGTTCGTTTGAAATGCAACCTGGACCAGGATAGCAACGAAAACCTTTTGTTACAGGGCAAGACCCTAGGAACTGCATTGACCTTTATTTTATAACAATTCTATTTATTTAAGTAATTGCTAAGAAATGTAATGCTAGTACGGCATATTAATTATCAGCTACTTTTTTTTACTGAAATCATTACTTGGTTTGAATGAAAGAAGTTACTAATTACAATTGATGCGGTCTAAACCCCAATCAAAACTAATATTACGTGGCATAACGTAAGTTGTTAAGATTTATTTTTAGCGTCGTTCGTTTTCACTGGGGTCATTATTTCAGCCGGATGTTGGCTGTGTCAGGCGATAAAACCTCGAGCTTCATCATAGACAGTAAGAAAGATGTAAGAAACTGTGAAGATTTTTTATCAAGTTTGAATCGCGACACATGATGACATTGACATGCGGAACAGGGAATGCATTAATTCGCGTGTGATTGAAGCCGATATTGGCGGAGATTGTGGTTAGGTAAAAACGCAACCTGGACCAAGTTGACAACTGAAACCTTTTGCTACGTCAAAAGGGACGAGAAATTACAGCACATTGAGCTTTATTTTATAACAGATCTTTTTGGGTAAGCAACTAGAAAGAAATTAATTGCCAGAATATTCCGTTAAACCCGTTATTTTTGACGGGCTTTGTGGCTAGTTAAAATTTAAAACGAAAACCGCATAAATTTGAGCTATAAAAACTCAGAAACTACTGAGCAGATTTCGATGGGAATTTCATTGTTATAAAGCTTAGAATCTCAATTTAGTTGTTTGGTATTTCTTATGTTTCAACGTTACATAACGCAGGCGCATTAAATTAAATTCTGAACGTATGATGATAAGTACCAAAGATGGAACGACTAGATGTTGCATGTTTCACACTAAACACGCAACTGCCAAGTCTTAATGAAAGCAATAAAATCAATCTCCGATAATAACTATTTTTCACACTAAAAAAAACTTTCAATATCCCGAATTAAAGGAAAGAATATTTCCTCTTTAAACCTATTGATTGCGAGAAACTAATAACGAAAAAAAAACTGAGATTTTTTTAAAAAACAATCTCTGTCAGCACAACTACAATGTCTCTGGCAATCGTCTTTAGCATTCTGTTCACAATTAAATGGCGCCGCAGTTTGTAAGTCTCTAAAATAAATCGAAAGTAAAGATTTTTTCTTCAAATCTCGTTTAGTTCTGAATACTTGATATACAGTTCTGACCAGGCGTGGTGGGTGAGCGGTAAGCGCTCTGGCCTGGAATTCGGGAGGACGGCTGTTCTAATCCCCTTCCGGGCATCCAGATTTGGGTTTTCCATGGTTTCTCCAAATCACTCCAGCCGAATGCCGGGACGCTTCCTTCAAAAGTCTATGGCCGAATTCCTACCCATTCTTTGTCCCAACCTCATCCCGCCTCTAATGACCTCGACGTCGACGAGGCGTAAAGCCACAAGTAAAAAAAAATATATATATATAAAAACATGTAATTCTAAATACTTGATATTCAACTTCACAGGTACGGAATATATTTTAATTTTGAGCTTCAGTGGGAAATAAAGTTGCATAATGGGAACATTATAAGTTCCGGAGGTAGATGAAGCAGCATAAAGAGTCACATCTAATATTTGATAGTGTAAAAACTCAGTCAAAATCGATTCAGCAGTATTCAGGTAATGCTAAATTATTCGTAAAATAAATGTGTCATAGCGTCTTAAATTCAGCTTTGACCATAAGCTTTCAAATTCTGAATATTCGAAATCTTTATTCTCTGCGCGATGCCGGAAAAACAGACACTTTCTAGATACATTTTCAAGTATGTAGTATGTGTTAATACGCAAACGGTCCATGTTTTGATTTTCTAGCAACAACATTAGCGGATGTGATTAGGTTGAAATGTAACCTGGAATAAAATGAAAACTTACATTCCGTATTAAAGCTTCCAAATCACCCCATTCTTAGAACTGTACTTCTAAATCACCGTTTAGTTCAGTACCGGAAATGGCTGGTATGAATTCAATGAAGTTTGGTAGGCATTAGTTTTTTTGGACGAATAAAAATAGTGTACGGTTTAATCAATTTCAAGCCACTTCTTTCTTGGTAGGGTGCAGGTGAATCTGGGTTTGCTTTAATCCCGGAAACTGATCGCGCGAACTGTATGAAACTTGGTACACGTTTCGCATTGCGTGAATCAAAATAGTGTATGGGTAAATCAACGCCAGGAACTCTGCTAGTTTATTAATAATATAAGACCAGTATGACTTTTAAAACGTGCCAAACACTGAGAGACTTTTCGCAAACACAACACTTTTAATAATTTTTCGAAAATCTCACAGATTTTCAAAATCGTACATACGAGTTGAACGATAACTCACTCAATTATAATCATCCACACAATGAAATTTTCCTTTTAACTGAACGAACGTTACACAAACACTACAAATACAAAAAGTTGAAAGACGTCGTGGGCAATAGAGAGATTGTAGGAGCTTTAGCGGACTGAAAAAGATAGAAGAGGTTTGCGTTTTAAGCTGGTATAATAATACGAACATGTTTCTTAGGATTAAAGAAATGTTATCTTATTTTATTTAATTACAAAATTAACATCGTGCCGAATTTTATAACAGATTTAGCACGAGCCAAGTGAATCTCCGGTATACTGGACCGAACGTTTAGAGGTGTTCAAGCAAAAAAATCTACTGAAAGTTTGGTGAACTATCATAACACCCCAGGAATTAGCTTTTAATACTAAGTATTCTTAATGATGCACAACTGCGCATTGGTTTAATTTTATTAATCAGCAGAAAGCTGTATTTTAAATGATCTTTGACTGGCAACAGAAATATCATTTGGGAGATGCCACGAAATTTTGTTATTTTCGTGGAAGTGACTCTGACGTCAAACTCCCTCATTACTTCTGGAAGCCTCTCCAGTAGCTCAGAGCTCTTTGAAGCCGAGTCGCCCACGTGATGTAGCGGGCACGAGACGAGTCGCTAGGCGACATCTAGTATTACCTTCTCCTACAGAGTTCAGCCACACAGGGGATGACCCAAGCTCAGAAGTTTTCTTCTTTGACGTGGATATTACTTTAAATTTATTTCCATCTCTAGCGGAAGGAGATACCAAAAAAACGGTGATTACAAGGATAATGTACTATGGTATATCAGTTCAGAATCTATAATATGCATCAAATTTATTACGTTGAGAGGGATACATGTAACATACGCGTGTGGTAGGTGCTCATGTCGTCAATTTAGCTTAATTCGCCGTGTCTGGCAAATTACCTACCGTAAAACTTTAGAGATTCATGATCCATGCATGGCAGTGTTTGTCAATGAAAAATAGAGCTAATCACCTCACAACTAAATTCAGCTAAAGTAATGATAATTGCGCCTCTCTTAAAGGCGTCGGTCACAAAATATGGAGTGACAAAACAGAGCTAACCCGTCAACACCTGCCTCGCTGGCAAACAAACCCATGATTCGGCAAAAAAACCTAAGATGTTATCATCGTCCATTCCAGCGTGCTATGTTGTCGTTACATGTAGCAAGGGATGATATGTCCCACCCCTGCTGAAAACGCTGGTGGTTACTGGGATACATCGTTGTTAGTCAATTACCAGTGTGGTTGCGTTTGTTCCTAAAGTCGATGAGAGTTCTGGAACCGGAGTGACACCGACATTTTTAAATAGCACAACCCTGACAAGATTTCGAACTAAACTGCCATATAGAATTCAGTCCTGCATCTAGCTATTTCACAAGAATTGGTTTCGGATATCTTGCGACGTGTGCGATTGGCTAACGAATGCGACAAACAACAGTAGAACCGACGTGTGATACATAAATGAGTGTAAAACCCGGTCACGTTTGAAACACAACTTTTTTATGTTAGGGTTTAATGGTCCATCGACGCAAGAGGTCATTAGAGCCGGAATAAGATTTGGGCGTAGGAACGGAGAACGAATTTGGCACCGAGCGTGGTGTGTGAGTAGTTAACGCTCTGGCATCGCATTCATGAGGACGCCGGTTCGAATCCAAGTCCGGGCATCCAGATTTGTGGTTTCCATGGTTTTTCCAAATCACTCAGCACAAATGCCGGGATGCTTCCTTCAAAAAGCCAGGACCGAATTCCACCCCCTTCCTTGTCCTCAGTCCTTTCCCGCCTCTAATGAGCTCTACATCAACGAGACGTAAGGACATAAGGGAAAAAAAGAGGAATTCGGCCATAGTACTTTGAAGGAACCTTCCCGACAATCACCAGAAGTGGACTGAAAACAGAAACTTGTTGGCCGGACTGGGATTTTGAACCAACGTTCTCCTGAACAGCAGACCTGAGCGTTAACCTCTCACCCACCTGCTCGGTAAGATGATTTGGATGGTGAATTTAACGCCTATGAAAAAATAAATTCATCATGGGATTCGCTTATATTCATGCAAAGAACCAGATGAATGAACATTTTGTTTTAAATACTAGTTACAACACCGTCACTGATATTCTGCTTTGCAATTGACTGATATCCATATACAGGTAACATTAAGAAAAACTAACCATTTTTCAAATTTCTCAGCTCTTAATTCAGTTTGACCAGAAACGTTCTGCGTTAATAACTCTGGACAATACATGCGTAGAGTAAACGTTCATCCTGAACAAGCGTCACCATATGTACGATATTTCACGTATGACAGACATATACTACATCGCCCGGTGGTAAATAAACAACAATAAACCTGCTCAAGAAATATCAAAATTAATTTCTTTTGCATCTTAAAGAAGCAGGAAAGTAAGAAATAGTGACATTCAGCCAACGATATTTTTTGTGAAAAACTTTTTTTCTTAATTTCATTTAAAAAAACACAATAAGCCGCAGAGAATCAATTCATACCATATCCTCGAACCTCATTTGATAATTAACTTTCCACTTTTCGATTATTGTATATTAAATGTATTAAGTTTTTAATATATCATTTTCTATGCACTGAGAAAATCGTTGCTCGCTTTGAATTTTAATTCAGTTTGAATTCATACTAAAAAATTCAGCTGGCCAATTAGCATTTAATGTTAATTGTTCAGTACTAGTTTATCAAGTAATCTAACGACTAAGGTATATCTTCTTTGCTCGATAGAGAGCCTAAGTTACGATTGCTGCGCTCTATTTTAGCAGGTGTAACAAACCACACACATAGAATAAACCGAGAGGAAAACTCAAAAACAAGTACGAAGAGGTTCAATAGGATTCCACAATAGTGGAAGTTCTAGTGTCAGTGTAGCGCACACGTACCCTGTTATATGCACCTCGTCTGATTTAATCCGGCTCGTGTGACATCTGTAGTCAGAGCCGCACATTTCCAGGAACTGTGGACGACAGGCAGCAGCTGAAGTTCTCGCAATAGGATTAGCGAGGTATCCAAACAAAGGGCCCGACTGGATCGCAGAGAGTTTAATTAGACCCCTCGCGTCGGTGTCTGTGAAAACAGTTCGTAACTCGGCCGTCCAGCACAGCGCGGAGCGGCGCGGCGGAGCGATTGTTCCACAGACGGCGTTATGAAACACCAGAGTAATCCTATTTCCACATGAGAACTAGTAATCCTTGTTCTGATCTGCGCCTCGCTCAAAATTGTCTAGAGAATTGAAAGAGTCGTGAGAGTGGAATTGATGTAAGGGTGGGAACGAAACTGTAGGAAAAGGAAAGTGTTCAGCATCTGTAATGCTCATTCTTCTACATTTCAGAAAAATAAGTAGAGAATAGGATTAATAAATAAAAAAAAGTGAGAAGAAATTAATTTTTGCAAGAAATATTATGGCTAATTTGGTTAGGGGGCGTCCATTAATTACGTGAGGTGAAATGGGTGGCGGGGGTAGCGAAATCTCACCAAGGGGAAAGGGGGCAGGGGTCGACGGAAATCTCACGTGAGATTTTGAAATTCTTGAAGGACAGTAGGCTTAAAAAAAAAAGGTCTATCCATGATACTTTAGGGATTTGGGGGTATCAGGCCTAGAATCGACGGTGTTCTCAAAAATTAGGGTGGGTCCTGTCAAAATCTCACGTCATCTTAGGCGGGGGGGGGGGGAGTCCGACCAGATCTCACCACCAAATCTTACCAGAAAAGGGGGAGTCAGGAATTCAGAAAAAACTCCTCACGTAATTAATGGACACTCCCTTACTACACCGTGACGGTGGCCAGCGCTCATACGAGTCCTCTGGTGGAAGAAAGTTTCATAATCAGGACATGGTCGGCAGGGTAGGAGATAGAGGTGATGGTGCATAGTTCTTAATCACCAGGTGTGCTCTAAAGTCTGGATTAAATCCCAAAAGTCTCCGCAGTATGAATGGATTGGGGCCTGCGGTACTACCGATTGGTGATTCTTCCATATGAGGAGACGTTAAGCTTGCCAGCTCTTTGGTGTCTTTAGGAAGAGTAGTCCTGAATGGGCTAGCACAGGGTTTCACACCATTTCCTTTATTCATCTTTCATTTCATACAAAAGAAACAACACGCTATATTGAACATACGCCTTCGATGACTCATATGACAACACAGCAGGAGAAGTCTACGGGAAACAACTGAAATTCATCTTTCCAAGATAGTTGCCATGGATGGTTACATCCTCAATTATAACCGCATACACCCTGAATAGGCGTTACATCATAAGAAGAAGACAACTAAGGAACAGAAAGTCGTTTCCTATAGGTATAAAATTACGCGTCTATGTAAATGACGACATGAGCGTTATCACTGTATGGTTGGGTAATTCCTCTTCAATGGCTACATGCATTAGAGAAACCAAGGTAGAAACTCTACAATTGGCCATTTGACCACAAATTCAATTCTATTTGGTGGTATGTGTGATCCATCACCAAAGTACTTTCAAATTACACAAACTACTATGACCTGACGGGCAATCTTTTCTAACTTTTGATATCGTCACCGAATGCAGAAAGCGTTAGGGTGAACATTCGCAGAATACTGCCCACCAACTTCAGAGTGGTACACAACGAGGAATAACGATCGATTTCATCTTCTAGACATAACGGTTTTTGGACAGGTCACGGAAGATGCACCACAATGTGAAAACGTAGAGTATCCGCCGACGAATTTTTCTCTCTTGGCTTGTGGGGCAGAAGAACAGTTGACATCTCTACGTTGCGAGGATTACTTCCCACTTAAAGCATAAAAGGGTGGCTTGAAAGTTCAACTTAAAGCGAACCCAACTAATCAGGACTGGTTGTCACGTCTATTTTATAAATTTAATTTATAATTGTCGTTTTTTTCTTCATACTTTACATGCATCTAGCATTATTATAATAGCCTGGATGGAAAAATTACCAAACATCAAGCTTTGCCATCCAATTGACACTCAAACAATGTTTCTGATGAAATACAGCCTTACTAAAATATGTAATTTTTAGTCTTAATACCGAAGATAAAATTGAAAATCCACCTTGACTACCAGCCATTGCTGAAGGACGAATAGCTACAAATCGCAATGTAGTCGACGGAACCAGTGAAGAGAAAGTGGTCAATCTGTTTCGGTTCCGGCGAAAGGCAGAAAGGCGGTGGCCTTGGGCGTTTCTTCCTGTTGGACTGGAATTTTCCCTGGCTTACGTTCAATTGCCCTTTCTATCTGCCTCTCGGAGTAACCGTTCCGCCTGGGCGCCACGAGTTTCCACCATCCTGTGCAGCGCAACACTGTTTTAAATACTCTTGTGCACAGGGCTAGAGCGATTGCTGACAAGGACAGCCTGCCACAAGAACTGGAACACCTGAGAACTGTCTTCAGGCGGAACGGTTACTCCGAGAGGCAGATAGAAAGGGCAATTGAACGTAAGCCAGGGAAAATTCCAGTCCAACAGGAAGAAACGCCCAAGGCCACCGCCTTTCTGCCTTTCGCCGGAAACACCTCGGGGAAAATCGGCAGAATCCTTGCACGACATGGTATAAAATCTTTCTACCGCACCAGCTAAAATACGGGACTACCTCCGTTCAGTCAAGGATGATCTTGGCCTAAGAGTTCCGGGGATTTATAGCATACCGTGCGAGTGTGGAAAGACCTACATCGGTCAAACGATCCGCACCATAGAAAACCGTGTGAAGAACATAAACGCCACCTCCGCTTGGGACAATATAGCAAATCCGATCGCCGAGCACGTGTACGACCATGGCCACAAAGTAGAGTTCAATAACGTTAGGATATTGGCTAGAACATCACATTTTTGGGAATCTGTCATCAAAGAAGCCATCGAAATTCGCTGGCCGACACATTTAACAGAGACAGTGGTCTATGTCTCAGTGAGGCATGGAAACCTGCCTTGGCAAATATCCGCAGAGAACGTTGTACTTCCGTCCAGCTGCCGCCGTAGAGGGCTTCATATTGTCGCGTTGCAACCGGGGCAGGTTGTGAATTCGAAGGTTACTTGTCAATGAACACAGCACTTAAACTGAGAACAGGTTTATTGAGAACTCAAACATACACGCAGCACTGACTGCCTCTTGGGCAGAATGCTCTTCTATTTATACACAGATAGAACGTACTAGAGATTACAAGAGTAGTTAACAAATGAAATGTGTAGAAGTTACAAGTGACCTTAGGAAAACATGTAGAATCTTCTGGAAATAATAAACAGAATTAAATAATTTTTGTCAGTGGGCGGGATTGAACCGGCGACCTTCGTACCGCAATTCGTGACGCTACCCGCTGCGCCATGCTGGCAGACGGTACACTGGCGTTCATGCGGCATTGCTCCCTCTCCTGAGGAAAACAGCGTCCCGCTGTTAGATTTCTTTTGGGGCACGCTGAAGTGTCCTGGATCTTGATCTTGTCGTGGGTCCTCTGTATGGCAGTTCTGGAGGGCCCCTCCCGGTTGTACTATTATCTTCCTGTCCGACTTCCCTCAGTATCCAAACCGTCCTCAGAGTCCTTGAACAAGAAGCTGGTTGTGCCTAGCTGCTCGTCAGGATTGTAGTAAGGCTTCATGCGGAGGACGTGAAACAATGTCCCTTCGTTTTCGTCGTTTCGAAGACGGCTCATAATCCTCGACTTCGTATGTGACGTCTGACCGGCGGCGTATGACACGATACGGACCAAAGTACCGCCTTCAGTAACTTTTCTGATAGCCCAACCTTCCGGACAGGGGTAAAAATCCATACGAGATCTCCTGGGTTGTACGCAACAGGTCGGTGCTTGCCGTCATACCGCTGACGGTCCTTCTCCTGGGTGGCCAGTGTTCGTATGCGAGCCAGCTGTCTTGCTTCTTCGGACCCCTGGTAATGAGCTGTTTTATATTATAGTCATCCTGAGTGTCGTCCGGCTGGAATGGGAACAGCGTATCCATTGTGGTCTCAGCTTCACGGCCATGGAGCAGAAAAAACGGAGTGAGCCTGTCGTATCTTGCCTTGCTGTATTATAAGCAAAATGTGACCACTGGCAGTATTGTATCCCAATCCTCCTGCTCAACATCCACATACATCGACAGCATATCGGCTAATGTCTTGTTGAAGCGTTCTGTGAGACCGTTTGTCTGAGGGTGGTATGCAGTTGTCATCCTGTGGACAACGTCGCATCTTGACATGACCTCTGATACTAGTCTTGACTGGAATACCTTTCCACGATCGGATATCATCACACGTGGTGCTCCATGCTTCAAATAATGTCTTCTCTACTAGAAATTGTTGCAACCTCTGGAGCTTCTGCAGTCGGCACAGGTTTGGTGACAGCGTAGCGCGTGAGGTAGTCGGTGCAGGACTATTATCCATCGGTTACCGGCTGTCGACTTCGGGAACCTCCCTAAAGGTCGATCCCAATTCGGTGGAATGGAACTGCTGCAGCGGAATTGGTACTAGATGACCTGGAGGTAATTGCGGCACATGTTTCCGTCGCTGGCACTCTTTACAGTGACTCACATAATGCTTGACAGATCGGTAGAGACCCTTCAGTAATACCTGCGTCGGATTCGGTCCAGGGTCTTCACAAATCCCAGATGACAGGATATTGGAGCGTCGTGGAAATACTTGAGAATAGCTGGCTGGAGATGAGCTGGAACGACCAGAAGCCACTTGGGGCCTAGTGGATCGTAGTTGTTTCTTATACAATGTCCCATCTATCAATTGAAACTCTCCTTTGGCCGGTTCTCCTTTCTCCAAGGCGTCTATGTTCTTAATAACTCTGAAATATTCCCTCTGTTCAGCTGCAACGTCACCTAATTCAGCGAGGGCTGAAATTCCATTCATGCTGTTGTGTTCTATTAAAGGATTCCTTGAAAGGCCTGTCGGCATCCTTGTGTTTTGCGTCCGTTTTTGAATACCACCGTGACGTCGTACTCTTGAAGTCTAAGTGCCCATCTTGCTAGTCGACCTGATGGATCCTTCAAGCTGGTTAGCCAACATAAAGAATGGTGGTCTGTCACGACGGTGAAAGGTTTGCCGAATAAATACGGACGAAACTTGTTGATAGCCCAGACAACTGCGAGGCATTCTTTCTCGGTTGTAGAGTAGTTTATCTCGGGCTTAGAGAGTACTCTTGATGCATAGGCTATCACCTTCTCAGCACCTTCCTGAATTTGCACAAGCACTGCACCGATCCCATAACCGCTGGCGTCAGTGTGAAGTTCAGTTTTCTGCATTCTCGTCGTATAAGGCTAGAACTGGTGCGGAAGTTAGAGCCTCCTTAAGTGCCTGGAAAGATCTTTCTTTAGTTTCATCCCAGTAAAACTTGGCGTCTCCCTGCAAAAGTTCTTGCAGTGGACGTGCCATGTTACAGAATCCTTTATGAAACGCCGGAAGTATGAGCACAGCCCAAGAAAGCTTCTCACATCACGAATGTGCTGAGGAGTTGGAAATTCCATTACTGCCCTTACTTTATCTGGATCAGCGCGGACGCCATCTCCGTTGACCAGGTGCCCAGGATTTTTATCTCTTTGGCGACGAAGAGGCACTTCTTCGGATTGAGGCGGAGTCCTGCAGTCTGAACACACTTCAGCACCGTTGACAGGCGACTCAGATGTTCTTCAAATGTTTTCGAGAAAACAACAATGTCATCTAAATAACAAAGACACGTCGTCCACTTAAGGTGTCGAAGTAAGTTGTCCATCATGCGTTCGAATGTGGCCGGAGCGTTGCATAATCCGAATGGCATTACTTTGAATTCATAGAGGCCATCAGGTGTAATAAAAGCCGTCTTTTCTCTGTCAGCTTCGTCAACCTCGATTTGCCAGTAGCCTGTCTGCATGTCCATGGTTGAGAAGTATGTAGCTCCTTTCAAGCAGTCTAAGGCGTCGTCGATGCGCGGCAGTGGGTAGACATCTTTCTTTGTGATTTTGTTCAGCCGCCGATAGTCGACACAGAATCGCCACGTACCATCCTTCTTCTTTACGAGGACCACCGGAGATGACCAAGGACTCTCCGAAGGTTGAATAATGTCATTATGCAACATCTTCTCCACTTCCTCTCGAATTATTCGCCTTTCGACTGGTGACAATCGGTACGAGCGCTGGCTAATGGCGGATGATCCCCAGTATTGATACGATGCTTTATCGTGGGCCGTTTCGTCTGACCTTTTATTTGCTGGGGTGTGAATACACCAGAGAATTGGCGTAGTATAGCTAACACCCGGTGGTGTTGTTCCTTGGTCAGGCCGGACCCTATTGGCAGTTCCATAGTTGTTTCCTCCAGCGTGTTGTCGGTACTAGTAACAGAGCATGGATCTTCGTTAATGACGTTGAGCTCGCCCTCCTGGACTGGTTCAGCTGTCCCTATGCACATTCCCTTGGGGATAATTTGTGACTGCTCGTGACAGTTGGTGATCCAAATGTCTCCTCGACCACCGATAATGCTTATGATAGCCGCTGGTATGTAGATTTCTTTCGTGAGCCTAATAAACTTTCTACTATCGACAAGCACTTCAAGGTTGCGGTCGTCCGTGTTTTGACTGCGACTCTTCTCATTGCGAACGGCGGGATGTCACGTTGTCAACGGCGAATAACTTCCCAGAAGATTCTGTGTTACGTGTACCCGTCGCAACGACTTCTTCAATTGCAGCTCAGATGTTCCACAGTCCATGACAGCTTGGGATGCCTTAAGCAAGTCCCATCCAAGGATGACATTATGACTACATTCTGTTTTAAAATGACAAATTCAACTGGCTGGGTCCTGTTGTTGATGGTTATCTCGCGACACAAGCTCCAGCTGGCTGGACGTACTTTCCATTTGCGACCTTTAGCACAGTTGCCCCCGTATCACGGAACATTGTCTTCCTTTAGTGTTGCGACGATAATTGTCCGACAATACGGAGAAAGAAGCTCCTGAAATCAACCAGCGCCCGGACAGGTTGGCCGTCGATTATAACGTTGATGAGATTTCCCGACATCTTAGTGACTGTCATCCATGGAGGATTTTCATCTGCGGCGGCCTCACCTCCGTAGATGGTCGCCTTGCTTAGTTTTCCTGCGTGCGGCGGCTAGGGGAGCGGCTGGTAGCTCTGTCCGGCGACGATGAACGGCAGCGGCGCGTCGGGGATCGACCTCGTCTAGGGTACGGCGATGGGCTTCTTCCCGTAGGTCGACCGAACTCGTCAGCGGGTGGCTGCCTGGGTAGAACTGTTCTGATGGCGGACGTCTTGCGGCAAAATAATCGTCAAATACTCGTCTTCTCTCTCTGCAGTATCGTACGACATGTCCAGGGCGCCCACAGTGGAAACATACTGGCGCGTTGTCTTCTGTCCTCCAGACGTCCGTTCGTCTGCGGGACGTCATAGGTGCCGGAGGATTTGGTTGTGGCCGTGTCGGCCGGTTCCTAGGCTGCCGTTTGGCAGCTGCAGCATACGTCATATCAGGGGCGAGGCCATTCTTCACGTCGAGTGCGATTGGCTCGGCAGACAGGAGCTATTGTCTGAAATACCTCTTTTTCCGCCGCGTCGGCTCCTTCATGACCCACTGGGCTTACATCCATGGCCATGATCTGATGCTCACTCGGTTCAAGAGTCCCAGCTGCCATGAACTGTTGTAATTCTTCTCTCACAATTTGTCGTATGAGAGACGCAAAGTCGTGCTGGTCTTCCACAACTGCCATAGGGACTACGTTGGGAAGTCTGTCATACTTCTTTCGCCCAACCCTCCTTTGTTGCATCTCCTCAATCCGCTGGCACCACTTGATGAACTCTTCCGTCGTAGCGACGTCTTTTATCAGAAGAGCTTGGTACATGTCTTCTGCAATACCTTTCATTAGGTGCGTGATTTTGTCGGCTTCAGTCATATTCGGGTTGACTACGTTGCATAGGGCCAAAACATCCTGTATGTAAGATTGCGTCGGCTCCCCATGTCGTTGGGCCCGGTTCTTCAGTTGTTCTTCCGCCGAGCGGATTTGTCGCTGGTGGTCCCA
>JARYHS010013630.1:362550127-362670088 GCA_031002005.1 Vandiemenella viatica
CAGAGTAATCCTATTCCACATGAGAACTGATCTGCGCCTCGCTCAAAATTGTCTAGAGAATTGAAAGAGTCGTGCGAGTGGAATTGATGTAAGGGTGGGAACGAAACTGTAGGAAAAGGAAAGTGTTCAGCATCTGTAATGCTCATTCTTCTACATTTCAGAAAAATAAGTAGAGAATAGGATTACTAAATAAAAAAAAGTGAGAAGAAATTAATTTCTGCAAGAAATATAATGGCTAATTTGGTTAGGGGGTGTCCATTAATTACGTGAGGTGAATGGGTGGCGGGGGAGGCGAAATCTCACCAAGGGGGAAGGGGGCAGGGTCGACGGAAATCTCACGTGAGATTTTGAAATTCTTGAAGGACAGTAGGCTTAAAAAAAAAGGTCTATACTTTAGGGGTTTGGGGGTATGAGGCCTAGAATCGACGTGGTCTCAAAAATTAGGGTGGGTCCTGTCAAATCTCACGTCAACTTAGGGGGGAGTCCGACCAGATCTCACCAAATCTTACCAGAAAAGAGGGGAGTCAGGAATTCAGAAAAAACTCCTCACGTAATTAATGGACGCTCCCTTACGACACCGTGACGGTGTCCAGCGCTCATACGAGTCCTTGTGGTGGAAGAAAGTTTCATAATCAGGACATGGTCGGCAGGGTAGGAGATAGAGGTGATGGTGCATAGTTCTTAATCACCAGATTGTGCTCTAAAGTCCTGGATTAAATCCCAAAAGTCTCCGCAGTGTGAATGGATTGGGCCATGCGGTACTACCGATGGTGATTCTTCCATATGAGGAGACGTTAAGCTTGCCAGCTCTTTGGTGTCTTTCGGAAGAGTAGTCCTGAATGGGCTGGCACAGGGTTTCACACTTTCCTTTATTCATCTTTCATTTCATACAAAAGAAACAACACTCTATATTGAACATACGCCTTCGATGACTCATATGAACACACACAGGAGAAGTCTACGGGAAACAACTGAAATTCATCTTTCCAAGATAGTTGCCATGGATGGTTACATCCTCAATTATAACCGCATACACCCTGAATAGGCGTTACATCATAAGAAGAAGACAACTAAGGAACAGAAAGTCGTTTCCTATAGGTATAAAATTACGTGTCTATCTAAATGACGACATGAGCGTTATCACTATATGGTTGGGTAATTCCTCTTCAATGGCGACATGCATTAGAGAAACCAAGGTAGAAACTCTACAATTGGTCATTTGACCACAAATTCAATTCTATGTGGTGGTATGTGTGATCCATCACCAAAGTACTTTTAAATTACACAAACTACTATGACCTGACGGGCAATCTTTTCTAACTTTTGATATCGTCACCGAATGCAGAAAGCGTTAGGGCGAACGTTCGGCGAATACTGCCCACCAACTTCAGAGTGCTACACAACGAGGAATAACGATCGATTTCATCTTCTAGACATAACGGTTTTTGGACAGGTCAAGGAAGGTGCACCACAATGTGAAAACGTAGAGTTTCCGACGAATTTTTCTCCTTGGCTGTGGGGCAGAAGAACAGATGACATCTCTACATTGCGAGGACTACTTCCCACTTAAAGCATAAAATGGTGGCTTGAAAGTTCAACTTAAAGCGAACCCAACTAATCAGCACTGGTTGTCACGTCTATTTTATAAATTTAATTTATAATTGTCGTTTTCTTTCTTCATACTTTACATGCATCTAGCATTATTATAATAGCCTGGATGGAAAAATTTACCAAACATCAAGCTTTGCCATCCAATTGACACTCAAACAATGTTTCTGATGAAATACAGCCTTACGAAACTATGTAATTTTTAGTCTTAATACCGAAGATAAAATTGAAAATCCACCTTGACTATATGAGGCTACCAGCCATTGCTGAAGGAAGGATAGCTACAAATCGCAATGTAGTCGACGGAACCAGTGAAGAGAAAGTGGTCAATCTGTTTCGGTTCTAAGCGATATAACTCGCCATTTTGGCTCAGTGCGCTGTACACTGTATCGGGAAGGTAGAACGGACCAATAAACATGTCCGTCCTGACTTCGGTTTTTGGGTGGTTTTCGGCAGCAAACAAGGGGGTGTGCCAGGACGAATCCCTATCTTCGTCTCACAAGCTACACATTTCACAAAGAAAAAATACACTTATCACACGCTGAACACAATAACTCGTTACACAAACAGATGGCAACACTCCAGTTTCCCATTAGTGCTTAGTACGACGTGGCAGTAGGTATAAATTGGTTAGCGTCATGAAGTGCATGCGACCGTAAAACCATCGCAAGAAATTCTACCAGGACAACGATGAGTACAACACATCGGAGGCTGCAAACCCAAAGTGTTTTGAAAAGGTGAGGAAGAGGTACATCGATTCGACCTAAAAGAATGCAGTTATGAATAAAATACTGTGAACATCAGGGAATAGATGTTATCAAAAGTTTGACTGCTGATAATCTGAACAATGTTTAAAACTGATACTTAAAAACAGCTAGCATCTTTTATTCAGTTCCTAATTTGATTTGAATGTGGCTACGTTAAGGAATTATATATTTTAAGATTTTTTGAGGAATCTATCCAAAAATCAATACATCTTTGTAATTTAACAGTTAACTAGCAAAAAAATTTGGAATTTATTTTGTAATATATCGTTTATTCCGATTGTGAGAGAAATATTATGTCATTTGAGCTGACATTTCTGAGGTGTGACTAATTATGTAGGAAAATTATCTATCTCAGATGTTTTTCATAACTATTTTGATAACCCTTTTAATATTTAATAGTGCTGTAGAAAATACGTGAGATATGCTAAAATTAATGCTATTGTTTGTCCTAAACGTTCATATGTAAACTTCAAAATAAATTCCGCTAATCTCTGAATGTGATCGTGTGCAAATAGATGTTATGATTTTGCTGGCAAGTGATATTAAACTAATTTTCCGTGCTCTTCATCCTGATATTCTATGTCCACAGCGTGATAAATTATCTCACTTTTTGTGAATTTCTGCGGACCTTAGGGGCCTACCACCTGTTTTTACTTTGAGTAATATTGGTAGTGGCGGTAGTGCTTTTTGCTTAAAAACAACTGAGTTTTGAGGTTAAAATGCAATTTTACTCCTACCACTTTATCGCCACTATCCCAAATATTTTCTGTTTATTCAGACCTCTTCTGACAGCATTAAAATTTATGTTTTAACAATTACGGAAGAGAGCATTGATGTATTACAACGCAATGCATTATTGAATAAAGAGTTGTGTGCAACGCTAAATCAATCAAGAATAGTATTATCTCATCCCACTATTTAATAGACAGTACACCGAGAGTGAAATATCATTAAGTAAATTATTATTTAGTTTTAATACGCTATATAATACATCTTTAAATGGTAAAATACGAATTCTGCTAGGCGGAAGCGCAAAATGAGTGTTTACAGACTTCCTTTTAAGTGCCAGTATGACATATCCAGTTTTATGCCAACTTCAAGGAAGTTGATCTGATAACAACAAACTCAGAGGTAGTAAAATTCAGTTACCTGAAATATACCTGTATGATATTTGATGGTGGTGCATATTGTATAAACACATAATTAACGATTGCAGAGTTAAAGCGAATGTGTAATTCATGCAGTAAAAATCAAGGGCCTCAGCTGATCATAACATTCGGTCATTTACTACAAGTTCCCAGCTCAAAAACGGAAGTGATGAATTGGAGACTGTTTTATCAGGAAGGTTCAGTAGCTGTTAAAATGTAATATCTTTAGTGCCCTGTGTGATTTCATAATTGTTAACATGGAGTGAATATAGAAAATGTGTATCCTTAAGTACAAAATTCCGATCTTTTGGTGCACATATATTTCTTCTCGTGAAGTGTGAGGATCCTTAAGATATTCTATGATATTACCACTTAAACTTTGATGAGATCACCTTCGTACTGCAATAAAAAGTAAGTATCTTTTATATATTGGAGTTTAATTATTTTTTGGATAACATAATCAGGTTTCGGAATCGCCCATATTGTACCTTTTTCGCTCTGAATTTTGTATGATGAGTAATGAGGTTATATTTTAAATTTCTT
This sequence comes from Vandiemenella viatica, assembly GCA_031002005.1. Taxonomy (NCBI): domain Eukaryota; kingdom Metazoa; phylum Arthropoda; class Insecta; order Orthoptera; family Morabidae; genus Vandiemenella; species Vandiemenella viatica. The sequence continues at coordinate 362,554,194 of JARYHS010013630.1, forward strand.
CTTTTCAGTGGTTTCCATCATAGACTGCCTTCCGACGTGTGTGCATGTTTTACAGAAATTCTCTTCTGGCAGCAGAATCATTTGGCATCATATTATTTTTACAGGTCCTCTCGTTATTAAAGCTCAATTTTCAGACTCTTTAAATATCACTTTTTTGAGAATGTTTTATCAATTTTAGAACAGATACTGTTGTCTTAAGGTTACTTTTAAATTAACACACAGCAAATATCTAATTTTCCTTATTTATATTTCTACAAACAGATAGATATAGAGGAATTTTTGTATTATGGCACAGTGAAAGTTTAAATACATTCTATCCATGGTTCTTCTGAATTTGTTTTGAAGGTCAAATAATCTGGATGTAACGTGTAAAATAATCTAATCAACTTTAAAGGCTATGTTAATTTAAACTCTTTTCGTACGTAAAAACAAAGTTACATTTCTAACCCTTTCCTACCGGCTATTGGAAATAAAGGGAAATTTATAATTTCAATTATATATTTGCATAAAGGTACTTGAAATTAAACATACACATTATTTTCAATTTTTTTTTTGGAACTCTTAAGTGCTAATTACTAAGCCGGTACTTATAAGTACCGTCAGGGACTTTGTGTATCACAGGATGTACAGAAATAGCAATTGAAATCAATTATGTTCATATTGGTATGAAATGTTTGCCTCATGATATTAAAAAAAAAATCTTTTTGCTCATTCAGACACAAAAGACATTGCAATGGAACATTTGGGATGATGTTTTGACTGTATTTTCTTCATCTCTTTTTAAAATTTTGGGACAGTGTATACCTCTGTTTCCCAATCTCACATCTCTCATTGTGGAATAGTATGACTTGTGTTGTTTGAATGGATGAGGGCTTGGTGAAATATATATAGATGACCTTTTCTTCTTACCGATATCCTTCATAGTCATCATACCTTGTGCAAAGGATCTTCTAAAAAAATTTACAGACTTTTTTTCAAATATCGGACCATTTATGTTATAGGCATTGAGAAATACAACATCCAGAATTCCAAAAAACAATCTTTACCATGATTTCGGTCATCTTCTGTCAGCATTGCACAAAGCCATCAGCTGATCAGCAGTATCAACCACACACATGAAGGTATTGTAGTCCTTGACGACTCCTGAGCATGAAATTGTCGACTTCAATCCATCTTTCTCTTTGCATATAACTAGTGGTGTAACAACAGGGTGGCAGGATGGGAAAAATGTTACGGGACCTACTGCTGGAGGTGGCCCCCTATGACTGGCGAGAGAGGCCATCTGGTCCAAGATCCACCAGGTCACGAATCCAACACAAGAGAGGGCTCATCTGTTGAAGTTGCCATTGACCCCAACCAGTGTAGTGGAGTTTCACCGCTGCCATGAAAATTTGATACTAAATGTATGACCTTTTTATCCTTCCATTTCCAGTAGCAAATATCTAGGTTTGTAAATTAATTGTCACAATCTCCTCTTTTTACACTCCTGCAAATTGAAATAAGAACACCGTGAATTCATTGTCCCAGGAATGGGGAACTTTATATACACATTCCTGGGGTCAGATACAACACATGATCACACAGACAGAACCATAGGCACATAGACACAGGCAACAGAGCATGCACAATGTCGGCACTAGTACCGTGTATATCAGTGTTTCCCAACCTTTATTGGGTCATGTCCCACTTTCAACATTTTTTTGCCCCCCATACATAATTTTTAATAAAAAAAATCATTTGTTATTAAAGAAACTGATATACGATGGTTTTGAAAGAAAACAATTTAATATTATCATAAAACACAGTAAGTAAAATTAAAAAACATATAATGAAATACTAAAATTCAAATTCAAAAGATTTATAATAAACATTTATTATGGCAATTTAGTGTGATCCTTTTAAGAATTTGCTTTTTTGCTATATTTTGTAACCATATCTGGCACTGTGTTTAAATAACCCAAAGAAAAAGTGGTAAAGTCGTATCAAGTCAATTTCTAAATTGCCCCCCTAAAAAAACCAAATTGCCCCCCTGTGGGGCGTGGGCCCCACGTTGGGAAACACTGGTGTATATCCTCCTTTCGCAGCAATGCAGGCTGCAATTCTCCCATGGAGACGATCGTAGAGGTGTTGGATGTAGTCCTGTGGAACGGCATGCCAAACCATTTCCTCCTGGCGCCTCAGCTGGACCAGCGTTCGTGCTGGACGTGCAGACCGCGTGAGACGACGTTTCATCCAGTCCCAAACATGCTCAATGGGGGACAGATCCGGAGATCTCGCTGGCCAGGGTAGTTGACTTACACCTTCTAGAGCACGTTGGGTGGCACGGGATACATGTGGACGTGCATTGCCCTGTTGGAACAGCATGTTCCCTTGCCGGTCTAGGAATGGTAGAACGATGGGTTCGATGACGGTTTGAATGTACCGTGCACTGTTCAGTGTTCCCTCGACGATCACCAGAGGTGTACGGCCAGTGTAGGAGATCGCTCCCCACACCATGATGCCGGGTGTTGGCCCTGTGTGCCTCGGTCGTATGCAGTCCTGATTGTGGCGCTCACCTGCACGGCGCCAAACACGCATACGACCATCATTGGCACCAAGGCAGAAGCGACTCTCATCACTGAAGACGACACGTCTCCATTCATCCCTCCATACACGCCTGTCGCGACACCACTGGAGGCGGGCTGCACGATGTTGGGGCGTGAGCAGAAGACGACCTAACGGTGCGCGGGACCGTAGCCCAGCTTCATGGAGACGGTTGCGAATGGTCCTCTCTGATACCCCAGGAGCAACAGTGTCCCTAATTTGCCGGGAAGTGGCGGTGCGGTCCCCTACGGCACTGCGTAGGATGCGACGGTCTTGGCGTGCGTCCGTGCGTCGCTGCTGTCCGGACCCAGGTCGACGGGCACGTGCACCTTCCGCCGACCACTGGCGACAACATCGATGTACTGTGGAAACCTCGCGCCCCACATGTTGAGCAATTCGGCGGTACGTCCACCCGGCCTCCCGCACGCCCACTATACGCCCTCGCTCAAAGTCCGTCAACTGCACATACGGTTCACGTACACGCTGTCGCGGCATGCTACCAGTGTTAAAGACTGAGATGGAGCTCCGTATGCCACGGTAAACTGGCTGACACTGACTGCGGCGGTGCCCAACCGCTGCGCAGCTAGCGCCCTTCGACTGCCAACACTGCTGTTCCTGGTGTGTCCGCTGTGCCGTGCGTTTGATCATTTCTTGTACAGCCCTCTCGTAGTGTCCGGAGCAAGTATGGTGGGTCTTACACACCGGCGTCAATGTGTTCTTATTTCAATTTCCAGGAGTGTAGTTTTCCATCAGCAGATTGTTAGAAAGTCCCTTGCAGTAGGGTCTGATTCTCCCACAAACAAAAGTTGTTTCAGTTTTTTAATAATGAAACTGATGAAAAATAATGATAATACAGTGCAACCTTAATATACGTACCTCAATATAACGAATTCCTCGATTTAACAAATTCTTCGTAATCCCCTTGAATTGTCCATAAGAGTCAATATAAAATATACCTTTACATTGCGAACATTTTTTGCGAACAACCTCTTTATAACGAATTTTCAACTATCAAGAAAAAGTATACATACCTCTAATTAACGAATTTTGTCAACCCAAAACCTTTATATAAAGTTCCCACCAATCGCGACATGTTTCGACACGCTTTTGTTCGTAAAACAATCATTGTTGTTTGATTGAAAGTAATGTAAACACTTCTGCTCGTCACTATTGTTAAAGATTTAAGTTAAAATGGCTCAGAAACGTAAAAGGTGTTCCTTATCGGTTGCAGAAAAGCGAAACATCATTAATTATGTTGACAAAAATCCTATGACGAAAAAATTAGACATAGCTAATAAGCAAGTACATTGGCTACAATTTTAAAATTTAAAGATAAGTTTTCAGAAGAAAGTGGTTTGCCTGTAAACAGTAAAAGATTAAAATCATGCGAGTTCAAAGACGTAGAGGAATGTGTGTTGAAGTGGTTAAAACAGTGCCGAGACAAAAAAATCACAATCGGAGGCCCTATTCTTCAGGAAAAGGCTCAGCAGTTTGCAGTAGAATTGGGACATGAAAAGTTCCGTGCTAGCAACGGGTGGCTTCAAAATTTCAAAAAACGAAACGAGATTGTTTTTCGAAAAATATGCGGTGAAAGTGGTAGTGTTGATGAAAAAGTATGTGATGATTGGAAAAACAAACTGGCAGAGCTGACCACCGGATACGATCCCGAAGACATCTTTAACGCCGATGAAACTGGACTATTCTATAAATGTTTACCTGACAAAACCTTATCATTCAAAGGCGATGAATGTAATGGCGGAAAAAACAGCAAACTTCGCTTAACAGTACTGCTGGGAACAAATTGTACTGGGACTTACAAACTTAAGCCACTCATCATCGGAAAATATCAAAAACCGCGATGTTTTAAAAATGTCAATAATCTGCCAACAGATTACACGTCCAACCATAAGGCTTGGATGACTAGTGATGCTTTTTGCAATTGGCTTAAAAGTCTGGATAAAGAGATGAAGAAAAAAAACAAGAAAATTCTAATGTTCATCGATAATTGTACTGCACACGGAGAAATTCCTAACCTGGAAAAATAAAAATAAAGTACTTGCCTCCAAATACCACTTCAAAACTACAACCACTGGACCAAGGCATCATCCAAAGCTTCAAAATGCATTATAGGAAGGAAGTTGTCAGACGATTTCTTGCTGATGTTGAACGTCAAACACCAACTACAATTGACGTTTTACAAGCCATGTGGATGATCGCCAAAGCTTGGAATCTAGTCACTGAAAAGACCATTGCAAACTGCTTCAAGAAAAGTGGGTTTAAAGTAACATGCGAAGATGAGGAGGACGATTTACCAGTCGCAGAACTTGCTAGGACCTGGCAAAGAGTTCAAAAAGAATTGCACCTTCAAGAGACTGAGTTCGAAGACTTCGTTACCTTTGATAATGATTTAGCCGTTGCTGACATCGTCACATCTGTGTTGCCGGTTACTAATGCAGAAGCGGATGAAGACGAGGAAGAAGGGGGTGAAATTGATGAGCATAACTTCACAATAAAAGATGCTTATAATGCTTTAAATATAATAAAATCTGTGTTTCTCAAAAAGGGAGGTTTGAGTGACGATGTAGTCAATTCCATCACGAAATTAGATTGCGCTTTGGATGTGATAACTCTTACCGGTGGTAAACAGACAACTATTTATGACTTTTTTTCTAATCAAGATGAACAAAATTGAGATTAAGCTACTATAACCACATTGTTGATTCTTTACCTTTAATTCGTGATTTTTGTTGTGCGAATCTTTGAAATTAAATTACCTACATAATGTATGTACCCACCAAGATATGTACCTACTTTTACGGATTTTACTGCATTCAATTTTGATTATTAATGTAAGAAAAAAATTTGTTACCTACCTAATTGTTTTTAAATAGAAAATACATACAGTAATTTGATAAAAATGTGTTATCATTTATTAGTAGAAGTTGTTCGCTATAACAAGATAAGTACGTAATGTTGAGGTGAATATAACTATTTTTTTACCTCTTTATAACGAATTTTAGACCAACCTAACCTCAACATAACAAAACCTTAGTTCAACGAATTACTTGATATAACGAATATTTTCTTATTCCCCTCCGATTTGTTATATCGAGGTTGCACTGTACTAGGTAACATCGTCATTGCTCCACTTTTTTTTAGTTAGTTCTAAGACCACTCTTTGACCTAATGAGTAATCTGAGAACATTCCAGTAATTTCTTCGTTTTTGCCTTGATAAATTATAAACTTCTAAGAGAAGAGCTTCAGTCAGAGCGTATTTCATAAAAATATCCATTTGAAAATATCTAAAACAATGATAAAACTAATTGTATACTTGCTAAATCTATTGACCAATAATCTGTATAAAATTACCCAGAACTCCCTGAAGGTACTTATAAGTCCACGTTGGTTTTTCTAGTTTATTTAGTAAAGAAACTAGAAAAACATATTTTATAGGTAAAAAATATATGGTTAAATGTTCAAACTAAAAAAGTAATAACAGAAATTGACACTTATCAAGTAAATTATCATCTAAAAATTCATTGTAATGTGGCACTTGTTACTCTGGTCAGTATGCTGTCAAGCCCCAACTTAGAAAATTAATTTCTCTGCAATTTCACGCAGAATTTAAAAATAAATGTTGTCATTGTCTGACCTAATCATACAACAATAGATCAACAGGTTTAACAATGCAGTGGATACTGGTATTGTCGAATTATATGGTGGTAAATACAGTGGTACTTATAAGTACCGTCAGGGAGGAAAGAGCTAAACAACTTCGCCATTACAAATTATCTACACATATTTCCAGTAACTGTATTCCCACAAAACAGTAATGGATAGTTTCATATTGCACACCGCTAGAGTTTTTTCATGACATTAACTAGTCTCGGATTGAGTTTTAACCCCTTCCCTCACACATCAATCAAGAATAGAACATGTGATAAGTACAGAAACATAGAAATTTATACATTTCCACAACTTTAGAAGACCCTTAGGAAACGAGTAAATTTGTATTTATTTTCTACAATTTATGAATGAATTACATATTTACCGTGAAAATGACACTATGCTTTGAAAATTAATTTCTGTTAAAAGTAATCTGTTTTGGTCAAATGGCTTATACAACTTCCTAACATTTTCACTGTACTCTGTCCCCTTCACAACAATACGTTTCTAATTTGTGCAATTTGCACTACTCAGAGGGGAATTGACGTCTTGCCATGCCACTGAATACAAATGCACAAAATTAACTGTGATTTTAAGTAGAAACAACTATGATGATTCCTGCAGACATTGTTTACTTTACCATGTTCAAAGAGCCACCTGCCAGGTTATTATGGTTCTAAAACTGTAGTTATTGGAAAATAAGACATTTCGAAGTACTGGTACAGGATAATGCCAGTAAAAGTCGGTACAGATAAATAAAAAAATAACTGTGGCACAGTTAACTTATGTGTGTGAGGACGGTTGAAAATTAACAAAAATTAATGAATGAAAGCTAGCTATTGAATAGAAACATTTCAGTCAGTTTGTGTATAAACTCTCCAAGAAGAAATACTTATTCAAATAAAATTGGAAGATTCCACGAAGTAGGCGAAATCAAGAATCTCAAGTTAAGTCATTGAAAGCAAGAGCTATAAGTAAGTAGAGTCTTTTACTCCACTCACGGTCGTCCTAAACTGTATTTCGGAACCGTGCAACAATGTGCACTTTCTTTCCTTCCCGTGTGTAAAAGAAGACCGAAGACTGCTCCGACAGAGAATAAGGTAGATTCCACGGTGCTCCCTCTTTGGAGAGAGCGTCTGGACGGGTACAAATGCGAGTGGTGTGCCAGATGGCGTCGTTTCTATTATACCTCGCTCTTTTCAGCGGGTTCAGTGAGAAGTCGAAGAACTCTCCATTATCGCTGCCGCCGGCGCGTGCGTCTCCACGAGGGCTGACAGAGTGATATTCGACGTGACCGTCCTCTCTCGAGCGAGGTACCTCGCCAGGCCTGCAGTGAAGACACCATACTGACAGCAGCCAGAAGCAGGGATGAAGCCTTAGTTCCTAACGACTTCTAATCTTCACATAAACACATGTTACACGCCACCTGCTAGTCTTACGCTGTATTTTAAACGTGAATCAGTTTCATCGTAAGTATTAGTTTATTTTTTCATTTCTCCAATAACTATTATACTTTTACTATATCACAGAACTTTTGTCAGACTATTGCTCGAATATGGTAGTGTAGTATGGCACCCACATTTTGCATATCAAATACAGGAGTTGAAGAGGGTGCAAAAAAGGCCTGCAAGATTTGTTTCTGGAAATTATCGCTGAATGCAATCAGTAACAGATATGATAAAGGAGCTGGAATGGGATTCATTGCAAGACAGGACGATGATGAAGAGGATCATGGGAGTGTACAAGGCGTATACTGGTGATTAGGCATGGAAAGATATTGGTGTAGGTATGAAAAGTAGTGGATGGAAGGGAAAAGATGTCCATGACCACAAGCTGGCACTCAATTTCAGGCACAAGGGTGTGGGAAGATTCTCTTTTTTAGGTAAGGTTATCAAGGATTGAAATAAATTACCAAGGGAAATGATGAATAATTTACCGAAAACGTTGAAAGAATTTAAAGTAAAAATTTGTAGAGGGCAAATGTAAGTGGGTGCAGGAAAGGGGAAGATGGGTGTATAGGGAAATTGTCGCTTGAGCGTGTGTTCCATTACAATTAAATTAAATAAAATTAAACTATTTATTGTTCTCTATCTCATAGTGGTGTTGTGACGATGCCTCCAGGGAGAACTCGTGGTGAACTTAAAGATTTCTTTCACTTGCCAACAGTCCGTAAAATCCTAGACATTGTACTTGAGCTATCAGTGATTCAGAAAGGTAAAGAAGTAATAAAACTTCTTTTCATAGTCAAACAGACGTATTTCTATTCTTGTCATTCACGACTGACTCCTTTAACCATAAATTTATTTCAGTATTACATTGTACTTTCGCCCACTAAAATCCTAGCTTATTCACATTTTTAATCCTTCATCTGTTTCTTCTTTTATCTACCAGTTTAAGTTTACCGTCAACATCTCCAAGAGACTGTAATTGTGTCTGGTGCTCGATATGGTGTTAATTGGTTGTAGCCCCTGTTGTGGAGCATATTTTCACCATTCGAAAAATGGCCAGTAAATATGATTGTGTACGATAACTATCAGTAAATATTATACCAAAGGCCTCAACGTAGAGCGTATGGGAGAGGGCCCAAGACACTTTTGACGGTGATTCGTCCTTTGGATGGGGTTGTTATATTTGTCAATCCTTTTAGCTATCTCCCTAGAGCTGTGGCTCGGGACCTGTGGATCTGTAACTTCCTAATCTCATGTCTCAAATAGAGGCTAAAGACCTAGCCTGCTGATTACATCCCGTGTGCCTAGGATCACCATAAACTAGATCCTTGTTTAATAGACAGCGATTTCCTGGCGCTGTACTAACGTTCGTAAGTATACAAGAGCATGAATTGTTTCGGATGTATAATCTGTTTTAACTATTTACTTATTATCTACAAAATATATGGTACTGTACTAAGATCTGTATACACAGATACATCAACGACGTAATGAAAGTTATCGATACAGGTTCACAAGTAGATGCAATTTTTTTAGATTTCCAGAAAGCCTTTGACTCTGTGCCACACAACCGCCTTTTAGCGAAGCTTCGAGCGTACGGTATATCGGATCAGCTTTGCGAATGGATAAAGGATTTTCTAACTGGTCGGTCGCAGTATGTTGTCGTTGAAGGAGAAAGTTCTTCTAATCTAGATGTTACATCGGGTGTACCTCAAGGAAGTGTAATAGGACCACTTCTTTTCTTAATTTTTATAAACGATCTCGGAGACAAAGTGAAAAGCCTTTTTAGATTGTTTGCTGATGATGCGGTTATTTATAGGGAAGTAAGAACTTTGGCCGATTGCTTAGAAATTCAGCGCGATCTGGATGTTATTTTGGCTTGGTGCGCTGAGTGGCAACTTACTCTAAACTGTAAAAAGTGCAAGACAATGAGTATAACTAACAAAAAGAATCCGATTGTTCAGAAATACGAGTTAAACAATACAGTTATTGATATGGTCGATTCTATTAAATATTTGGGAGTAACAGTACAAAGGAACATGAAATGGGACATACACATTAATTCTTTAGTAGGTAGAGCAAATTCTAGGCTGCGATTCATAGGTAGAATCTTGAAAAATTGTAATGAACAAACAAAGGAGATAGCGTACAAATCTCTTGTGCGTCCACATTTGGATTATTGTTGTGCCATTTGGGACCCGTTTCGTAAGGGATTGATCGAAAGTATAGAGAAAGTACAGAGAAGAGCCGCTCGATTCGTGACTGCTTGCTACAGTCCTTATGAAAGCGTCACAGAACTGATTAGTAGATTAGGTTGGGAGTCTCTGGTAGATAGACGACACACGTTTCGTTTAAACTTATTGGAAAACATGCGTACTCCAACTTTCACTCATGAGTGTAATGAAATACTTCTTCCACCAACCTATTTGAGTCGGAAGGACAGGAAAGATAAAATTAGAGAAATAAGGTGCCGGACTGATTCTTATATGAATTCTTTTTTCCCTCGTACCATTAGGGATTGGAATGCACAGCAAAGAGATTAGCTTTGGTGCTGAGCACCCTCTGCCACCCACAATTTTGTGAATTGCAGAGTATATATGTAGATGTAGATGTAGATCAAAGAACAGAACTGTTGAGAAAGTAAATTCCGTATGAGCAAACGTCTTGCTCTCTTTTAGGCCCGTGGCACATTACGCATTCATATAGCCTTCCATTATTCATTGACAATAGCCATACTACACATTGTTTTGAAGTTTGGTTAATTTCACACGTATTAGTGAAAGTTATAAGTGATAAAGTGAATCTAAGAGGGTACCGATTGTGAAATCCGGTACGTAATTCATTTTTTAACTCAGGAAATATACGGTCTTACGAAATTTTTTAGACAGGTTTGTGAAGAATACAACGTAAGGTCGATGCTGACGTCTGGCAGTCTCCTGTTCAACTATAAATCAGTTATTACTGTCCAGTTACCACACAAAATCTTATAAAATTATTTGGAGTTTAACAATTGGATCATTTCTGACCCCCGATCTTTCAGCTCTTCCAACAGCATAGGAAATTTCATGGTGTTTACAGAAGACGAAAACATCGCTTAATTGAAAACAATCATGTCTGAGTTCGGACTCGAGCTGCTGGCCCTCACTGCTTTACGCAAACGGTCCAAAAATGAAATAACCAAACGGCTGATGATGCAGCTGGCTGGTTCATATGACTACGGTATACAAATTCTGGTTATCGGTTTGGATAGGTGTCCTAGCTGTAACATGACTGCATTGAAAATGGTACAATACCTGAAAAACGTGGAAAAATGTAAATGATACTTTTTTTGCTGTCTACAATTATTATTCAGTGGAAACCTTTTGCCGAATAATCCTCGTACATATTGTCATTATATGTCGTACATTCCTGAAAACCATAGAACTATAGCGAAAAAAAAAAGGAAACTGAGAAATGTAAAAACAAATTATTCAGACTGAATTAATGTAAAGAAGATTTTAATGTGTCTCGTATTATGTTGTTTCTTATGACTTTAATACTTGATGTACTAAGAACAAATGTTTGAATTATTTCTCAGTGATTCGTCGTTTGGAATACAGATTGCGGTCTAACACATCTTAGTTGTAACAGAATATGAGAAATAATCTATTCAGATCGTGATTTATATTCAGTGAAATTTCATGTTAAAGAAATAAAAAAAATCCGAATGTTTCATTTTAATACGATTCTGCTGAAAGGATAAACTACCTCTCATTAAAATAACAGCAGATTAAGTCAGTTAACAGAAATTCTACCCGAGAATTTCACGGACAATATATAAATTGTGTATTCATGAGATACGTTGTAACTGACGGCATACGTTTAAATGTTAAGCAAATGTAATATTTTTGCTGTCAGAATTTTTTTTCCTCGGGAATGGGCTATACTGTTAGATTACAGAGGAGCCCACAATAAGTCATAATTTCGACCTGTATAGCGCATGGCGCAATTTAGGTCAAAGAGAACCGTTTCAGCATTACATGTTAACCACACACAGGCAGAAACAAAAACTTGTTATTACCACAGTAAACAAAATGTGTAGATAAATTTTAAAAAATATTATTTTTGAACTTTAATAATATCGCCCTTCGTATAATATAAGTAATTTCCGAAACATATTTTACTCATCTACATTTAAATGCTTCGTGCATCTGAGTGAGATGTTTCGTGAAAAAAATCTCACTTTAATCACAGGAACGAATAATAACCTCAGCTCCCGTAAGGAAAGTTTTTTATATTTTTAAAAACACGAAATCCGATCGTTTATCTTTCACCTTAAAAATTTGTTATTGATAATAATGTCATTCAGTCTCAGGAACCAAATCAAATCATCGTATGGAATTTTTTATTCGTTCCGAAGTATTGCTCGCAGCCAAGTGATAGAGTTTTCGATTCGCCGCCCAACGTACAGTACTGCTTGCCGTGTCTAACTAACCTAACCCGACAATCCCACCAGTTGCAGTGGACCTACAGCTTAATTTGTAATCCGAACCACGGAAGCGTTCTGTCGAACTTCAAATTACACGACAATCTGTCGGGTTAAGGATCTTTGAGAATTACGATTGAGACATGGGTTCAAACAGGAGATCTTGGATCTCCAGTCTCATTCCTTAACCAGAGCGCTCTTCAGTGACCTAATGATGACGTATCCTACCTGCTACGCTGCCCGTCATCGTCACAACCGTCTAAACTAACCTGGTATTCCTAACGGGAGGGAATACGGCTATGGCCGTTTGGATTAACCATCCTGGCATTCGGCTGGAGTGATTTGGGGAAAACATGGAAAGCCAAAATTGGATTGCAGATCTGGATTCGAACCCACGTCCTCCCAAATGCGAGGCCAGAGCGTTACCACTCACCCACCCAACAAGTCCTTAAGACTCAATGAGGCATGTGATGTAGTTTCGAACCTGGTGAATTATTTATATATATATATATATAGTAACTGAAATCTAATGAGAAATTTTTTTTCGCAAAAAAACTACTCTTCGTTGATAGTACAGTCAGTTGCTGGGTGATGCAACTTTCGATATTGGAACCCTTGCCTGGAGCGTGGGTGCTATCGACGGAACGTCTTGGCTGCGCGCCTTGTCTCCTACAGAACTTGTTACGTGAGTTTCCGCCACGTTACCTCTGGTAGTCCCTTTGCTTAGAACACAAGAAACTTTCTGTAACACATTCAGTTCTTGCCAAGAAACATCATCCCAAATAAACTTTCAATTCAATATCATCACCTGCAAACTATCATAGCTGATATCCTTAGAGAAAAATCTCTTATAAACAATTAAGAACTCACACCTGTTGTCCATTGGACGTATTCTGTAAAAAATATTTTCCCTTCCCACTGTTAGAGGACATTTTCTCGTGCGCTGATAATAGGATTCTTTTCTTTTGGTCTCTCCTTAGCCAAATAGAAAATCTGTTACAATAGTTAAGTTTCGTTAAGTTGATTAATGTTTTATTAGATTAAAGGGAGTTCCTCGTCCTGCAACGTACTTATTATTCCGTATAGATCTGTTCCCAAGGAGAGAAAATAAAGTAGTGATGGAAAAAAAAAAAAAAGAAGATTTTGGCTGGTACCAATATGTAAGCTTGTGAGCCACAACTAAGTGTGTGAAGGTGTTGTATTTTGTTAAAGGGTAAATGTCTGTTCAAATTGCTGTGAGTAAAGTATTGTCAGTGCAAGTATACGAGATGATAATTTATAACACGAAAAAAGACCCAGTCTTATGGAATACTGTGTTTGGTGAGTAGGGAAGTGGTGTTTCGGGCTGCCTGCCGCTGCCTAATTAGGCGAAACATTTTTTTTTCTCTTTTCTTCTTGGTCTTGTTTTCTTACTACCCTGTCTCTCTCCTGATCTATCTGTTTTACCTGAGTTTGTTTTGTATAACAAATATAATTACTTACAAAACTGTGCAATATAGTCTACGTCCTGAAACTCTGTACACAAAGACACAATAAAAACATTTACCGAATGAAGTAACAACACCTGGAATGAGCTAGCACTAACCATATCAGACTTATTCTCTGGTAATAAAAATGAGCTACTTTTATAGCAAAAGTTCTTTCGGAGTTCTATAAATAACAGTAATTAACAAGAGTAATTATAAATAATTTTCCAAATATAAAGCAGCCGTATGTTTTTTTTATGACTAAAGGAACTTTTATAGAATCTTATATACAGTACATTGCAGCATTTATATCAGAGCAAACTGAGCGCACGAATGCTCAGTGGCTTACAGTATATGCGAATAAAAAATTTAAAGGAATGTCGATTGTTTTGTTCGCACCAATCCCTCAGGCGACATTTATAAATAATGTGAATGGTAGTGGATGTCTGAGATTTGTTGTGATCATTACGAAAATTTCGTTACCGGACGGTACAGCTGAAGGAATAGCAAAACGCGTTGTATTATGGGAGTGATATGATATTTACTTGTTTCTATTCTAGTGGCTCCGTAAAATTTAAAATTTGCTGTTTGTCCTATTTTTTTAAAAAAATTCCAGTGACAAGGTTATCGTGAGTACAATGTTACATCAGAAAGTTGACCACGTCACATATAATTATTATCAAAAACTAGATGGCTTTGCTGTTGGATAACAATTGGTCAATTCCACTGTTCAAACGAATGGTTGAACTGCTTTTTGGAATATTCTGTTCAATAGTGCCATACATTTTATTATTATAAACGCTCGTATACATACAGTTATTAAAAAATTCTATTCAAACCATATTCCGACGTAGCAACATGATAATAATTCAGAATTGTTCTGTATGTTTACATGAATTGAAGGAGGGCTATTAAGAGCATAAAAGGTCATGGTCACATTGCGCTGACTGGGAATCAAAGCGCCACCGAAAAAAATAAATCAGTTTAAAAACGCTCTGGCCTCGTATTCGGGAGGACGCTGGTTCGAATCCCCGTCCAGACATCCAGATTTGGGTTTTCTATGGTTTACCCAAATCACTACAGGTGAATGCCACGATGCTTCCTTCAACAGGCCATGGCCGAATTCCTTTCAGTTCCTTGTCTCCAATCCCACACCGCTTCTAATGACCTCGACATCTGTGAGGTATAAAGCCACAAAAAAAAAAGTTTAAAACTGGCTAGCGAAATGGGATTGGAGGAGGAAAGCAAGTGAAGATGTCAGAAGGAGAAATTGATAAATTTGCGATGTGAGAAAAGTTTATAACGGTGACTGTAAGGATAGAATAAAGGGGAAAAAAGGTGTTACCAGTTTCGAATAAAATTATTTTCATTCTCGAGATTAAAAATATATTTCTCCTTATTTTGCAATTAGGCTATTCCGAAACGTCAATTTTTGATATTTCTTCAAAAAATTTATTTTTATTTAATGGCGCATATTCAACTTTGAATTTTTCTGGGGAATAATATCAGGAAAGAAGAACCATCACAGAAACTGGCTGAATGAATATAACAATAAATTTGGTCTACTTTCTCTTCATTCTTCTGTACGAAAAGCGGATCCGCTGACTTGATGAACGCTAACAAATTAATTTTATCCCAGAACTGTTACTTGTTGTAACTCAGACGGAAATTGAAGTTAGAAGTTTTAAACGCAGTTAGAGAACCAGTTGTCAGTTTTTGGTTATTGCATTACTGGGTGCTGGAGGGCGCTGGTGGCTGGTCGTTGGCGTTCCTTTGGCCTCGCCTCGCGTCCCATCGATCTGCCCGCTCCCTCCGCCCCGCGCGACCTCTGTGTCGTCCACGGCGTGTTTTATTAGCAGCCGCGCCAAACACACCGCCATAAAACACGACCCACAAATTAATTGATCAGCACGCGCGGCCACGGGGCCCGATAAGTACCTGCGTGCGCTGCGCCAAACTAGATTTATTCCCGCCTACGGGAGCGCCGTTCCACGCCGACATTTGTCTTCTCGCAGCGGTGCTGGAGGGGCGTGGAACTTCACGCAAGTGTTGTGTACTCCTTCGGCAGCAGATGCGACCAACTCGTTATTAAAGCGTTAAGCCTTGGACGGTCGGTATAAAACACAAACGGGCCATCTGCTACTCGGCGATAACATAGCCCCGCACCCTTGTTTTTAATGTTTTTTTTTTAGTAGGAACAAAAATTTGTCGCTGTTGTTAAAAACGCAGATACATGACCGTAATTAAAACAGGTGCCTGTGGCAAGATATAAAGTTGCTGCTGATTACACACGCCAGACATTACGGCAAAATAAAATTCACCAGCAAAAAATCAGAAACTTCCACCGTAATAAGCGGAAACCCATCACGCTAACATAATTAATTTGAAATTTTTTTTCACTTGTCCCAATTGTCATTTTTTAAATCTTTTTTATTTTACAAAACTTCTTTGAAAATAATATTAACAGTTATAATGTGATCACCGTTGACTTTTCGGCCGTACGTGTCTTTGACACAACAATAAATATTAATAAATCTACAAACTCGTTAAAAAGCCGCATACGGGTGTCCATACAAAAAACACAGCTTCTGATAAATATAATACTGCCTTTTGAAGCGTCTGACCTGTGCTTTGTTAATGTTCATAAAGAAGGTTATTTTTATTGGGAATTGTTTTCTTATTATTCGGAAAGGCACGGTTGATCAGAAAATTTGAGGGTAATGCGAGGTATGAGCATAGTTTTATCAGACTTAATTAATTTATTGATGATCTTTTCGTCTAAGTGAGTTACCACAAATCTTGCACCATTAATTAATACCTCATTAGCATTAATATTTGTATTTACCATAGTAATACTGATTGTGTTTTGCGGTAATTTCCAAAGACAAATCTGGCAGCTCTCCTCTGCACCCCCTCCAACTCCCGCATTGATATCCAAAATGTGGATCCCAAACTATACCACCATATTCCAGCATTGGTCTGACCAAAGTTTTTTACCCCAATTCCCTTACTTCTCTAGTGCATCTCTGCATCTCTCTTCCCAACAGGTGTAGAATTTTGAACTTTTCCCCTATTACCTGTCCAATGTGTCCTGCCTAGTTAAGTCTGCTATCAAATGTTATTCCAAGGTATTTACATTTCTAGTCTTCAATAAGTAGCTCCTTCCCCACTTTATAATCATAATCAACCTTTAGCATTTTATCTGTGTACCTAATAAGCTAGTTTACCAAATTATGAAACTTAAAGGAGTTATTTCTACATGGCTGCCAAAGCAGGGCCAAAAAACAATTCGATAGATATCTATTTATTTTCGTGAGATTTTTTTCACAGAAAGAGAAAAAGAGCGAGTGAGATGGAGAAATTTTGCACACATGGATTACAGGAAAACCAGTGCCTGTCTAAATTAAAAAAGAAAAATGTTTAAGAAGACACCGAAACTTAAAGAATGCAACACTCTCCCTACATCGTTGCAAAAAGAGCAGTCAAGTACTTTGTGATTGACAGGAATCTAAAATAGTTCTCTCGTTATACGTTGACGAGCGAACCAGACGTCGTGGCGCTGCGCGCTGGTATCAAGTGCTACTCTCAGGCGACAAAACATTACTGATTCATGAATTAGCCTCAAACAGAATTTCGCACTCTCATCGCAGCCCGCTTTTACGAGAGAGCTTCATGAAGTGAAGCTGCATAATGAGAGAAATTTAATAAAACACTAAAGTTAGAAACAATAGAACGTAGCAGCTGTGAACAATATATCCTTATACTGATGCCTCTTTACTATAAGCATTATTTTATTTTACAAGGGAGAAGTATTTGTTAGCCAGTGGGCTCAAACAGAAACAAAGAGTCAAGGTTTCCTTAGGATTGTTCTCTCTTTGCGGGCCCCTCTGTCACGGTAACGTCTGATGGGGTCATCGATTGTATTAAAGATATGATGTCCTCAGCAGCCTATAATGAATTTTAAATTAATCACTGACTTATTATAAGCAAGTACATTCATTACATTCGATCTTAAATGTACTCTAAACATATATTACATCGAAAGAACGGTTTATTTCTTATTTTTCCACTTAAGTCTATACGGCTAGTCGATGACGTGGTAATTAGAACCGTAAGACGACAGGGAACAAGGAACGGGAGGGAATTCGGTCAGTGAATTTTGGAGGAACGATTCGCCTGGAGTTATTTAGGGAACCATGGAAAAACCATAACGTGGATGTCAGTACGGGAATTTCGAATTCATTAGTGCACCTTAAAACACATAGGGGAAAGTCGGATAGCCCTGGACGACGGGTAGATCCGAACATTTAAAATTCTAACAAACGGTAAAACTTTATTGTAAATATGCACCCTGTAGCATAAAAGCAATTGCAACTGAGCTGCAGCTTGGTTGCCCAGTGAGTTCCACACTAGTATGTGTTTTGTTCCTGGCAGAAGTTTTTCGTCACTCCTGTCAAAATTAGGTGGAGATTATTGAGTTTGATGCATCAAATAAACGCGTGCTCGAAAAATCCAAATGGTCGAGATTTAACATCTACACTATATAAAATATTGGGAGAGGACGGGAAAAAAAGTAAAGGTAGTAAAAAGGGCGTAGCGAAAAATAAAAAGGTAAGAAGTGGTATAAAGCCATTGAACGTAAAAAAAAAAAAAGTATTCAAAGACTTTCAGAAGCAAATCATGTAAAACAGACCGAATGCATCGTACGTGGAGAAATTTTTTAAGAAGACTGATTCAGTGCATTGAAGCAAAGAAAGGGCCCATGAGGATTGTGTGTTATAATAGATTCTTCAGATATCCATTATTATTGTGATTTTTTACTGTGTCCTGGGCTGGCCGATAACTTTTGTGTTACCAAAAAATTAAGAGGAAAGTGTTTACAATTTAACTCGTTGAAAAAAATTATGATTACTAGTAAAAGTTCCCAGTTTCATTTTAAGATTATTTGCATTAATGTTAACTGTTCGAAGCTACTCGAACTTTCCCAACAGAAAAAATTATTTCAAGCAATATCTTAAGCGCTCATTTGTTTTTTACTGCTGTTTGATTTGACTATCAGATAAATTTTCATTGAGATTTGATATCCTGTTCAAATTCATTTTCGAACTGTGTTTCTACGTTTGAGTCAGACTTAGCGCACAACAGTAAGTGGGAAACAAACTGACGAATACAGTTTCATATACTGTACTAATATTTATCGTTCAATATTAGAAGATATAGCAGAACTCACTTGAATTAAAACGATATTGCTGGTGTAGAGATTACGATTGGAGATGCACAAAAAGAACATTCCAAAGCTGTCTTACCGTAGGCTCATGTTTAACAATCCACTTAGAACCGTGTGGTGGCTAAGTTGTCAAGACGTCTGACTGGAAAGGTCCCCGATTTGAATCCTGATCACAGATGTGATTTTCAAGGCCCTTAACCCGACAATCACCTCTGGTTCAGCTTGTTGTGTAATGTGAAGTACGCCAGAATGCTTCCGCAGTTTGGATTCCACTGTAGGTTCCCTGTAACGCGTTAGGTTAAGTGCATTCGCCATAAGAGTGCGCTTATGCGACGAATCGAAAAATAGCCTCTTGACGGCGGGTACATCCTGGCCAACAATGCCATACGCATTCATGTTTAGCATGCTACTTCCTAACCTGAAGGTTCTAAGTATTTTAGAGAAAATATTTTTTTAATTTTATTTTATGTAGAAATGTTTTATCCGGTATCAATTCTAAAGCAACAAAAACTAGTATGGATTAGACGCATGGTGTGGCAAGCATATAACAAAGAGACAGAATTGTCATAACTGAGTTCACGAGGCGTGGGAGTCAGACAATATTGACAAACTGTTTGTACCTATTGCAATCATGAGCGTATGCATAAAACCTCAGCCTAACCGTGAAACAGGACTGAATCAATTTGTGAAGCAAACCAACTCGCTAATGAAAGCGGGAACAAATTAGGCTGCGCACGCTGTCGAGAGAGCTGTTTAATTGATGGTCAGAGGACGGCTGTAATTGGAGGAAAACTTACAATGTTAATTATTCTGCAATCAACTGTGTTCATTGTATGGGACTGACAGATTTATGAGGTGCCGTGTAGTCCGCTATTCTTCACCGCGAGGATTAGTGTAGCAGCATCATTTTTTATCCGTACAAGACAAAATTAGCATTAAAAACAGCTTTAAACCGTCACCAACATCTGGGATTATTCGTTATAAGTCTGTTCCACCTTAAATATTTAAAATTTATCGCCCCATCTTTTCTGTGTCTAACGCTATATATGTCCATGAAGCTTTATACTGGTTTAATATTTTTGGTATTGTGTGATTATCCATTGTTGGATGTTGATAATCAAGGAATTCGTCCTTTGGTGATCCATAGGAGATCCATGAAGAAACAAGCATTTACTAAGCATGAAAAGAGGGCAGTCAGTATGAATCATTAGGAAACCGAGGTAGAGGCATCGACTTGGGATCTGAAACACTGACAACTGGGAAAAAAAGGGCAGTGGTCGATGTAAGTACTTAGCACGGATCGCCGCATTGATATTACTCATCATTTGGCTACCACTGCTCTCCCACTTTAGGAAATGTAGTGGGTGGTCGAGTTAAAACCTCCTGCACCTCGAGGGGAACTTCTCTATTCCTCTGCAGCTATTCATAGTTGAAGCAAACATCAGACGTCGTGACGTAGGCGAAATTAGATGTCGCGACGTCGGTTAACTGCCACAGGCACAAGCAAATGGACGTCACGTAACATGTTGTGTCTACTGTGTGCTAGGATATGAAAACCAGCGTGTCTTGAGAAGCATCATAGATAGGGAGCTAGTCCTTCCACGTTGTCTATGGTTGAGGGTTAACTAGGATCAGATAAGCACCCGCAGTCACATTTGCATGATAATTCTACAGTCAAGTAATCATAATATAGTCAATCAGTCTTGTCAGTATTGCATTCAGTCTTCAATCTTTACCGAACCGTTTTCACTCTGTGGTAGACAGTAAATGATGTAAATATGACATATTTCATGAGTAGTTTCACCCCCATGATCCTACTACTAATATTTCAAATCAAAATGTCTTTTGAGCTCGATTCTGCTCAGCTAGCAGGATCAATACAATCCACTACACTCCTTAGGCGTAGTCTCTGTTTGATGACATCGTTATTTGTTAAATAAGTTCTTTTAATTATTGAAATTGACAATAGGATCTTCATTTACACTGACTGAATTCTTTGGTTCTGCTGTTTTGACACGGTGCAGCATCTCGCTCCATAAGGCAATTTGTGTATTGTCATAAGTTTTTTAAAATTTCATAATGAATTCAGCACGCGTCATTCTTTGTGAGCTCTTTTCACTGTACAACGGATGTAATGAAATTTTCATAGCAATATCCTTTATACTATTAAGACTTAAAATTTACCCGATGTATTTAAAATCTGTAGCTTTATGTAGATGAGTGTCTTGTTATGAAATCTTTGCTCTTGTCAAATATTGTCCTGTAGATGCTTATATGTTGATTTTGTCTGCTGATTTTTCCACGTTATAAGAGTTTTCTTCTAAAAGTGACTCACGAGCTGATTTTGTATCTCATTGTCTGTCTTAGTTAACATAACTTGATCAACTGTAAATAATAAATTCAAGATAGGTATTTTGTCTTACATTCTTCTAATGCTCTTTCTTTAACTTGTGGATGATTACTTCTGTTTAAAAATTAAATAATACGTTGGTTAAAGACAACCTCGACATTTTCATTCATAATTATTTTATTTTAATTACTTTAAAGTTTCGTCTGGCTCAGGCTTCAACATGTTTTGACTGTTTCTATAGTCTATAAATGTGTTTTTGTTATCTCTTTCTTCTTTCCATATGCATTAATAATGTACCGGTAATGAAAGTTACATTCGATTGGTTTTGGATCAATGCTAAGAAAGCTACGTATGGAATCCCATTTTTACTGCGTAGAATGCAAGTGTGACTTATTAGTTGATTGTATAGAATGTATGGCAAATGTGCCGTCAAAAGATAGGTTCAGACGTAATTAAATCCGTTTCTGTTTAGTGTAAAACCAATAGTATCACTTTATTGTAAACAGTGCTTAAATATGATCACAACTGTTCATTGTATTATAATCGTAATATATTTATGACATTTACCCTAATACTAGTAAAATAAGAAGAGGTTTTTTTTTTTTTTAAGTTTAAAAAAAAGGCAATAGACTTTTCTTGCAAGTTCCGAACTATTTTCCAAATGCGCAAATGGTTCGCTGCTAAATACTGCATTATTTATTTTGAGGTGGATTTACTATGCCACGAAATGAAAACGTATTTTTCGACGCGCATATGTCGTCTTCTGTAATTTTTATAGATGAATATCATTAAACGCCGAAATCAAACATTTTCGTAGCTAGACTGAAAAGTAGATTAGAATATATAGCTTAAATTGATGTTGAGTAACTTTTACTGAGGAGAAATATCGAAAATTACATTGCTACTAACTTCAAT
Organism: Vandiemenella viatica; assembly: GCA_031002005.1. Classification (NCBI taxonomy): domain Eukaryota; kingdom Metazoa; phylum Arthropoda; class Insecta; order Orthoptera; family Morabidae; genus Vandiemenella; species Vandiemenella viatica. The sequence continues at coordinate 362,576,315 of JARYHS010013630.1, forward strand.
AGATCATTTTTTCCTAACAATACCGATACAGATGAACATTTCAAACTCACTATTCTTAGAATTATATAGCACGAAAGGAAGTATATGTGAGTGATGTCAAGATGTAGTGAACGCTGTTGTAAGTTCCTTTTAAATGAAATTGTAAAAGGATACTCAGAAACCTTGCTGCATGTATTGCAAGACAAGTAATAGGATCTGTACAGTTAGATACCCACAAATCAGTAGCTAAAATCTTTAATGAAACAACAAAATGCCATGTTGAAAATAAAATGCTTTGTCTACGAATACTAATAAACACAACGGACACGTTTCTGGGAGTTCAGGCGCTGCTATATCACTCTCAATAATAAAACATTTTTAAAAAATGCGTTATTACCAGTTGTATTTAGTGCTACCATCATCAGAGGAAGAAAAAATCATTCGTTTTGTATTATTAACATTTTATAAATTCTTCAGATCTCTCGTATTTAATATTTCCTAAGTTGTTAAAAGTTTTCTACTGATAGGCTATGTGGTATTTAAATTGTAATGACTTGAATTGGTTGAAACAACTATAAATGCTGTCCTTCTGCTTCCAACTGGTCTGTACTTGCAGACATAAGACATAATGGCTGGCCGACCATGCTATTATTGTCGATGACCCACCACTGCCATGAATACGTAATGGCTGGTGGCAGCATACTGGAGGCCGCCCGTAACTCTGGGCTGATAAAGCCCCCCCACTCCGGGGACAGCTTCGCATCCGTCACCGGACCGACTGAGATACGCGGACATCGCCCTGACGAGCGCGGCAATCGCTTACGGCCACCACAGCAAGTTGATCCCCACCCCGCAGTTGTTACACAAAGGAAAGAACTTGTTTCATATCATCGCACGATTCTTCCCGTAGCGTTCTACTATCAGATTCATCTGGCAGACAATTGTCATAACCAGTTTTACAAGATTTTTCTGTATTCGGAACTTACAAGACCAGTCAGTTAGTGTATGGACCATGAGACCAACAACTTTTTTTTTTTTTTATGGCTTTTTCGCCTGGTCGTTGCCGAGGTTATTAGAGACGAAAGGAGATGGGGGGGTAAGAAACGGGAGCGAGTTTTACTATCGCCTTTTGAAGTAACCAATGTGATATTTGGTGGGAGTGTTTTCGGGAAACAATGGAAAACCAAAATCTGGATGGGCGGATGTAGATATGAATCCACGTCCTCCCGAATGCCAGTACCGAGCGGTGACCAATAAATTTGAACGTCCCATTCATGGACCATGGCGAAATACTATAGCCTTTTGTTAAGGTAACTTATGATTGCTCTCTGCATACCTTTGTTCGAAATAACACTCATAATTCCTGACTCTTCGGATCTGTTCACTGAGAGGCCGCAAAACTATCAACGATCACTCACTGCCGTGTGAGTTTAAAATACGTCATATGCGTTAACGCGAAAAAGTCTATAAGATCGATTCCGTATACGATAACATCAGCGTGTTGTGAAATTACAATTCATAAATTCCATTTGTATGTGAAGCAGCGATTAAAATCTCAACAACGGTTGAGGGATCGTCGATATCGAGGTCATTAGAGACAGGAAAGGTTTTAAAGCATGGAGTAATTTTACTGTAGGCTTTTAAATGAAGCGTGAAATAATAAGCTGTGTGAAACTACTATTTTCTCAAAATGTGTTTCGTCTTTTGCGGTTGCTATAAGGATTTCCGTTCATCACGTAAAGCCATTATAGTTGCGAATATAAAGATATTTTTAAGAAAATAGAAATAAGTATTACTGGAATTCTTCCTTTATTGTACTCTTAACGGTAATTAATCTCTACATATTTTCATCTTCGAAGATATATTAGGCTAAAAAAGCTCCAAAACTATTACTGATGCACGAATATTACTTTATTAAAACATATTCCACTATTACATTGTGCTAGCGATCCTGAAAACTGTAGTAATTTTATCAAATGACACTGATTCGTCAATAAACAGTGCACAGTTTCATAGGTACGTTAATAACATTCAACAGTACTTCAAATGCATTCAGAAGAATTTATATAAGTTTAAAAGCAATCTAAAAATTATAAATATTCCTACAAACGATTCGAGACAAATTTTAACATTAAATTAGTTTTATAATGATAAAGAAAAGTCTGTATCTGCATTCTGAACATGGTATCTTGCTCGTAATACTGACAAAGATATATCAATCTCATTGGTTGCGGATGGCGCACCATTAATACTTCTTGATATACAGTATGTTAAATTATCATAATAACTGAAATGATGCTGTGTTATCTGAATGTTGAAACTAAGACCACATTCAAAATTCCGGAGCCATATCTCCCAGTCCGATCAAGCTGATCACGGTGTCTATTCAAGTGAAATATTAGACTACTTTATTTACAATGATAAAATACTGTATCCCTCATGTCGCTGTGAATTTTGAACACATAAAATAAAGAGTTTTATGAAATCAATAGAGTTTGTAAATTCCATATTTAAACCATCATTTGTTCAGAAGCTTAGAACTCTGAGCTTGTTTAAAAGTCCACCACGAACGTAGGGCCGTGAAGCGTGGACAACCCGGAAAGAAAATGGAGCAAGGTTGACATCGGCCGGAATGGAGATATACAGGGTGGTCAGAAATTCACTCATCGGTGGGTAAGGGCAGTGTTCGGGACGTTGCACTAACGAAAAAAATACAAAAATATCTAGTAAAAGTCGTACCGTTTTTGAGTTATACGCAGCTAAATTTGACCAATAAGAGCGCTGCGCGGGCGAATTCAAACAGCCTTCCACAGGCGCTGTTGCCAAGCGTACTCGAGGCATGCGACCGCCAAACAAAACGAAAAGAAAAACTCTCTTCGGAAGTGGGGATCGAAGCCGCAACCTTCAGAGTGAGAGTTTGCCGTCTTACTGACTACGCTGCCAAGGCACTAGAATTTCCTTGTTGTTAGAAACCACTAGGGTGGACTGTTTGTTCGTAATCGGAATTGATCGGTAATCCGCGACATTTTTCGGGAAGTCGGTGGTGGGGCTAGAGTATTCTTTTTTATGGGAATTGTTTTTTAATTAGTTGATCTGCTTGTTAGATTAATCTTTAATTTTTGTACAAAAATCGTTTAGTTACTGGCACAAAAAAAAAAAAAAAAAAAAAATATAAAAAAAATAAAAAATCGGCAAACTTAATTTATTCGTTGCAAAGAAGCTTCTTTTATTCCATGTAATCGTATTTCACTAGATTTCGATCACAACAGTTTTATTGATTAACGTGAATATATTTGCAACAATAAAACAAAACAAAAAACAATAAACTTTTGGAAAAAAGAACATTAAACCCATTCTATCGTATGTAACTTAACTTTCTCTGCTGCAAAAAGTCTGTTCTTATTCAAACAAGTTGTACTGTACATTTTGGTAACGTGCATCAACTCGCTAACGCGCGGCAAGCCGCAAAAGGTAAACAAGCTGTTACTCATTGAAAGCCCTTTTGTCACTGATACAAAACAAAATTACTGTATAGTAGTTTCATTTCCAACTTGACGTTATCAGTCGTAACATTGAAAGCCAACACGGATTTACTTAGAATAAGCGTCAACCCGCAACAGTAACCGTAGTAAAAATGTATCCCAATAAACAACAATAACAAAAAAATACGGGTCCTTACATTTTACAGCAACTGCTCAAAATGTCCTCCCTCAACTGCATACCGGCACGACAACGCTGAGTTACTGAATTTGCGAGTCTTCCAAAATTGTAACTTTCTCTAATTTCATCAAAAGCTAGAATTATCCAAGCCAAAAGTTCTTCCTCTGTTTCTACTTCAGTCTCATAAACAATGGCCTTGACAGCTCCCCAGAGATAAAAATCCAATGGGTTGTAGTCTGGTGACCGAGCTGGCCAGTGAATTGGGACTCCTCGACCAATCCACCTGTTAGGATACAATGCATCTGTGTTGACGTACCGGTACGGCAAAATACGGCGGCGCGCCGTTAAGTTGAAACCACATATCATTTCGAATTGACAAAGGAACGTCTTCTTAACTACAACAGAAGGACGTTTTCATGAAATGCTAAATAAGAAGCGCCATTTAAACGTTGCGGAAGTAGAACAGGGCCTAGTATAAACTCGCCCAAAATACCCGCCCAAATGTTAACACTAAATTTGGGTTGTTATGACTTGACATAAATTGCATGTGGATTTTCGACATACCAGATGTGGTTGTTTCGGCTATTAAAACACTCCTCCTGGTAAAGCACGCCTCATCCGTCCACAGCACCTTTCAAAGTTTGGATAATCGTTACATTGCTGCAGGTACCACTGTGAAAACTGAACTCGAAGTGGAAAATTGTCTTCCTCCAAATCTTGAACCTTTTGAAAGTGAAAGGGATGTAACCCTTCGTCGTGAATGACGTCCAAAACAGTGGCATGTGAGGCCTGGTAATTAAAAAACAACAAAAATGACCCTATTGAAAGGCTGCATTTAAACGGCGAATTTGAGGGATCACTTAGACTGGACGTATCTGCAATGCGTTGGCAATGACCCTAGAGCTTGTCTCGGATTATCAGCAATCATTTCCAGGACATTGCCTTCAAATCCTACACTCCGCCTGAACGGATTTCGTACGGCGTCGGGCCTGTGGACAACAATACTTCCCGTCTCCCTCAACCTTCTGTCAACCAACACAAAAGTGTTGGCCGATGGAATCACACAGTTAGGAAATCGAGTCGTGTAAATCTTAACTGCTTTGGCCCTGTTTTGTCCAGCAGTGCCATACGCCAAATGAATATCTGCGTACTCTTCAAACGAAAATTGATGACGTTGAATGATGACAGTGTCTTTATCAATAAGTTGCCTTCGACTGCGAGACTTCTTCTGGCATGGTCCTTTAGCCCCACCACCGACTTCCCGCCCAAGTGGCTTCTAAAAACAAGAACATTCTAGTGCCTTGGCAGCGTAGTCAGTAAGACGGCAAACTCTCAATCTGAAGGTTGCGGGTTCGATCCCCCCTTCCGAAGAAAATTCTTCTTTTCGTTTTCTGTGGCGGTCGCATGCCACGAGTAGTCCTACGCTTGGCAACACCGCCGGTGGAAGGCTGTTTGAATTCTCCCGTGCAGCGCTCTTATTGGCCAACTTTAGCTGCGAATAACTCAAAAACGCTACGACTTTTACTAGATTTTTTTTTGTATTTGTTTCGTTAGTGCAACGTCCCGAACGCTGCCCTTACCCGCCGATGAGTGAATTTCTGACCACCCTGTATACTTACTGGATATACCTTGCGGGCTGGAAAGAAAAATGTCGATAGCAATAACGAATTAGGAGCAGAAATAATGTACAGATACTTATGAAAGAATAGAAACAAATTGCAACAGAAAGCCGAAAGAACAGATTCCTCCCGAATGCCTAATAAAATGCTGAACTATGTGGATTTATTAGGTTAATCTTTTAAACAGCCGAGGAAAAGAGTAGACTGCATAATGGATAATGATCATATGCATATTTTTGTGAAAAAATTTAACAAAATTTCAAAATAAACTTTATTTATGGAGAAATTACGATCAAAGACCAAAAAAACTAGGTCACTGATAGCTTCGCTGTGAGGAATCCAGAAATGTTTTACTTACTCTCGCTGAAAAAGTTAAAATTTTTGAAAATTTTTTAAAACCCTCTTACCCTTGTTTTCACTGAACCTCGACGATTAAAGATCTAACATTGTTCTGGAAGATCATCATGGTGGACTTTTCTATTAATGACAAGATGGACACTTAAGAAAGTACTTTTACCAGGATTTTCTTAAGAACGACTTTTGGCAGGTCTTCAACACCAACTGACCTTTATTGTCTCCGAAACACCTAAAATCATCCATGACACTTACATAAGCATATTTAGGTTAATGAATAATCAATGCAGGGATATCGTGCCACTGGAGGCGCTCTCACATCAAATATTTGAAAGTTAAACAAGAGAACTTACGAATCTCTGCTTGTAGATGTAATAATTTAATTTATATGCTCACTTTTACAAGCGGTGAATACATCTACAACAGTTAGTTGTAAAAGAACTTGCAGTACTGAGAGCCATTTAGATACGTCAAAACGTTACACACAAACGAATGTCCAGAGTGTTAGAGTTTAATACGTAGCAATTAGACCAGCCTTCCCGAGCATGGATCATGGCACTCGGATTCGGATTCTTTTATGCTTACTGTTCGAAACTGAGATTACACAAAACAAATCTTTAAAATGTATGAAGTTCAAGTTGTTTGTGTGCGCTTGGTACTAGTACTGTATATCACAATTTATATAAAATGTTTTTGTTCACATTTCACCATATACAGTATCTGTAAAAAACAGACTGATGTTAGGTACCAAACAACAAATGTGCCCATCAAAAACTCCAAATTATTTCTTTCTGCACATAGATTGGTACTCACACAAAGGCATGCGACAATGCTCCATAGCAGTAAACTCCATTTCTTTGGCTGGTTTCCGGCCTATCTAAAAGAATACAATTCTCAAAATATATATTTTAAAAATAGAGTGCGTTAAACGCAATTCGGTTCACACGCCGATGCATACGTTTAGTTTCCTTCACATCAGCTGTAGTCACTGCCTTAAACTCGAAAATAAATAAAATAAACGAGTAAAAAGTTATAAATGAATGCAATTTTTCTCGGCGTTGTTTATTTATAAACGTTTCTCGGGAAACAAACCGAGTAATATCATTATTGATGCACAATATTTCGGCGCCTTTACTCCGTCGCCATCTTCATGTGCAGTTGTAAGTCTTGAAGTCTGCCTTGAAGTCAGCCTTGTTGTTTAATGAATTTATTATCCGTTCAGCAAATATTGCTATACAGGACGATGTTGAATTTTACAAAAAAACATAACTTACATATTGTCATGGTTGAGGTCAACCCACAGGGCCCCTCAGTGACTACAATACAGTGATACAATAAATTTTTATAACAATGTTAGCAACATGAATGTCAGTATTAAAAACAGTTATCAGAATTATAACAGTAATCCAAACAGTTAAAATGAAATTGGTTTAAAATAATTACACTTTTTATATATATACATTTTATATCGAGCGCTGACAAAATTCTGATCTATACTTAACAAACGAGATGTCAAATAGAAGGTGACGGGCCACACGGTATTTAATTTATTAGCTGGTTCTCTTCTTCTTCTTCGGAATCACTGCCTGATAGAAAAATATATTGAGGAAGGTTTTTTTTTTTAACCTAGTTTGGCCGGTTCTTTTCCCTAGTTTGTAAAATTGTGCACCAGGAACTGTACTCATTCGTTTGATGAAATGTATTGTTTGTTGTTTTATAAATTCGTAAATGTAAGCAATATTTAACTCTCTGTGTAGCTATTTCTTACATACCATGGTGCGTTCACTGCTAATCTGAGTAGTTTGTTTTGAAATATTTGTATTCTATGTAATTTGCTACGGCTAGCACATCCCCATATAGGACATGCATATGTTATTAGTGGCCGTAATATCATTTTGTAAATTAGCAGGCAGCACTCAGTTTTTAATGATGATTTTTTGTTTAACACAGTATACAATTTGTGTAATCTGGCATAGGCTTGGTTTAGTTTGTTGTTAATGTGTATGTTCCATATTAAGCGCCTGTCAATATCGACTCCTAGGTATTTAATAGATTGATCATTTGGATTCCATGCTATGTTACTTCCCATGATGTTTATCTCCGGGGGGTTTGGTGGGCGTCTGAGATTGAAGATTTTGGTTTAACATTTTCCGGCATTTAAAGATATACGCCACTGATTGAGCCAATTAGTTAATTGCGTTATTGTTTCCTGAAGGTTATTGCGTGCAATATGAATGTCATTGTGCGAAGAGTATATGATTGTGTCATCAGCGTACTGTGCAGTCGAGGTGTTTTGAGGAGTCGGTATATCTGAGGTGTATATGTTGAATAGCGTTGGCCCTAAGACAGATCCCTGTGGGACTCCTGCAGCTATTGATCGTGCTGTGGATATTTTTGTGTCTATTCTTACGCTGAAAGTTCGATTTTGTAAAAAGCTTTCTAAAATTTTATACAAATATAGAGGCATTCGAGCGTGTTGTTTGAAAACTGGCATGGCAACGACAGACGTTGTTATGTTGCCTAGCAGCATCTCAGACGTCATTAGACGCCCGCGGAACACAAAAAGCAGAGCGTTGGTGACGAGCAGCCTCAATAACAGGAATCCATGCATCACTTATCTGGAACCCACAAAAATTATCTTAAAAATGAAAGTCTCTTTTAAATCTGTGAATGCCGTTACAATTATTAAGGAAAACGATTTTAATTAAAAATGCTTCTAATGAAAGAGAAGTATAGGAATCAGAATCCCACATTTCAGTAATCTGTCCCGAATTAATTACAGAACAAGTTATTAATATTACGAGACTGTTGTTCCTTTCCTCGTGTGCTCAACGTAGGCGTTCTGCTCTTTCATTCAATTCCAAACAATCAATATCTTCGGAAGGTGCCAATGAAGTGTAGAACGTGGGCTCATATGGCGGTCATGTCCATTTACAGGTATATTATGGTAATGTACTCTCCCAAATTCTGTTTGTGTATACCCAAGAAGGACGCTTTACTGAATCCCATTGACTCTTTCTTTCCGTGTCACTAATCCTTGTCCAGGCTCTAAACGCTCACTAGTAACTTCCCTGTCCCTTTTTCTCTGTCTATAAAATATTTTTGTGCACGTGTTTCTCGAAACAACTCCAGTGCTCCAGTGTGGAACTGCCACAACATCGCACTATTTTTGCTTCTGCTGGTATCTGGCGCATTAAAAGCGAGCAGCTGTGCATTACGAAAATTTTGAATTAGACAGGTTTGTCTCCAATCTTTATCTTGAATCCATATTTTGCGAATGTCAATGTCAAAAACGACTGACTGACAAGAAACGCTGTCCGTAGTAACATAAATCGCTTACATTGTATTTTAAAAAAAATGTAAAAGAAAGATTGTTGGCATCAGGAAAAATAGTTTCATCGAAAAATTCATACTGATTCATGGCGTTGATTGTTGTTTGCTGCTGCAGATGCACTAGTAATATTGATTACTCTTGCCTTTCAATTCGGAGGAAATTATTGCATAGGAACATCGATTATATTCCTCGTCACCTACAAAGTAGAAGTATTTTGTCTGGAGAATACACTGCGGCAGCTGTTTCACGCCACTTCGTTGAATTATATGTGACATGTGCTGATACTGACGTGTACTAGAGCAACATTTATTTTATGCTCACCTGTGTTAAGTTTAACGTTTAGTTTTTACGGGTTTCTTCTAATATAATACTGTAAATAGGCCTATAAATTGAAAATTGAAGATTTTTGCCTACAGGTTTCAGTGCATTTTTGCGGCCTTCTGAAGAGTTTTTAAAGGTTTTCATTCCGGCTATTGTTTATTTGTTGTGATGAATATGACTATTGTCAGATTTTAACTATGGCTTTTCAGCTCTTCAACAGCAAAATTATAACAGTCAGCTTAAGCATGTGAATGAAATGATTCCTGGATTTTATTGATTCGAGTTATTTCTTGAAACAATAGAAAACCAACTTGAGAATGATTGGACTCGAAATCTAAAGGTGGGTACACAGTAGACGAACGCAGGCAAACGCATACGGCCTAATGGATGCGGCCGAATCTGTGCGGCGTTTGTTAAAAATTTGCTTATTGCCCGATTACAACGAAGGAATGCGTTGTTTGTCATTCTTTCATGTTCGCGGGTCTATGCGGTAAAAATATTGTTATACCTACCATAAAAATGGCGGTGGAAGATGACTTAATCATTGCTAGTGTGCCGTACATTATTATTTATTAAAGAAACACGAAGACGCAGGAGATCACATTGACTGTGGTGCATCACTTCTTTGTTCGAAAGTACAAATGTGTATGGACTATGGAGGGACAGACTTGATAGACGATCTTACAGCTGAAATTGGATATGGACGTTTTGAAAATTTCTGCAGAATGAAGTCGACCGACTTTGAAACGTTATTGCAACAGATTGCTCCGCAGATTTTAAAACGCCAATATTTTCTCTATCCCTTCATGCAAATTTATCCGAAAACCATGTCGATTTAAATATTACAACAGCTACAAACTCTGTTTTAAATAAATTTTCCTGTTTTTGGACGATCACGCCTGAAGGGACCCAATTGAGATTTCTGTTAAGTGTCTTTTGAGTCACATTTCTTAATATCACTAATTTCGTTCCAGGCATCATGTTTCCTTATTTTATTTTTGTAATCATTAGGAATTGGGTTGGTTATATAATTCTGTTAATTTTAAGGAGTCCGAGATGGACCAGTTCATGTTCCCTACAAAACAACAAAAGCGTTCTTCTTAACATACACACTATAACTAAGCCGAAAACGTGTGGTCCGCATTTTGCTTTGATGTACCGCCTCCCGAGCGAAACCGAGCGCAGGCAAACGAATGCGGTTGGAAGTATTCATTCGCTGAGTGAACGTATGCGTTCGCTCACGTGCGGTCTTATGCGTTCGCCTAGTTTGTACTCATCCTAACTCAAATGCTCCCGAACGCAGCGAACGGACATTACTGTTCACATACCAGGCTCTGTCACATTGTTAACAGCTGGTTCTTTCATCCCCACATTATTTTTTGTATTGATGTTACTCTAAGGCATTTATTTAATTAAGAGCTCACCTTATATTTGATGTCAACACGTGGAATCTCTTAGCCTATAGTCTGCCAATAGTTGCAATTGAAGCAGTCGGATAATGTTCATTCGATTTTCATGGAATTTCGTATTACATCAATGAGGAGATAAAATGTTAGTTAAAGATGATTTACCTTTTTCCTTCATGGAGTGCTGTTTCCTTTCACTGACTCGACTAGCGAGGGCGCGGTGCGCCGTTTCTTTGTTATGGCGTTTCTGGCCCCCCGCAGCGAATTGCTTTCAAGAAGAGCTTCCACTTGGCGGAGCCGTGACTCCCGCGGGACTTGCGCTCGTTTACTGTCGGGGCACGCTCCGAAAACACTCCACGTCCTCTTTTGTATACATCACAGCCAGCCTACACCGAACCCACAATGTGCTATTTCTCAGGGCTTCCGTTATCACTTGACCTTTTGTAACAGTCTCTATCGCATGAAACTACGCCCATAGCTTTCAGAACATATATTGCAGCCTCTAAATGTTACTAAAACGCATCTGGATATAGTTATCCAATTCGGCTTTCACTACTAAAGCATCAGGTGATGAATGTACAATACAAAAGTGGTAAAAGATAATAGTTGGATGACAGTTTCGTTATCTACCATCATCCCGTATACTCCTAAAAGTATTGAAAATCACTCTTATCGCCTACGTCACGTAGATATCTGTTTAGGGTGATAAGGTTGCGTATGGATAGGTGATAAATATTTTGTAATGCAGTTCTTAAAAACTGAGATTTAGAAAAGGAAGAAGAAGAAAAAAATAAAAAAAATAAAAAATGAATAAATAAAAAAAATAAAAATAGAGTGTGGAATAAAAGTCGATCTTCTAATTCTGGACGGCAATATATTAGAGCGCAGCAGGCAACTCAGCGGGATGAGTTTGCTAACCGGGGATTGCTGACAAGCTGAAGCGCTGTGTGCTGGACCAACAATACAAAAGACACAAGGACACAAAACAAAGTTCCCTTAGCATTCTGCAACAAATTTTTAAATCTTATGTCAATATGTTGCTGGCATAAAATAGTAAAACAATAGCCCTATTCTGTTACATGCGGGCTATTGAACACGACGTTTAATTTGGGCTCATTCCTGCTTACTCTGTTTATGTTATTAGACAATGACGGTACTGAACTGAACGGCACGAAACATATCAAACTGGAAAAAACAGCAATCCGCAGTGTTGGATGGCTGTAATCTGTATTACATATTTCGAACCAAACAAATTTTATTTTAGTGAGTACCACTCCATCTTTTGTTTTCGGGCTTTACGGCTCGTTGACATCTTATCGGTCAGTAGGGAATATGGGGGAAAAGGAGCGGGAAGGAAAGGAATTCGCCATTGGTCCTCCAAAAGAACCATACCGGTATTAACATGAAGTGATGAATGATGTTGGGAAACCATAGAAAAACAAAATTTGGATTGACAGATGGGGGATTGAACCCGCGTCCTTCCGAATGCGATGCCGGACCGTTACTGCTCAACCAACTGGCTCTTTACTGAGTCCCCAACACTCCGTTAGCTACATACGTCACGAACATGTTTGCAATAAAAAAATCTGCATTTTTTTCATCATTGCACTTACTTGATCCAAATTTTTAGTATTTTTATTTTTCTAATCGCATATATATAACATTTGTCATCTCACTTTTTAATTTACTTAGATCTTTCATTCTATGATGTAGTGATGCTATTCCAAGATAGATTCTCCATTTGAAGGGAAACCATCGACTCTAATGAGTGCAATTTTTCTAAACTTCTTTTTCCACTTGGAAAACTATTGCTAAGCACCAATTATGAGATTATTTTCGATCTCTTTATTCGAAATGTGGGGCCAGAATTTTACTAAGGTTCTATTGGAGGTTGAACTCATATTTGCGGCAGAATCTTACTTGCATTTCTATTTTTATCAATGCTCTTAGTAACCTTTCTATTTATTAATGCCGTCAGTTTTTTGTATACTTACTGATGATTTTATGAAAGAAACAATTTTTTATGTCCCGGTAATAACTTTTCAAATATTGTTTTCTTTTGCATCTGATATGAAACCATAGAATATAAAGATACAAATTTCTCCTTTCACGAAGAAGAAAATATTTTGCATTATTGGTCGACATTTAGGCATGAGCTACAAGATACCGGCAAAGAAAAAAGAATAGAAATTGCTACGCTTTGTTAGCAAGAGTAACAATTTATTTCGAATAAGAAAACAGTCAAAACTGATAGGTTATATCTAACATTAAGCCAAAGTACATACTGACTTCCACTGATACTAGAAATAAATAACTATACTATGAAAAATGATATTATAATAACCAAACTATAGGTTGAACTGTATTCTGTTCCCTCAGGAGAAAGAGTTCGCGGGATGACGGCCATTACCATGCTTGAATTATAAAAGTGAAATCGGCAAATGTTCAGCATAATGTTTCCATTTATGAATAATAAATGTGATAGAAATATGAGTAAAAAATGAAACATTCCAAGAAATTTATGTGAAGAAGTTTGAAAAGAATCGTTAGAATATGTTTACTTAGGTTCGTATTTGCGTAGGGCTTAAACAAACACCTTTCGTTCGCTGTATTATGCATCTGATTAGTAAACTCAGACTTTGCAGGAACTCTCCGGAAATTTTTTATTTAAAGGTAAAACAAGAATTTTTTGTACTAAATACAAGGCTGATGTATCAATAGGAACACATGACGAAAACATTGGCACCAGTAATTCACGGAATTCAGTTTAATGCCTCCAAACAGATCGTCGGGCGCGCTGGAAAAATAGTGACCACTACAGTGTGAATTCAAATCGCTAGACAGTATCAACGAAAAGTGAATGTATACAGATGTAATGAGAGGTATTAGCTACTGGAGTTTGATAGTACGAAGATGTCTCTCACAGTTAGGTGAGCTCATTAATCACCTGATTTCCGTTTATTTATATCTTTTACGACTTTCTGATTATTCTTTATCGCAATGAGATTGTTTAAAACATGGTAAGGTCTAAATGCACCTGTAAAATACAAAGGCTTGTTTGTAAAATGGTGTTATAATTAAAATGGTAGCAACCGCTGATTTTATTCGCTACTGCTAAAACGATATTAATGAAATGTGTATACTCATAGCGGGTAACAATCAGTGGATCTGGATTTACCGGAAACAGAACGCCATTAAAACATTTATATCGTTAATATATTGTAGAAAACTCAATGTTGGCAAAGGGGGGGGGATTTATTAATATTATAAGTTACCTCCAACACCTGCCATACCTTTCTCTACCTTTACACGTAAGTTATTAGAACATGAAAACAAAATGAAAATGATTTTAATTTAATAATGGTGAACTAAAGGAACCAGAACCATGAATATTGTACACAAAAATAATATCCCATTTATTGATTCTTATGGCTTATACAAGGCCGGGTAATAGTTAACTATACGTTAAACATATTCAGAGACCACAAAAACAAGCAATACCCGACGTTTACAATCCGCCGATGAAAAGCAAACATAAAAAAAAGAATGAAATAATCAACAAATAGCAAAGTTAACATATGATCAACGTGGCAACACAGGCCATCAAATTTTAGCTAACATTTACTACAACAAAGGAGTATCCCAGGGGCACCATATAATGTTAAAGAAAAGCATCGTCTTGAATTTACAATTAGCAAGATGCTTGGAATTTGCAATGAAACATAAAATCAGCTAGCTCAGTGATTTTGTGGCGGGAGCAGAGTCTTATCTCAGTGCCGCTTAAGGGCTCACAAGTCTCGTCAAAACCCAATGAATTGTGACCATATGCATCCGGTACTTTACCATGAATGCATCGCCGTGATGAGGTGTGACACGCACAGTGCCACTGCAGCTGTGAAAGCCAGGTTAGCGGGTACGACCGCGTTACCACAACAGCTTTCAGATAATGGCAGGCATGCCATACAACTTCTCGCTTCCCAGAGCAAGAGAGTGATCAGAACCAGACAGTGATCACCGGACGAGAGCGTGTCGGCTGACACGTCTGTACAGTAACTCGTCCCGGCAGCAAGTGTCCTCAAAATGGCCTCTTCTTCTTCTCCCAAGTTGTCTCCCACTCGCCACATGTAACAGAATCCCCTTGCATTAAGATTTGGGAACCCCTATAAACGTTCACGGTTGGTCATCTATACATGTCCGTCGTCACGTGTTTTATATCGCGCCCAGCATTTGCTGTCTCCGTTCGCGCACTTTCTGCCTGACCTCGAGCAAGGAGCGGAGAGGGGTGAGTTCACCGCCCTCATCTAACGGAACATCGCTGTTGTGAACGACGGCGCCGCCAAGTCGGTGGGCCCAGCTAATTGTCTCGCTCTCGACCGCTCGAAAATGGCAGGTCCAGCTTCCCATATTCACTACGTTATTGAGCAGCAAGTTTTGCAGAAATTAAAATTATAATAATTATACCTCTGGCTGCCCGGGTTTAATATACAATTATTTACTCATACAATATCCCTATTATTTACGGTATTTACACCTTACAAGATTGAATATTATTAAAGAAAATCTGAATATTAATTAATTTATTTAATTATATTCATTGTGGGTGACTCTGTCATACCACAATATATAAGGACATTATTCGTGTACAGATTCACAAAATATCTGTGGCTGAAATAATAGTTAAGCTTCCTGTGACTTGAAGAATTAAATAATTTAATTTTCACAATTTTTATTCTGAAAATGGCTGACATTTTATCTTGAACTACGCCTTAAATTGCAGTTCCCTGATTGGGTAGGCCCTATTTGTAACGAAACCGACTGATTGTTCAGAAGCCATTTAATGTGAATCAGGGTCTTGTTTTAAAATATTTTCATGAACTTGTGTAACAGATTTATATGAAAACAAAAAAAAATTAATTGTAATACAATGTACCAAATACCATAAAAAACGTGTAAAGTGCCGTTAGAAATCCATGGAGCACCTGACCCATCACATAACATGTATATATTTCCTAAAATGATCGTTCCAGAATTCAGATTAATTATTAACGCAGCATAAAGAACGCATATGATGGCACAAAATTTATAACGCTGGCCTGGTAGTAATGTACTGCAAATTTATATTTTGTTACAGAACCCCAGATTTGTGAGAAAATTTCTTTTTAGTTCCTTGATTTTCATTGATAACAGCATGTTTTCATGCCACAAGTAGATCTCAGATAAAAAGGGGGAATTCAGTGCTATAGTAAACTGTTAATTGAAAACTGTTTTATAATACAACTTTCTATGCGATATAGTATTCACGAACTTTTAGAATCTGCGTAGGAAGCAAAACTGTCTCATGGATAATTGTCAAAATAACTACTCTGTGATTTTCTCCTTGTGCTTAAAAGCATGAAGCATATTCGAGGACAAATACGATATTTTCTCTTGGCACTTAATTGGGATCTCAACTTCAAAATAACGTCTATCCTAGCAACAATAGCAAAGGAAACATACCGAAATTTCTTACAACCAATTCATTCAGCCTTTTTCAGAGTAATTTAAAATTAACTTGGCAACCATTTGTATCTACTGCTGGAAATATATGAAAGTATAATGTATCAAAGCATTTCCTACAACGGGTTTCATATATGAAATAAAGTCGTTGAAGAGGTCAACTCGTACAAGGTGCTTACAAACCAACAACCAGCGGGCCTTTAAGAGGACCCCATTCAAGAATGATCAGCATTCGGAAATGGTTAATTTCACGAGGAGTTCAAAGATTCAACATATTGCAAGTGCTACCTGTTTCATAGCTACAGATATGCTGACACATGTTAATTCTTATAGCATTATACATTGTCCTCATACATGTTTCTTCTTGGGCAGCCGTTTCGTTAAAATTGACAGTAAAGAAGTTTGTTTGATTCACGTTACGAAATTTAATAACGCTGATCAGTACCTAACGATAGTAGGCTGTGAAGTAAACAATTTAAGAACAAAGACTCCCTACTAAAAGTAAATTAATGCAGTAACATTGTTTGGGAGTCAGTTGGTGTCATGGGTCAGAGAATTGTTATAAATTTGAGGTTGACAGATTCAAATTCTGATCTATCAAACAACTTTTAGATGGTTTCTCCGAAAAAAATTTGGATGACTGCTCATTGCTAAATCACGCCTCTAAAGGTTTCGTTGTAGCCAAATCCCCGTCCGGGCCTCCAGATTTAGGTTTTCTATGATTTCTTCAAATCACTCCAGGCGATTGCCGGGATGCTCCTTCAAAAAGGCCATGGGCGAATTACTTCCCGATCCTTGTCGCCAGACCCCTCCCGCCTCTAATGACCTTGATGAGGCGTATAACCACAAGAGAAAATATAAATTAAAAAAATGCTGCACCCACCGCATAGAAACTTATGGACTAAAGCGACTTGCAGCATAAAGTGAAATTAGTAGTTACGTCTGCTTATTGATGAAGAAATAGTTTCTTCTGAAATGAGGCGAATCGTTTGTTTTCGAAAAGCATTTTGACAACCATATTGCTAGACAATTTAAATTAAAAAGTCTTGATGGAACACCTAATATTTTCAATTTAGTTAGATGCAAATTTACATTATGTTTTCGTGGTTACTTAAAAGCTGTTTGGCGGATTGTTGATAAACGCCGAGTGTTGAAATTGGTCAATAAGTTTCACTTTTAAATTTATAAACTAGAAAATAATGCAAAAAATTTATGTTCCCAGTTATCATGTGTTGGATTTTGCAGAAGATAGCGAGCGATTTTTTTTAATTTGGAAGATATCAATTGAGAGCACCCGTCAGCTTTAATTGCGCAGAGGAACGCTCTCTGCAGTGTGAGCAGACGCTATCGTGACTGGTGAAAAGAGAACATGGTTCAGAAAAGTTTTAATCAATTCCTTAATTGTTTGAAAACAATGTTCCGTTTATTTCCCGTGTTATTGTGATTCCACCGGTTGTCAGCGGAGTACTTGGCAGTTCCCACAACATTGTCTCTCTCAAATCCGTGGAAGGAATTCTAGCTCGAGTGGAAAAAAAATGGAATTAAAATGAGGCAAACACACGTACAAGGCTTTGTTCTCATTGTTGTGACAGCTCTGAACATTGATTTAGAACTCTGGATTTATACTGAAATATTAAACCGCGTTCTTTCCCAGTATTTGCGTTGTAACACAAGCACATGCTCTGTACCGTTGTATAAAGAGCCACAATAGCTTCTGTTCTGTCTGCGCCCCTTTTAATATTCGTAAGCATATTGTATTCCTGATGCACTTCGTTTGTTTCCTATAATACCAGCATTTCAGAAGTTTTATTAGTATCGTAAACTAGAGCTGATGATTTCTTCCAGAGCTCCTGTAACCTAATTGTTCGCGTTGGCTAAAAGTCACTAACAACGCACTGAACTGAAAGAAGAAAAAATGCCTTGATAACAAAACAAAATAAATGAGACAGGGTTTATTGAAAATATAGCGCTCATTTCCGGTAAGAGTCAATGCCGGAATAATATCTTATCCCAATTCGAAGAGCACATAGATTTTAAAATGAAATATGTTTGGTAGTAATGACTTGATTTCGAAAAATCTATAAGCAATTTAAAAAAAAAAAAAAAAATCGGCAACAACATTTTTAGGGATACTAATGCACTATTACAATAAATGTAAAGCAATGGATGAATCGTGATATTGTTTCTGCTGTGTCTAATAACTTACCCCATGATTAGTACGTTCAAGCGCTGTGAAAGTCGTAATGATGAAATGTGGAATGCTCACTTACGAGTATCCTTCTCTTCATGATCGTAACATGCAGAGTTATAAACGGTCTCGAAGAATGACCAAATAATTTCAGGGCTAGACGCGATCACTCCACACCAGAACAAATATCACGATAGATCGTTCTATTATTTTACGGAACAGTCTCTAAGCAGAGTAAATGTAGATTGTGGGTTGATGAAGCCGAAATCATTGTCTGTTATTTCCAACAGCTCGGAACAGCTGGAGTCTTCATTCATTTAACTATGCTACGGGAAATCACTACAACAGTTCCAATATCTTTCACGATAAAATCAGTCTACATATTAGTTAGCATTATATGCCAATTGTGACACAGAAACGATTGTATATACCTGCTCATCTCGGAAATTTTGTGTTTGTTGTGGCTGGAAGATCAGATGTTTTATGTGAAAAAAACCCGTCAGCTTGTAATACACCGGTTTTTTGAACAAAAGATATTAATCATTTTTATGCGTCAATTAGTGTGTCTGTACTGTGTTTCCTTTGATTATAATAATTACATTCGGCACCAGTTGAATTAGTTAGTAACGTTCACTGATAAATACAAATCGACCCTCCAGTTTTTCGTCAAAATAGTATGATTATGCATGGGTAGGCCAGGATGTAACTATCACCTATGAGTGAAAATATTATTTTATTAAATGATTCAAAGAATTTTATTAACTATTTACTACTTCAACATGATAAAAGCAAAATAATGAAAAATATAAGCAGAGCGCAAAATGTGAATTCTGTGGAGGTTGGAAGTATTTTCTCAATATGACGCGAGTCACCAAAATTTTGTCACTGTGAATGACTCGTCTTCGATGAACTGAGGCGATTGTTCCATGTCTACCGTCAGGTAGTTGCCGGCGTAGAGTCGTCGAGATGAAAGGGACTGTTCATCCCTGCATTAAATCTTCTACTCTCTCCTAACTGAAGTTAGGTACTCTCTCAACTGAAGTCTGATGCTCTCTCGCCTTTCGAGGAAAACTTGGGTCGTGGATCCTGACCAGTAGGTCGTTCTGCCACAGCTCGGCCTCATGCTTTGCCATGAAAAAGTATACATATTGAGAATTAATGGAAATCCAAAGATAGTTCTGCGGTATTGGCCAGCATCGTCCCTCGATTTCCAGTCGATGCTCACAAACTCCCCATTGCATCATTCATTTCTCCCTCCGGATCAATTCTATAAGAGACCGCGCGTGGTTACGAGTTCGATGACTCCTCGCACTGTTCGTTCTAACACCGAGAAATCTCAGACGGTTATTTTCAACTCCCGCGGGGGATAACTCCACGTCTTTCTTTAACACTTTATCCTAGCAATAACATTGTTTGTATCAGCCATATTATTTAAACACGTGTCTTTTATCCGTTCACGCACTTTTCATCGGATAATGCTGTCCCCTACATATAGCGTTGCCAGGTGTCCCGATTTGCGCGGGACATCCCGATTTTCAGGGGTCTGGGGACGTGTCCCGATTAACTCTTGATCGGGACGCCAAATGTCCCGATTTTTGGAGTAAGTGATAAAAAGCCATCACTCAACGCAAAATATGAAATCGCGTGTTACACGTCGAGACGCATCGCACCCAACCAGCAACACAATTCACAACTTATGGTGTAACAGACCCAACTACCCTTGAGC
The DNA here is from genome assembly GCA_031002005.1 of Vandiemenella viatica. Lineage (NCBI taxonomy): Eukaryota > Metazoa > Arthropoda > Insecta > Orthoptera > Morabidae > Vandiemenella > Vandiemenella viatica. Next base: position 362,596,398 of record JARYHS010013630.1, read on the forward strand.
GTGGTAATAGCTCACTGAACAGATTCCTGGAGCATTAGAGTCGGTGACAGGTACCCAAGCTGTAATTCTCCTCGGTTAGGGGTGAGTTCGCTCCTTCTTTCCGTTATTGTCTTGCATGACTCCAAATATCTTGTCCAGTATATGGTCTCTCCCCACAGCGCTTGTGCTGGCTCGTTCTCTCTCGCCGCAAATGTGCATCGTTGAAGCTATCTCTCTCCTGCTTGCTGGAAACGCAATCGCACTTTTAACTCATCCATTCATCGTTTGTCCGTTCACTGGTTATGTTCAGGTAAGGTTCGTATATCGTACAGTTTTAATCAGTCAAGGCAGGAGATATAAACGTTCCTGCGGGTAAGTGTTAGAGCTATTTATATAATAAATTACTTTATGTATAACTAGTCTGTTCACGTGATTCTATGATATCATCTCTCTCCACGGAATTTAAGGTTAAGTTTAATATTTGGGTAGAAAGTTTATTCAGTCTGGTTTAGTAATATGTATATGCGCACGTTCTTATACGAGATTAAATAAATTTTAAGAATTTTCGACGAAGGGATATTGGTTTTACTGCTCTTAATCTACTGTATAGAAGACAGAACGGAATAAAGGGTGAATCTATTTGTACTATATGCTTGTTTGTTATGTACTTACGTATGTTGATGTCGGAAAGATAATCTTATTGTTTTCAAAATTTCATCAAAATGAGCGATTCGAACACCAATTCGGGAGGGGGGGGGGGAACGATGCTGCTGCGAGGACGAAACAACAACAAACAATGTGTTTCTTTTCTTGATGTTTGAATGAAAAGCTATTCCTTTATCAAACACGTCCCAGATAATAAATATAAAGCAAATTTATTGTACATTGTGCCAAAAACAGTTTAACATATCTCATGGTGGCGAAAATGATATATAAAACCGCAATAAATGTAATAAACATTTTTTTTAAAGTAACAACATTCCTGAAAATATTTTTGAAATAATGAGCATCCAATAAGAAAGCTGCCGAACTCACAATGACTACCACTCGACCAAGCACAACTTATCATTCAATTCTCTTGGTTGTGAATCAAAACTTGATCATACTTTGCATAACGATTCTAAAATTGCTGAAAAATTGTCAGAACAAATGCTAATGCGATTGAACATAATGTTTCAAGTCCGGCATCTACTCAAGAAGCAATCGAAGCTCTACAAAAGGAAACATTTTACAGTGTGCTACAGACGCCTCCAATCACGGTGGAACAATTTTTTTTTTCTACTGGTTGTAGGATTTTACAGTCCAGCTACATATTTAAAAACTTGCGTATTTGATTTTTATGAAGACGCGACTGAAACTGTATCATTCAAGGATAAAAATTGAGTGACACAACTAATGGAGAACAATGCTGATACTAAAAATCGTGCGGACAACACAAATTTGAACTTTGGGTGTCGCAATTCAGTTTTTACAGTCATTTGGGCGATGATAATGACAAAATTATATCAGTGCAATGTCCCGCACACATTTCACATAACGATGTAAAATATGTTAGGGTTTGGATACATTTGACTTGGAAAATTTCATCCTAAAGCTACATAGTCATTTCTCATACTAAGCAATATGTGCGCAAGCTTTAAAAGACTTTTACTGTATGAGGACGCTTGAATCTGAATTTCCTACAGCCTTAAGACATGCCATTTCTACCCGCTGTTGAACGTGTCTCGAAATCATTCGACGTCCTAAAAGATTACTTATATCTATAATATAGGAGAAAACGAATGTTCCACTGCACTGTGGATATTATTTAATTATAATGGAACAGAACCTTACATGACTTTGTTCCAAAATGCACTGAAGATCCCTACAAGATTCTGTATCGAGTATCGAAAACGAAACATTTATGTGTTTCGGAAGTTAAGATGTAATGGTTAGACTCCCTAACAAATTTAAGCAGAGGATTGAAGACATCTATATATTAATACGCTAAGCGAAAACTTATGATACATTTTTAAGAATATTGCGCGCACGGAGAAGTGTGAGATTTGGTATAGTTAAGTTTATATGGAGAAGAAGTGCAGGAAGCTAAAATCTATATATAAATGCGTTACAAATACATTAAATTAAATTAAATAAAACCACTCGCTCGCCTACATAGTTTGCTCAGATGCCACCAGCTCTGGGCGTTTGCTTCACCTAACAGCTGGCAGATAGCGCAGCTAGCGGCCCAGAATATTGGGCAAACTGAGGAACAAAGAAAATACAGAAAGCCTAAAATTTCTAGCTGATAGATGGCGTACGGTGTGGTCTTTGGTGAAACAAAACAGTCGAGAGTAATCTCTGAACCTACATAGAAGCAAGAAGGGCTGGTAGATAGCGCAACTAGCGGCCGGAATATTGTGCAAACGGAAGAAACTTAAAGAAATACAGAAAGCTAAAATTATATATAATATATTTTACAAACCTATATATAATTTGCTAAGCGAAAATTTCGGATTCATTTTTAAGAATAAGTGCCGTGCACAAACGGAGGAACTTAAAGAAATGCACCACGCACTAAAAAGTGTAAGATTTGGCGTAGTTAATGTTTATATGGAGATGAAGTGCAGAAAGCTAAAATCTGTGGATAATATGTGTTTCAGATATATCAAATTAAATAAAAAATTCGTTTTTTTACATATTTTTTTCTTTGTGGTAAGCGAATCTGCCGATGTCTGTCATCTTAGTCAGCAGTAAAGAAAAAAATATAATAAACATAGTTAATACATGTTACAAACAGATTATTCAAATAAAAAATTAATTTGTGAACGTGTGTGTGTGTGCGTGAAATAAGATCGGAGCCAACGTTTCTTACGTGAATTCCCCGCATTGAGACACTGTGTTCTTTGGTAAAACGAAAAACTCGGATAAAGTAAAGATTAATCTTTGAAGTTATAAAAGCAATACTTCGAAAAGGAATGTACCGATTCTCCCAGATACTATATGGTCATTTGTTTATTTAAAATGTTAAACTTTGGTTAAGTGTCTTTTGATTTTTTAATTTCAGTAATTTCATTAGAGAGAGACAAGAAATAAGGAATACTTATTTGCGTGAAATTCAAAATGATAATAGACCAAATTTAAATAGCGAACACACAAAATGACGAAATTATTTTGATAGATACATTTAAATGCGCACTGAATGTCATTCCACGAAATTTTTACAGTTTTGAATTTACAATGCAGGTTTCGCAACGAAAAACATTTCGATTCAGAAGTCACTTCCGTTGAAAGGACTGCATTTACTTCATGTTTCATAAAACTAAAGCAGTTTTCAGCCTTAAGTCAAAATGAATATTTTAAATTCAAATGAACCACCGATAAATACATTTCATCATTTGCTATGGTTAGATTAGAAGCTCAAATTTAGCACACAGTTACGCGTGGAGTGTATCGTTTTAATTTTATAGGTAATGCAGAGAATTACTAGATTATTACTCTTTCATGAAAGAAACTAAACAACTTAATGAATTACGGTCGAATTCGACCGCTGGGCGATCACTATTATTTATAAGTTTTCAATGCGGCAATTTTTCAAATACTTGCCGGATGATACAATTTCGAAAGTTAAAAAGATTGTAGTGCTTAGTACAGAAGTGGTTTAAATTACGTAGAGACTAAGTACGAATTCAGTGAACGTAAATTCGACTTATTCAAGCCACCTTCTTTGTAAGATGACTTTCTTACTTTGGCGTCAAACTAAAAATTGTCATGTTTTTAGAAATGGCTGAACTTTATGAGAAAGCATGTAACGTTAAAGAAGCAGTGAAGACAGCAGTGCAGAACAAATAACGCTGCCACATAATTGACTCAATATATTTAAAAATAAAGATCTTGTCCGTCTGCCAAAAAATATTTTATTTTAGGGCTTCAATACAGGTTCCAAACGCGGCAGCTGAAAGGATATTTTCCCAGGCTAATTTATTACAGTTTGTTCTAAGAGACGAAACCGATTATCACTCTAGCATGTCACAGCAGAGGAACGAGTTAAAACTAACTTCATTTTGTTTTTAGCGAATTTAATAACAGTACTATGTCTAATGCATTCCAAAAATAACAAAATAAAATTTTAATGAAAAATAAATACTTCATACTTATTACAGCATAAATAAATTATTAAAATTCAACTTCAAAATACAATTTTTCGCGTAATATTTCGCTACTTGTCCTAGACAACAAACCTTACTATTATGATAATGTTTAGTAATTAGATTCATAAGTTCCTATCACATGACAGACAGTTCCCATAGAAATTACTCCTACCCAGCCTAAATTATAAAAATAAACTTGAATTTAAAAAAAAAAAAAAATTTGGCCGTCCCGATTTGTAACCCTGAATCCCGATTTTTTTGACCTTGCGTCCCGATTTTAGCAAACCGGACCTGGCAAACACTACGGCTACATAGTCCGCTGTCTATCCGTTGGGGGCTAGAATTTGCAAATGAATGACAGCTTTCTGTCTTAGCGCGTCTCTTCGGCATCCCTCAACCATCATTCGTCTACAGGTATACAGCATTCACAGTTGCGGCTAATTGGCGATTCAGCTATTTGGTGTTATACTCTATAGTCTATTATTGCACGGTACTTACTTGTTTGAATCATTGTGGGATACTCAGGGAAAAGATGCACAGGGAGAAAATGCGAACTAGCTTTAGAACTTGCTGCTGTAACTCTAGAATTGGACTTATAATACATCACTCAAGAGGTTATTGGGATACATTTGAGCGCTGTTTGATTTGTTGTTGTCTGTTCTAATAATTAGATAAGAAGAGTAATTTTGTGATAGCTGATTTAGTAACAGTTCGTAAACTGGAATTCCTTATTTTAAGTGATAATTCAACCGAAACTTTCGCTGTAACAGTGACATATCCCGCATTGTTGACAGCGATTAACAACATGTGTTTATCGAGACGACGCAGCTCTGCGGAGAGTTTCCAGCGGATAAGACAAGCAAGCAGTATGAGACACCAGATCGATTTGATGCGGTATTCAGACGCCACTGGTATTCAGATGCCGTGTGTGTACCAATTCCGTTCATACCGTGCCAGAAATACTGTGCTCCGTACATTGAAGAAGTGGCACAGACACTTCTCAGAATTAACCCAGCTGTAAACGACTTGCATTCAATCACATACACATCAGTTCCTTATTTGTAATGGAACAGAATTATTTCTCGTTGTAAAAGTTCCCCGTAGGTTGCAGGTAGCTCTTCTAAAAGTAGTTTTACGCCCAGATTTCTAAAAAGGTAAATTCTCTGCTCGGATCAGTGGCGAACAAATGTACAGCGTGGGACTCTGGTCATAACAAAAACTATAATTAATGGTCTGATGTAGAATAGCAATATACCTAGGCTTAACTATGAGTGATATCTATCAGCCTTTATTCTTTAAAATAATAATCATAAAAAACTGCTGTATACCTCCTCTAAAACACGTGTTGAAGCAGTTACGTACTTTAGTAAAATGTTTATTATCGAAATAGTTAGCGGTAGTTTTCTGGCGCACCTAAATAATATGTATAGCAGTACCTAATACTAGTCTGTTTTGTACCTAAGTAAACATTGTTTGTTGTTTCGCTAATAATTTTGATAATGAAGGACGTATTCATTCAACATTTGCAGTAGTTGCTCCGATTATCATCAAACCCACTTTTCTCTCTGTCTCTCGACTGATGTGATGCAAGTCTTCCTCTCTTCCTATATTCAGTTAAGCCTTCATCTCATCATAGCCAATACAATCTACTTATCTACCTCATATATTCTAATCTTAGTCTTCTTGTAAAATTTTATCCTTTACTTACAGATTAACCAACCATACTTAAAATGTCTTAAAATGTGACCCAAAATCCTGTCTCTTATTTCTGTGAGACTCTTTCCTGAAAGTCGCTTAAGTTAATATCCAACATTTTGGAATAATCACATACATTTTTGACGTATTTTAAATTGAACAAATTAATTACTTACCTTCAGTTTATTATAGGCCAGTGTTTTTTAAAAAATTTGAAAATATTGTGGAAATCGTTGTTGTTAAAATCAAGTTAATCTTACTACCTCTGCTTGAGAATCGGGAAACTAGTTAAATAAAGGAAGAAATTACTAATAATACGAAGGAGATAAATATTATATGCGTTTCGGATGTTGCAATGGAGTATGAATAAAAACATCAACAGTTTGAATTACACATGATTAAGCTAGAATTCAATTTCCTCTTTTTGTCACCGATGAAATTATTCCTCATCGTGTAACTCTCCTGCAAGCTTTACAACACACTTGAAGCAATGTAAATAATAAACAAATAGAGGACTCAGAAAACCCTGAATATCGCCACAGCACAACTTCATGAGGAAAATAATGTTGCACCTTGAAGATGGCTCATGCAAAGCCATAAAGTAATTACTTAACTCCCTTTCCGGAGCTTATTGTATTATTTTCAGCCTCTCTATCTTTTCTTCAATTCTTTTCTGCAACAAATAACCCAGAATCAAGTCAGTATACTAGCGCTACCTGCACGATTAATACCGAAGTCACTTTCTCTCTTCCTGTAATTACAGGTTCAGTAGCAAAAATGTACTGCCTGCATTCTGAGTTTAAAGTGGTTCTCTGTGTAAAGAGGTCATCTGATTACAAGCCTAACATTCAACGAGGGAGAGGTGTAGCTGAAGAATTTTCAACATGGAGAGATGTGTTGAGCTACAATCATACCACAATTTCAATTCAGTAAGATCTGTTTACAGGCCACGCAGTCCTTATTTACGGTTGTTTCCATCACACTATGATAGACTCCAATTCTGAATAATCCATTATTTTAACTTGTTTTAACTAGAAACGACATTTTAATCTTAGAAGATTGAAAGTAAAATAATTTTAGCTACGTAACTTCTCTGGGAGGATTTACTGATGTTACTATAACCATAAATTAAATAAATCCAGATATAGGCTTCTTCATCGGATGTTTTAAATGTAATATCTATTGGTTTTATAATGTCTAAATTTATGCTGTCTTGCTATATTTTCCATGTATTTCATTTTCGTTATTCGACTAAGGATACCGCTCACCCACCAAGCACGGGGCTCACTGTCACCGATCACATTGATCCCCCTTAATAATCTAATAGTCTGGTGAAATCAATCACCGTTTATGCTATAAATATCTCACTAATAGAACAGGAAGTTACTCATTTGTATAAACACAAAATTTGATAGATTGGAAACAGGTACTTTTCTTAATTGTTATAAAGTGGTATTTCACTATTAGTAAATATCACTTATGGCTTTATAAGTATGAAGGTGATAGAAGAACACGTTGACGCCTTGTGGTAAATTAATCAAACCGATAAGTAAAATACGGTCATCTATATTTTATGACTATGTTTCCTGCATACCCGTCACAGAAAAACTTTGTTTTAACACATTGCTACTCTCACACACTGCGGTATTCGAAACTGTTGACTCAAAATTTGGAGTTCTTCTGACTAATTAGCAAAAGTCCGAAAATATCTTTCATCTCCATTATTCAAGCAATCTAATGTATAAATGACAGCGGTATACTTTAGTATTTTAACCACAATAAAGCCGTTTCAATCGTTTAAGAACACTAAATCTGGAAAAACATTATATTAGTAGTGAATGAAATTGTTTCTTTCTTACTTTTAATTGTCTTACAGACCATTATGTGAATGGACCTGACGCAAAATGACGTCGATATTGTAGAAACTGTTTCTTTACACCTATCGACTTGGTGTGGTGGGACGGATACAAGGATCGAAAACAGTTTCGAGTGCTTTAGAGCTACTCCGCTTCGGGTAGCTATGAAAATTCATTGAGCTGGACCCGGATTGGAAGGACAGCGGTCGCCAACACTTTTCACTACAGCTTCCATTAAATTCACGTTCTAGAAATCTCATCACATAGCTACCCATAAGATCTGTGTTCTAAATTATTCTTCCATTTAATTATGACAAGGCAACTATGGATGATGATTGGTCGACAGCAGTGACGTAGTGAACGACACATTCGTTATTAATAACGAGCAATGACTTTAAGGAACATTGATTTTAGGAATGCGTTAATGAAGTAAGAATATGAAAACTACAGCAATTAAGGAATAAGATAACGGCGAACAGGAAGAAAGTAAATAACTGAGATATTTTTCCTAAAAATATCCTATAATATTGAAAATCTATGTATGCAAACGATTAAGCTGCTAATAATATACAGAAAGAAAATCACAATTTTAATATATTACATATTTATCATCAATTTATACTTTAGATTTAGTGGACTCTTATGGTCGCCATCTTCCTGCGCTTCTAGGTATCATTATCGTCATTGCTGCTGACATTTTCATGATAACTTTTCTGATTTTTTTATTTCTTAGCATTGTCAGTATTCATTTCCATATATCAAAGAAGGTAGGTATCATTCAATGTATTGTACATGATGTTGGAGAAAGTTGTGTAATACCTACTCATTGCGTACCAACCCGCTAGTAAAAAAACACCTGAAATAGTTGTGGCAATACGTCGCAAAATTTTCGTGAAAAAAATTCTATGTTGCGGGAAGTACTAAATTTGGCTTGAGGTAAAATAATTACACTATCGAAATTAAATCATTTACTATTATTATTCATGAATTAGTGAAATAATTGATATTAACACGTAGAAATATCGCTATTCCTATTTTTGAGATGTTCCAGAACATTTAATACTTTTATCCGCAACATTTACTTACGTTGTGTAAATAAACGAGTGAAATACCATATTTACTTGTATTGATCAATTGCAGTTTCAGTGTTTTCACATAGTTTTCTAAACTCACTACAAGACGGGAAATTGTTTGGAATAACTAAAAAAAAATTTGGGTCATCTATTGTGTTTCCAATTAAACTCGAGGAACTCATGATATTTTCTTTAGTCCTTTTGTGCAGATAATTTACGACAGTCACTGGCGGTATTGTTTTGAATAAAACAATTAGTCGTAATAATGTAATAATTTGAGTTCTATTTTCTGATGACATATCGCAGATTCATGCTCCACCATACATTACATTGTTAAGATATTGCAGTAGTATTCCTTACGAAATTCCGCACTCTGATACTATGCCTGACATTCAACCAGCAAGGTTCTACTGCAAGCTGTGTAGTTAAATCTGAACAAGCCTATCTAAAACAGTGTAACAATATTATTGCAGAAAAATGAAATTATTTGAGTCCTAATTCGCATGGCTATAGCGTTAAACAACTTTTATGAAAAAAAGAGCTACAATATCACGGAAAACCAATGAGCCTTCAGAATGAAATATTCGGATCGTTCTGGTAAACGTGTCTTGTTCGTATGGTGAATAAGCGTAATGAATTTAGCAACTTCGAATTAAAAACGTAGGTATTATGTGCACCAATGGGAAGCAGTTTCACTGAGTAAAGTAGGAAAAACAAAACATAAAACAGACTACCAGCTACTCATTGTCTAAAATCGTTGAATCAAATTTACGATAAAGCCGTGCATTTAACGAGTTATCGGGGTGGAAAATATTTCACACTATATAGGTTTAAATGGGATAAACGCTTGCGGTAAATATACGATTTTGTGATTCAGTGCCGTCATATGCGAATAATGCTGGTGCTGGTAGAATCATTAAAGAGAGAAGTTGAAATATTCATTGTGTATGCTTAAATTTGCTCCGAAATTCATAAATGCTGTTTACACGGATATACTGACAGTAGAAACCACTATACATATATATATTTGTTACTTCTGATACACTTATCAATATACGAATTACACAGAGAGTACACCTTATTAATTTAGGACTGAGAAAGTTAGATTTATTCATTTATTTAGTGTTTGATGCTACACGACATTTATAAAATTCAACTACAATTATACTGTAATTATGGATCAAATTTATTTCAAAATTAGTATACATATATATACATATTTAAGTGGACAAGACTCATAGCTGGCAGGTAATGAGGTCACTACAACATCGCCGTTCATAAACACTGTAACATGACATCGAGGTGCTCCAACCAGACCACCACCTGCAGCGGAGCCAAATTTAAATTTTATAGACTTCCAGGAAAGGCACGCAGAGGGTAATCCTGGACAATTTGCGACACAGTTTGTGGTGCCTGAACACAGTCGCAATACGGAGAATCTGCCCAGCCCCAGGTGTGGAAAGTTGAAACAGTTCTTCTCGTACCATATCTAATACGATTTAATTTACACCAAACAGATCGCGGTAAGTCGAATCCTTGTAGTTTTTTTTTTAGCAAGGCTGTTGTTCTTAATGTATTCGAATCAGCTCCCCATGAAATTTCTGCCAGCCGCTGAAGTAGATTGTTCCGACTTTTAAGCTTGGCAGCTGTATTCTGAAAGTACTTTTTGTAACTGAGGGACCTGCATAATGTGACACCCAGGCATTTTGGGGTACTTTTACACTTCATCATCTGGTCTCTGAAAGCTACGTTTTTCTGGTAGTTTATTTTTTAGAAAGTTAGATGACAAGAACATACAATTGTCTATTGACTGTACACGTTACAGATTGTTTTCTTGTGAGTTTTTTTTTTACGTCGTTTATATACCAATTTTTCTGACCATTTACTGAAGTATTAGTAAGAAAATGTTTTTGCATAAGATTAAGAAATGTAACCTGTTGCTCGCGTGCAATATAATATAAAGTTTGCTTTTCAGATTACTAGCTTATTATTTAAGAGTACCCAAACTGCTAATTGTAATGTGTAGGAAGCTAAATTTCAGATTTATCTCTCCGCTATCAGCTTGCTTTTTTCCTCCTGGTGCTCCCTTAATCGATTTAGATTTCTTTTCGCTTCAAGTGCCTATATTTTTGGTGGGGTATTTTGAAAGAACTTGCCAGAAAACGCTGTTCATTTACTAGACTTGATTAGTTTATATTATTAATGTACTCTCAAAGCGTCTAGTGAAGTATTAGTATTTTATATTTTTCATTCACTAACTGTCTTCAGAAGTGTGCAGTTTACATAAGATAGTATAATATGCAAAGCAACAGCTGTAGAATTCACACCTGCCTGCTTAAATAAAGTTATGGTGCCCTCTCGTTGAATGCTCGTAATGCTCTAATAACAGTGTTCTGCTCATGATAAAATCTTTAAACCTAGCCTGTTGGGAGAGCTGTAAGCTCAGGCATTCGGGAGAACGCTGGTTCAAATCCTCGTCCGGCCAACCAGATTACGATTATCCGTGGTATCCCGAAACCACTCCAGGATAATGCTGGTATGGTTACTTCAAAGGTGATTGCCCAATTATTTCACAATCTGTTTTTCCCATACACTGTCGGCTCTGAATACCACAACGTCAAAGAGATAAAAATGCATCTCTAAAGATTTAGGGATCTCCTGGAGTAAATGAACACCGCTTAGAAATAGGTGTCTTACATATATTTGCCCTTCTTTATAAAGCGCACAGGTATTTTATCTTTCTTTGTTATGTCTTTTTTTTTTTGGTAAATAACGTAACAAGTGAAGATTGAAGAAATGGAGCGGTATTAAGAGATCCGTTTTTTTAAGAAATGTATAAACAATAGAAGCATACATTTTTTTGGCTTATGGCCTTATGCATCATCGGCTTTGAGGTCATTAGAGGCACAAAGAACGAGAGAGAATTCTGTCAAGGTCTTTTTAAGGAACCATCCCAGTATTTGTATGAAGCGATCTCGGGAAACGATGGTCGGATGGAGATTCGAACACGTCTCCTACCGAATGCGAGCCCGAAATTACAAAAAAAAAAAGTAGGAGTACATTCTTTAATACCTGAAGTTTGTGCTTTCCATTTTCTGGGATTGTGTGTGACTCATACTTGTGGACCGCCTGTCATAGGGTCAATAACTGTTACGTATCGCTGTAATATGTTAAGAAATGGGGTCGCTTGAGGATTTGCTTATAAGTACGGCGTGATGTAAAATACTGTATTATGTTGTCATATACGGAAATTGTCACTATCACATTAACTGGCAAATAAATGATTTAAAAAAAAAAAAAACTATTCTGTATAACTCTTCAGATTAGAAGAAAGTTGTTTAATTATGTAAGCAAAATTAAGCTACCTGTTAACGACCATCCTCCTACTCTAGTCTAAAAAAGAATGTTTTAAAGAAACTAAAAAAAAAAAAAACACGCTTTGGTAGCAACGTGAACTAAAAAGTTAAAAATAATCATTAAACATTCAACAGCAATAGGATGCCAAACATTTTAGCATAACTTACTTTTTTTTTAGTAAGCTTAAAATAAGAATAAAACCATTAACCAAAAAAAATTAATGTGTGACAATGAACTAAAATTATTTTATTCGTGTTCACGTAACCTAGCAATTTCATCTTATGCGTCAACATCCATATTAGCTTGGAGGAATCAATTTCTTCTATTTGGAAATCATTTAATGACTTTACGCGACTGATAGTTACACGAGTCTATCCGACAGCAAAGACATTCATTGATCGAAATCTAATTAGACTTTGTTTGACATAGGAAGCTCTTTTGAATATCAGGTTTCTATTTAGTGGAGTGCTTCTAAAGAACGTAATGAGGTGAATGCCTGTGTGTTTGCAACTTGCATGAAGCTACTGTTCACATGATGCGCATAGCACACAAGCGAATACTTGCTGCGATGAGATTTTTATTTTATTTTATTTTTTTTTTTTTAAGTGCCAAACTAATAAGAATACCAGAACATAGTTATAAAATTATTTTAATGTCACCGGTTCTTAACACGTTTGTAAAATTTCAAATAATTCTACATGTGGGAGGAAATTGAATTGAAAAATACAATCGAATTGAGAACCTCCTCATTTTACGAAGTCGGTTTAAAATTCCATCACGTTTATACATACATAGAGGTCAATCTAATAAAAGATCGTTAAAAAGCACCAAATAAATTTTAAATACGCTTAAAAATTTCAATTACTTCGTAGCTAGGACAAAACAATTCGCACTTAAGACCAGACTCGCTGTAACAATAACGCATGAGGGGAAACATAACTTTTATTACCTATTATCTTTGAAAGGAGAACAGCAATTCGCTTTCTTAAGCCACTCAGCCATAAACATCATCTTCTTAATCACTTTATTATACGTATAAAAGTGGTTTAAAGTCAACAATAGTAAAATAGAACACATGAATCAATCAGAACCATCCACAACTCGAACGAGAAGCTTGCACGCTAGTGGCAAAACTGCCAGGCCTGGCGGTACATTGTTAGAAATTCATTTCCCCGGCACTTGCTTTTCCCGTAGTCCAAATGGGGAGAAACTGAGTCTAATTCACTTCCCTGGTACTTTTCACGTTCTCTTCCTCTTGTTGGGGGGTAGGAGAAGCGAAGCCTGCCTCTTGACTGAACGCTGGTTCCGGAATTCTCTAAGTTCCTCCTTGAGTTAGCAGCGTACTGGAATTCCTCACAGTGTAACTCGCTATCCGTTCTTCTCTTGATAAATTTTACTACAGGGTTATATTGTTCTTGTTGCACAGACGGTGTACACAATTATAGGTTCCTTCGTGGAATAAACTTCCCCTGCAAGCAGAAGGCTGAAGAGAACTTTTCAGACGATCGTGGCTGAATCTAATTTTCAGCACTCTTCTACATGATCATAAGTACTCGAATTTTAGCAACGGTAACTCTTACAATTAATATTATATTCTTTCAAAAGCACTTATGCAATTCTATTATATGATTAATTATTTTTTCAGCTTCATATCATATCTTAGGCTCATAATTTTTCTGATGTGTAACTTCAAATCATATCCATCATCATATCGATCCCAAAGTACTCGGTTATACAATTATGATTTATTTCCTTTTTATTATTAATAGAATTAGTTGTCGGTATCAGTGAAATACAAGACTGTTCTCAGTACAGAATATTTACGTTAAATTAAGTTTTTCTGGTTTGATTAAATAGAACTTTCTCATTATACAATTAAAATGTATATCTGTTACACACTCTTACTTCACACGCATTGAAAAATGATTGATCTAAGTACGAATTGTGTAAATGTATATTAAAATTAGTAAAATTTTCAGTATGATCTTATAACCTAGAACAACAGCTGAAAAACACATTTCGTAAAAGTAGGATCGTTATGATACAAGTTAACCTCTGAAGCGGAATTTATAATTACTTGCTATTGACTGACAAGAGATAGCGTTCTACTCACTATTCACTTCTTCTATAGCCAATAGGCGCTGCAGATTGGAGTTAAATTTTCCACATTTTTTGGTAGTTAAAAAAAAATAAAAATGTATGGATAAATTATCACAAACACACAGCCATTAAACCCAGAATACTCGAAAGCCGTAAAACAAAATTTTATAGAAACAGGATTGTTCGTGTAACATCGCACACTGGAAGGATTTTTCACAGTCTGTAATTCAACAACTGTAATGTTACGTAAGTTAATGATAGGTTTGATCTGTGATAAACCGATATTTCCGAAAAATTATGTGCCTTTTTATAGTCAACCCACTTTAATTTTTTTTCCTAACTCCTTTGCATATTGTTATTACAATAATAAGTAGTAGATATTTATATTCTTAATATGTTGAAACTATATCAAGATTACTGTGTGAAAACGGAATGCCAATTCTCAGATTTCATTCGTTTGCCACAGGTTTCTTCATTTTCTATCACAGCTAACCAATTAGCACTTAGGAATTATGCATCGAAATAATGTGTTTTATGGTATAAGTAGTTTTCTCATACAATTTGTTTCTCCTCGCAAGCTGTGAGAAATTTTTATACGTTATTAAATTTAGTGCTTTAGTATACGTTAAGCGCTGGACAATTTGCATCCACCATCTTAAAACAAACTTCATTTCAACTATATCCAAATTTCAGAATTTTTTTTTTACGCCAAAAGTGGAAAATATGCAATATTTCCTTTTTCATAAACAGTATTATGTGTTTCCGATTTGAAGATTTGTAAACGCGATCCACTTATTCAACGTTAAACACAATTTTCTAAACCACTTTTAAAACATTTAAAAATTTCCGAAACTTAAAACTGCAGTCAAAAATTCACTATTTATTGATAAAAATTTTTGGTGACGTTTAAGATCAAATCCCAAAACAGTGTAGTGGGCTTTACAAGAAAAATTATTATGTGTGAAACTTCAGTTTTATCAATGGGAGATTGTAACTAACCATAGGAAAATACATCTTGAATATGAAGTCTGTAAAGGTTGCATCCTAAACCATAAATATCTGTGCGTTCCATAATCATGGAACATCAGATTTTTTAAGAAGTTGGTTCTCATCTCCCTCGACAAAAAAATATATGTATATTGGAAGACTTTGTAAATTTGTTTATTAGTTCAATGTTCAGAATAATTGCTAATACACGTTCGCAGTTTTGCAGATATCTCTCGCAGAACTATGAGACACCAATTCCTTATAATGCAACATTACAAACGTAATACTTTATCATTACAGGGAAAGAATTGTATTGGCCAGCATACTGTTATAAAAAGGGTGTTATTCAAGTGTTGTGTTTGTCCGTGTTGCTTTGTACAATTATCTGATGTAAAAATTATAATTATTGATGAAAGAACAAGAGACGCGAACGTAAAATTCCTTTCCTTT
Source organism: Vandiemenella viatica (assembly GCA_031002005.1). Classification (NCBI taxonomy): domain Eukaryota; kingdom Metazoa; phylum Arthropoda; class Insecta; order Orthoptera; family Morabidae; genus Vandiemenella; species Vandiemenella viatica. The sequence goes on from JARYHS010013630.1 coordinate 362,612,025, forward strand.
TTTATTTTTAAAGTTGTTTTCCGAATAGAGACTTGAAGCTTGTATGCGCAGGGTATCACTGTCTCATCCCCTGCAGTTCATAGTATTGTTGGTGGGATACTCTTTGCACCAAAATTATTAAAAGCTATGTGCATTCCATCACTTTAACGGAACCATGAAAGAAAGAATTCACATATGAATCACAAGGACATCTTATTGTTTCGTCTTTTGACTACTGCGACTGGATACAAGCTTGGTGGGCGAAGTATTTCACCGCATTCATATATGAAAGGGGATGTTTGCTCGTTTGACAATAAATTCAAACAGCAACCACGTCGTCTGTCTGCCAGACAACCCCAGCCCGATTTATGTTTATATTTTGTAATGCTGTGAGTAGTGGTTTCAACACGAGTGGATGGTCTGGTGCCTCTGTTGGTTAAATGGCGTGACTGTGGTGTGGAAGGCCCTGCTTGAATATCTGGTCTCGGCTAGAAACTTTACTGAGCTGAGCTTCTAGCAAAACTTTGCTTTGTTAATGAGAAGATACTAGCACGCTCTGTGGTTAGGATTTCACGTTAAACTATATATGCCCTATAAGGATTACCAGGTTAGGTTAAGCGGCTATGATAGAGGCGCGGTGCCAGGTACAAGATCTTTGAACCCAGCCAAAAAGAGAGGCTCTTCTCGCATATTTTCTTGACACTGACAACCAATCCTTTACGATACGGATCCCAAACAACACTACAGTATTATATATGGGAACGAAGATAGTTTAAACTAAAGCTGCCCAACCCCGGACCTGCGTACCACAAAGCGGCCCGCCAATAGCAGCGGTCTATAACATACTAACTCAAAAACCTTGACTTTTTTTTTTTTACTTTTTGATTATTAGTAAACTGTTACTTATATCTTTGTTTTGTTTAAATATCTATTGTAAATATGGGCCATCCATTATTAAGTCACACTAAATTAATTATAATTAATTTAGTGTCACACAAATATGACCACCTGTGACAAGGAGGGGGAGGGACTCCAAAAATAATTATTTTTGGAGTCCCTCCCCCTCCTTGTCACAGGTGGTCATATTTGTGTGACTCCCTCCCCTGGTGTAACGTCACATATTTTGTAATTTTAAATTTAGAAATTATTAAATTAAAACAGCACTTCCAAAATTATTGACATATTTATATTTAAAATATTTTTTATAAAATCGATAATAAATCAAACATTTTACAAAACTGATAAAACATAACAAATCAAATTAATGAAACCAAATTTAATTATCTTGTGTCCATGGACTTTGAATCCATTCTGTTATATTATATTCCTGTTAGGAACATTCGGTGTGTTAATATCTTCATCCAACCATATAGCTATATCATCTTTTATCAAACAAACAACTTCCCCGTCACGTCTAGTTGAATTTCTGTGAGGACAAATCTTCGTGATGTGCAAAATCTCTTATTGTCTCTTATGTGATTGGTTGTGTTTGTTATTGGCTTTGTATGATGAAAGATATAAACCACAGATCGTTTAAATTAGTATGCGGAAGTCATATTTTGTCAAGGTCTCAAAGTCGGTATTGGCCTTTCGGCGTATGTCAAAGGCGGCCGACGTGCAACACCATAGGTACAGCGAACGTGAACTCGTACGACCGCTGCGAACCAAAAATTGATAAAGGATATGTATGTGACGTCACAAAGATTATGACTCTTACCCTCCCGCTTTGTCATATGATGTCACACTTTTTTTACCCACTCCGTCCCCCTTAACGCATGAGGTAATTTATGGATGGCCCCCTTTAGGCAAGTATTACCTGGCCCGCAGGTAAATCGAAAGAGCTGCTCGTCTCTAAAATTGGTTGACGAGCTTTTTCCTTTTTATATTTGTTACAGTTCTTCAACCACTTCAACCGATGTCTAGAACCAGGTTTACTTATGATCCACACACAAACATGTCAGGGAATAAACTTAGTAACAATGGAACAGTTTATTTAATATTCGTAAACAAACAATTCCTTTTGTTTGTTATTCCCATAGCCTTTATGCAATTCGGATTGAGGTGCCATTTATTGCATGTAACGTAGAAATTCCTACAGTAGATTTTGAACTATTTATTGTGCCAGATGAGATTGGTTTGATTAGCAATGGTAGTTTATGAATAACTGAAAAATTATTAATTGATTTTAATACGAAAATACGAAAACATAATTTTTTTATTCATTTTGAATAGTTTACATACTACTGAAAACAAATTAGACGTTATTCATGAGCAAGAGATGATTTTAACTCGGTCCTTTACAGATGGGGACTGCGCAGTGTATAAATGTGAGAGATTAGAGTCTGTTCATAACCAAGAAACTTATGGAACGAAGTAAAATTTCGGTTGGATGTGGCACGATGGTTGAACTGAAATCACCTATTGCAGGGTCGTATCTTGATATTACGTATACGTGTAAACTAAAGGCTGACAGTGGCGGAGGACGTGCCATGTGTCCATTGCTGCATTGCGACGACTGCCCCTTCGCTGCCCGCAGTCTCCTGTCGACGTGTGCCTCATGATTTATACTTCAGCCAGCGATTCTGGTCTCTGCAGCCGTCCTGGCACCCCGATGGATGTGTCCCTCCAGCTCTCCATCTCTTGTCACAGTTTTGGCGACAATATACATTACTGATCCCACGCCAGCAACAGCCGGAACCCCAGTAGCAGTCCAACCAGTATCTTTGTAGCTCGGAAACTAATGCAACTTTTAATGGGTATGCAAGTGTACACTACAGAACGTATAAAAAAGCTTGTTGATCCTAAGAATCATTATGCCCAACGCGAGTGATTAGTCTCCAAATATCTCGCCGCAGATGTTTCGGCCAGCACTATGATGCAAAGCGCACATATTGAATGATGGCAATTCAGTTCGACCCGGGGCCCCAGTAGCGTCTTCAGTTCCAAATATTAGAAATGTGAGAGTCGGTGCTTTTCGAGTTTCACACATTGTACCATTACACGCACCACGTTCAATTAACTTCGAGATAATGATGAAATTGTAAACGATCAGCAGAACTTTTTACTTCCTCATAGCGTTACTGAATCATTAACTAATGTGTGTGTGTGTGTGTGTGTGTGTGTGTGTGTGTATGTGGTGTGCGAGGAGGGGGAGGTGTTATGGAATGTTTCCATCTGGCTATAAAACCTGCCAGCTCCGTGATTACATATTGTATTGTTTCGTTTTTTTTATTTATTTATCTATTAAATGGCTTTCGGCCTTATCAGCCACACAGCCAAGTTCTTTGCGTTTTATGACAATTCACATTTCATTACTTTACAGTTCTATTTACATACAATAGTTTAACAATTTACATTTCATTTCGTTTGCAGTTTTAAATATACATGATTTACATTACTTTACAGTTCTATACACAACAGTTTACATTGTGTGACCTTTTACATTTCAATTTCTTTACAGTTCTATATCTACCTGTTTACTTCTATTGTTTCGTTTGTGTGCAGTGTAGTTTTAATGCTGAAGTTGGAGATTACCCACAATCCACTTATCTGACGACGGAAAACTACGCACTTACAAAGATTCGAAATATCGGGCATTCAATAAGCTAACAGTCAGCCAGAGTGTTATGTTATCTTCCGAAAAGTGTGATAATTATACGAAATGCGTAATGTAACATAACATGAAATCAGTATGCTAACATAAATTTAAGCAACTGTAATAGACAGACGAAGATTGTTGTAATTGGATAACATCAGTAAGCAAGTACGGTATTCTACCCTGGAGCATGTCCGAAGATTTCTACAGGTGCCATACTAGACCAAATATTGAGGTCAGTTACGCTCCACCGTGTCTTTAAGTGTTGTATATGTTTAAGTATAGTGAGTTTCAAACTGCTCTTTCGAAATATAGTTTAGGATACAATGTTTAACGTCCACAGTATCATATGTCCTCTTTATACAGAATTTGGTAAGCAATCAACCTGTGATGCGTGGTGCGCCAACTCAACTCCTACCGTGCTATCGAAGTTGCGATTGGTTTTGAACCAGTTAACCCTGTAGCATGCGCCCGACATCATTACGGTGTTACAGAAATCTGAGCAGAATGGATAGTAAATAAAATACTGAAGTGGAATCAATATGTTCATGGAATTAATAAAGGAAAATAATGGGCAATAAATGAAGAAGAGAAGCAAATTCTGGAGGACTGGAGTAAAGAATAAATTGAAAAATATAAGTAGGTGCCCCGAGCGAAAATTTTGTGGATGGTATATGACGAATAGCGAGGTTGTTGGATTCTAGTTTGAAGTGTTCCCTATGTTAGGAAGGCAACTTCTCGACCTCACTGTGGCCGTTCACTACCAGTTATTAATTTCCAAATAATATTAAGATCAAAAAAATCAGGTGGGCGCCAGAGAATGGAGTGTACCCTATTCTGAGGGAAGCGACATCCAGATCTCAAAGTATTGTTGTTTAAACATGAATTATTGAACAACTAGAATTATTAATAAAGTCAAATGACACATTACATGATTGGATGGGATCTATTGAAAACAAGGTTCACAATCTGACTTTACGTTTTTCTTATGTATTTTAATTATTTCCTTGACAAGATTTTACAAATATTAATTTTCTTTTTGCAAACACAAGGGTACATAACTTTCTCGGTGGAGCAAGAGAGTCTGTCTCGGGGCGATAACTAGGGTAAAAAAACGACGATGATGCAAAAGTTCCTTTTTCCGAATGGTGGTTACCGTGCAGGCGAATCTACGTTGTGCAGTCGGTGGGTTGACTAGCTCTCCATCACGGCCGGCTGCCTCACTGCTGTCCCCAGTAGTCAGCTGTTCGGTCGATCCACACCTCTCCGTCGGTAGTCAACAAGTCCCCCATGTCTTCTCCCGCTGCCTCCAAGAAGCGTCGTTTTCCGCCCCCACTTCATGACGTCTGCCAATCACTGTCTTTGGAGGGAAGCTTTTTCCGCTGATTGGCTCAGGACATGCAACAAAACCGCCCTTTTTTGTAATAAAAATACAAATGTTTCCTATTGGCTGTGTACTCCCTGGCATCCCCTCACCCTTCGTTCTTGGATACAGATATACATTTTTTATTTTATTTGTTTACTAAAACAGCCCAGGCTCCCACTCCATCTTGAGTCTCGGGCCTTGTCACGAGGCTGTTATGCCATAAGTCACATTTAATGGAAACACTCAGGGGCTGACGTTCCCCAAACACTAGCAGAACCTCCCCTGGGACCGGGGACCGACACACACCAGACGAGAAAAGAAACACGCGCACCTCTGTCCCTCGCGGATCATTAAAAGTTGAATGAAGGAAGAACTGGCTCATTTGAAGCAATTGTTTATTTGTCAACTGAAGTAGGTAGGTAGCAAAACAGTTACAAGGTCTTACAGACAAGTAGAAATAATGAAATGTATCCTAACAGAAACAAAAATATCCGAAAAGCTCCTTAATCTAAAAAGAAACCACAGTTTATGGATACCTCTGTGCTATGTGGTGTTGTTATCTAGAAGTAATGCGAACACTCCTTATCGACGCTATCGAAGCCTGGCAGCTTGACTCTGACCTAATGCATACCCTAGACCTTGATTGTTAATAATTTTGTTGTTTACCGATTGAATTTCGAAAACTTCCTTTCTCAATTAACGATGTTGGCAAAGCGAAGAATTTAATTTTTAAAATGATATCTCATTTATCTATTTTGGTTAAGTATGAAGGGAGAAAGATGGTTCGTCACAAAAATAACCTTTTAGAAATAATATATATTACTAGCTGATACCCGTGACTCCGTACCCGTGGCTTAAGAATTTCGTTTCCAGAATTTAATATAGGAAGCTGTTGGTAAACGTATGATTGGTCCCAAACAACACCGAGTCGGCATAATATGACAGGAAAGCCACCACTATATCATTCTAACGTCGAACCTGTCTCATTAAGAGAATCAATTTCCAATATATTTCAAAACAGAAAAACAAACGAAGGTGCGGGGAGGAGGGAGTGTTAACTAAGGGCAGCTTTATTTAAGCTTGGTCTTTTCTTCTTACTTCAGCATGAGCATCGAATTCTTGGGTTTTAATAACTTTAGCTACTCGTGCTCTGCTAGAGCTATACTTTAGGCTAGTTTACGCCCGCAAGGAAGTTCAAAAAAAGAAGGCAAAATAAACTGGTGCCAGAGACATTTAAGCAGGCACAAAGTAATAGTACAGAGAAAATCAACACCTATACTAAATAATACGTTTTTTCTCTAAATGAAATTTATTAACAAATCATACACTAACATAATGCGCGAGAAGCACAGCTTGAGCAACCGATGTAACTTTACACATTAACACACACATCCATCTGTCTGTCATCATTTGATAAGTTCTCAAAATTTCGTGGATACAACTTTTATTCATACTGAAAAAATGTCCTGTGCTCTTCTTAGAGATTCCATCAATATCGGTATAGCCATTTAGTCGTCAAATCGTAACAAAAAGACAGAGACTAACTTGCACATTTATAGTATTATTAGTGCAGATTACATACACACACACACACACATTTACTGCGAGAGTAACAACCCCTGAGGGATCAATATGAAGTAAAAAAGTGTATACCTACAGCATTGCAAGACCACCTACAATTTGCCTCGCATTCCACCCCTAAATTTGTGATATCTAGAGTTTAACATTCAATCCGAACAACCGGCAGTCCAGGCGTGACTCTAACGATTAAAAACAATTTTTAAAAATCTTTGCCACCATGGAGATTTGAACTGGAGACCACGATCCAAACAGCAGTAAGCAACCGCTTTAACCACTGAGCTACCCGAGCGGTACTTGGAAAGGTAGTAGAGAGACCCATAAATACTACGCGTCTGTCTATTGCCGTTCAGTAATTTTTCGTAATTATAAGACAACATGTATTATTTATACAGAAAAGTTTTTAACCAAATGTAGACAGTATTTTTTTCCCTGTTTGAAAGGATAAATGTGCAAAGTTTCATCGATATCGGATGAAAACTTTGGATTTGTATGCAGAACAAACAAACAAACAAACAAACACACAAACATTCATCTTTATATATATATATATAGATTTTCGCTGAAGAAACAGAGTTTATGGGCAAAAAGAAGGTGAAGCGTCAGCTGATGTTAAGCGTTTATTCAATTCGTAAATATTTTTATGTTGTGTTCAAACCAAATTTGTCGAGCAGACGCGACGGCACGATTACTAGAACTTGTGTGTCAGCTGGTGATGGCAGGTGGTGGGTCCGAGCACAGAGTTGTCGTGGCTGGCCCCGGCGCCCGGGCTAAGTGCGGCTAATGGCCGAACCCATCAGGCGCGGCCGACCGTATTTCAGGTCCGCCGAACTGGTAGCTCCCACACCACCAGCCGGACCGACGCAACTTGGAATTTCCCAGCGGCGCGCGGCAGCATCCCCGGAGCTCGTAAAACGCCCTTCTTAACTGTCGCTGCGCGGGTAAGGAAACTGCCAGCGATTCAAACAAGAGCACAGCTGTTTGTAAATAACCGCCTACTATAAAGTAAAATATGTGCGACTCTGCGCCAACCAAGAACAACAGGTTCCACGAGCCACAATGTTTATTCCCTTTTTTGGCCAGTCTGTTCAGGAACAAAGGGAGAAAATGGGTTTACACGGAAATTGCCACCGGACCCGTGCATCCATCGCAATTGAATTAAATTTATTTATTAAAATGGAGACAACAGTCTGCTTCTTGCCGGTTAAAGAAGTTTGTTAAACTATTGAAATATGTAGCCAAAAAAAAATTATTTTTTTTTAAAAAACATTGGAAATTATTGTATCATATACCAGATAAAACCCTTATTTTTGAAGCTATAAAATCATATATATCTTTTGTAAACGGTATTTTTTGTGACCAGCCATCCTTATCCCTTCATGCTTAACCAAAATCGATAAATGGGGTATCGTTGTTGTTGTTGTTTTTGTGGCTTTAGGGCGCGTCGACAGCGAGGTGATTAGTGCCCTAACAATGACCAGGTAATACTTTAGCAAATAGGGTATCATTTTAAAGATTAAATTCTCCTCTTTGGTAACATCATTAATTAAGAAAGGAATTTTTCGAAATTCAACACGTAAATGGCAAAATTATGAACAAGCAAAGTGAGGGGTATGACGTAGCTCAAAGCCAATCTGCTAGGCTTCTCTGGCGTCTATAAGGAGTGATCGCATTGCGCTAGATAACAGCACAACATATCACAGAGATATTGATAAACAGTGTGTGCAAGGAGCTTTTGGGATATTTTTGTTTCTATTAGGGAAATATTTCGTCATTTCTAATTGTTTAATAAGACGTTCTAAGTTTTTTGATACATATTTCAGTAGATAAACTAACAAACCACCAACTTCGCTATTGATCGAATACCATTTGCAAAATTGTCGCTTAGGGTAACCAAGTAAGAAAAAATAAAATTCTATTGCATGGAAACTAAAATTATAATAGTCATTGTAGTAGCATCAAACTTTGATATGGTATTCAACTTCCTGATGCGGTTTGTTTGGAGTACAGAGTTTCATTGACGCGAATTAAGTCCGGGCAGCGTGCTGATCACTGTACTCTGTGATGTTCTCATGTTGCAGGCAAGACTTGTATGGACGAGCATTATCATCCATCAAATGGAACCCAGCTCCACGTGTACCACGAAAAAGCCAGCATATACTGTTGCAGGATGACATCTCCATAAACAGCAGCCGTCACAGTACCTCCAGGAAAAACGTGCAGTGGGCTACGTGCTCCTAACAATACGCCACCCCAGACGAAAACACTAGCGCTGCCTTGTCGGTCCCTGTCTACAATACTATTAGTATTATGGGTGCTCTCCAGTCTCTAGCCAGTGTAGTTTCTGTGATTGCAAATTCGCAGGCACTAAAGGAAAACCATAATCCTGACACTGTGTTGCAGCACGTGATCTTGCCCGTACTCTTCCTCCCTCCTAGAATCTTGTCCACAGCCGTGAAATGACGCAATGGGCGACACGAAACTCCTGGCCGGCCTCTAAACTGCCCTCATTCAACGACGCGTAATGTCATCCAGATGTGTTTTATGTTCCATCATCCTGTTCCCCTACGACTCCAATTCTGTGTTGTAAATGAAAACAACATGCAAGCAGAACCGCTACACCTAAGAACTCTGCCCACGCGGACTGTTGCCGGCACATTAAGAAGTCTCTTGCTGATCCGCCAGAGTGTTTATGATGTGTAGGTAGCTTCAGCTTAATCTACGCATTATAGCCATGACACATTCTCGTGTATCTCGAAGATTCCTTAATTTAAGGACATGAGTGTATGTCAAACTACACGTGTTACAATTCAGTACTTCACCTTTAATATCCTGTATGCAATTAATAATATCCATTAGCATTTTTATCTGATGCCTGAGCAAGTTACACACCTCACTGAAACAGTACTAAAAGCCGGAGAGAACAGAATTACAATACAAAGGCATGAAAAAAGTCATTCATTGTGGAATGTTTTGGGAAGACGCATAATGTGTCTGCCAATAATATTTATCGTGCAAAATCACGGAAGAAGTAATATAATGTAGTGATGTGCCGGATATCCGTATCCGTATCCGTATTCGCGGATATCCGAGGGGAAAAAAAGATCCGTATCCGTATCCGTTACTTTTTTAGCGGAACTTTAACGGATCTTTTGTAAAGAATTTCACTAAGCACGTATGTAAAATTTTAAAGATACTTCATATTTCTTAAAATCTCATTTCTGGCACATTTATATTGCAAAAATTAATTATTTAAACATATATTTTACTACAGTGAAGTCTTCACGGGTGTACCGCCGGATTGTGTTGTGAAAACACGATACTTCGACGACTAGCTCCACCGTCTTCTTCAAGTGTGGAGACATCTGCACAGGTCGGCTGACCCATAGATACCCTATCTGCGAATATGGCGGAGCTAGTCGTCGGAATATCGTATTTTCACAGCACAATCTTGCGGTACACCCGTGAAGACTTTATTGCAGTCGTACGCCAGGAAAAGTCTTCGTTCTTACATTTATTTTACTAGTTTATCAAATGTAACTGGTAACTTACCACTGTAGTAAGTTTTAAGGTGTTATTTTAACTATCTTTATAGTGAGATCAGGCCTCTAATTTTTGTGATTTGCTATCTGAAATTATGTTTAAGGTACTGCTAAAGTGTTTACATCAGATAAAATAATCACTTTTACAGAAACTTAAAAAAAATGTTATATTTAACATTAAGTTTGGTAAATTGTACTTCAAAAAGAGTAAATTGGCAGTTTTGTCAGCCAAAATTCTAATACGATGAGCATCATAAATTATTCCTGCTGCACTGAAAAACTGCTCACTTGGAACTCTTGTTACTGGTGATGATAAATATGTGTGACCCATGTGTCATAGACCTCCAAATTGTTTACTATTATTGTTAACAGCTTTTTTAACAACCAGGTGCAGCTGATGTGCTGTACACTCAATATTATCTACGTCAGATAAAGTGCAGGAACTCTTACCATGCAGTGCACATTCTGTTTGGGATTCCCCACCCTTCAAACATATTTTGAAATATTTCCAAAATGTAATCTCCCGTTTGGCGTTCTTCAAGTATCTCCGCTTTTAAAACGATATTTTCCCTTCTAAAATCTTTTGTAATGTTCTGGATACCAATGATACACCTTACCAAAAAGCCTACCAGATATAGAATGTGAAGGAAAATCCTTCAACACGTCTCTATTTTCGATCCTAAAGTTCGTTGCAGATAAATTCCGTAAAATATTTCGTGCTTTTTAGAACATAATTTGCAATAACAGTATCCAGCAATCGTCAGAACCCAAAATCTTCTACGTGTTGATAACATAATCCAGATAAAGCTATCATTTCTACAATTAAATAGTTTTAAATAATTTTTATTTTTTATTATCCCTTATTTTGACCTTTTCTATGTATTCGTTAAAAAATGTTTTTCTAAATTCTCTATTTACCGTTTTTAAAGACGTTCCCTACTTAATGTGTTCACCGGCAATTTTCTTAGCGGAGTGTCATATTTTTGTGGATGTTTCGTCTGAAGATGAATTAAGAAAGTTGTACATTCATGGGAATATATTCCTTCACATAGTTTGTATTTAGCAGATTCGTCATTTACTATCGTAAAATATTTCCATATTACACTACTATACTTTTTTTGTATAAATTGTTTTAATTTTAATTTAACTTACAACTTCAAAAAAAAAAAAACCAAAAAAAAAACCAGAAACGTATATAATCTACGTAATCCTATGCCATCCTAAAATGTAAACATAAACACGCACAGTGCAAGGTCAAAATACGTCGCGTGAGCTGGACGTTCGTCGATAATAGATCGTGGTTGACGACTTTTCCACTGTCGGTCCAAGTTGAGAAAGTTGAGATCCGTATCCGTATTCGCGGATCTAGACAATAATGATCCGTATCCGTATCCGCGGATATACATTTTTAACGATCCGGCACATCACTAATATAATGTTCTGAAAACGCCAATATGTTAGCCAACAATATTACAGTACTTCGTAGAACTATTAACATCACTGAGAATACTGAAAATGAATACTAAAAATCTTACACACTGACAACAGTAATATAATAAAAATCCTTGATACTATGTGTGGAAACTGTACAAAAGTAATTTTTGAGATTAAAAAAATAATGTAACCACAATTTGAAATTACTGCTAGCAAATTCTGGTATTGTTCCTTCAAAATATCATGGCCGATTTCGACCCGCTCCTTGCATCTAGTCCTTCAACGCCTCTAATTATCAGGACGTCGACGAGGCATGGAACCCAAAAAAAATCTATTTTTCACTTTCAGCGGAAGTGGATACAACAGTTAAAGAACATTATTTCTGTTACTAGCAGCATATGAAATATCTCGAAACAAAAACCTCCATCCAATCTGCTATACAAAAGTTCTAGGCGGTAACGTAACAAATCAGAAAGAGATGTTGGCATCTAGGAACGCCTTTTTCTTGAAGAAGTGAGTGGCAGTTAAAAGACATAGTACTGGGTTGTCAACTGAAAAGGCCGCAGCAAACATAAACCATTGAGCACAGACTGGGAAATGATCGATCTCACGCGCTGTGAGTTATTGTGAAGTCTGTTTTACAAATTGGTTTGCACCAGCAATTTTACCAATTTCTGTTGACAATTGTTCTTGTGCTTTGTGTTAATATGTTACGTGATGTTATTATATTCAAAATTGATACATACTGCTCTCATTATTATAATCTTCATTACTGATAAACGCCGCACTAGGTGTCTGAAGAAACGTAAAAAAATAAATTATTACTAACACAAAAAATCTAAATATATTTGCTTTGGGCAACTTTTATTGTTGTTATAACAAATAAAAATTTTGCTCGAAATAACATCATTAATGTGAAATTTAATTTTTGTATCACGTGGAACTGTGAAGCCTGCTTCAGATGAAATCCTCGTTGTGTGTGTGTGTGTGGTTTTTTGTGTTAAATGGAAAAAGTCTTTGGTTTGTAGTTGTACGGGGGATACTTTGCGGAAAACTTTAGGTAAAACAAACATTATCTATGGTTTGCAAGTGGAACCATCATTAAATATTATTGGATGCACAGTTTTTTTGTTTTTTTTTTTGCTAATGATGATAAGTTTAAACAAAATCAAAAGTAGTGATTCAGTGAAAGTCTAAATTCATTGTTAAGGAACGAGATTAGATGACTATTAGATTTATTTCATTTTATTTAACAAATTAATTTTCTTGAAATTATTCATCATGAACCGAAATATATGTTTCGGAAAATCTTATTTCGTATCTCAAAATCAATTTGTTAGAATTATTGGGTACTACCTTGATGATAAACAAAAGCACTTCTCAACTATTTATGGAGATTTTGTCTATGAGCTTCTTGATTTAAGTAAAATTCTAAGTGAATCTACGGAACTGTCCAGTAGAAATTAAATCTCTAGTTTCCCTAATGCTCTATAATCAATAAGATATTTCAATCCCAACACAAAGCTTAATAATAATTAAACCAAGCATTAGATACCAGATAGAACAAATAAAGCTATGGGGAATGTATATAAACTACAATAAACCAAGTTTTCTTAAATGTTTGTTTGTCGGAATGTAATAAAAAACAAAATTGAATGAAATACTACCGAGTAGAATTAGCTTGTTAAGCTCACTATAAAACATCTCTCTGTGACATACTACAAAAACGCCGTTTTAATTACAGCGTATCACAATATAATTAATTTTGGCACTGTGCTTTGTTTTATACAGTACTAATTAATCGCTTGTAACACGTTAGAGGACTGAATCCTTTATTGTGAAATGTTTTATGAGAATAGCTTAAATATTTCTAGCGAAATTAATTATTGGAAACGATTTGTTCCATGGCTTGCAACTTTTTCATTGATGCTGGAAGTGTTCAATATGCAGTAAAGAGTATAGATACAAAGAGGAATGCACCGTTAACTTCAATTAGAGACTCAGCATTCAGTTACAGCTTTGTTAACAATGAATGTTATGGAATTAATTTCTGTACTATTACTTACGTTACTATTAAATGAGAACTTCGAATTTCGCATTTCACGTGTATAAATGTTTCATGAAATCTCAATATACAAGAAGATATTTACTGAATATTCGAGCTCTGTCAAAGGAAATATTAGTAAAACTCACAATAAAAACATTAGATTGTTTCAGTAAGCAACAGCAATGTAATCAATACCATTAATACGCTTTTAAGTATTGGAGTGCTATCATAACCCAAGCTTCGTTTTAATCACTTAGCATTCTTATTCAACAATAACACTAACACTGCTTGAGGATAGAATTAATTGAGTAAAGTCTATGAAATTACGATCTAAATGACAGCATTTAGCATGCTAAGCAACTAAATGATTTGGACTCTTGGAAAATACAACAAAAGAGGAAAAGATTCAAGAAAATTCAGAACAAATGATCTAAAAGTTACCAGAATACTCGTATGTATGGGGGTTAGTTTGTAACATAAAAAATTCCTCTTGTGGCATGTATACAAATCAAATTGTTGGCTTATAAAGAGAAAAAAATTCCTCTGGCCAACAGGTTTATATTCGTTCCCTGAGATGATTTTACGTAGCTGTGTCAATTTTCAAAATAATTTGCATATCATATAAACGTTCTTTTGCTTTAAATGCTTTCACTATTTCGTTATATGTTTCAGCACTTCCCTGGGTAATTTACCCTAGTCCTTGACTTTAAAATCTAGTGCAGCTTAGGAAAAATGCTCTTTCCTGCTAACATTAGATCTGAATATAAGTAAAATACTTATAAATAATACAAAAGCTCATTTATTAATAAGGATTGAGATAAGTTATGAGTTACATCTGGCAGAAATGATTATCTGGATGGTGTGGTTATTCTTTCTACTCAAATAGCAGTCAGGATTTCAAAGAAATCCGCCTCTCTGATGAGAGCAACTATCAAGCCAGATGTTGATGAAGAATCCTTTGGAGAAACACACACACGATATCGGTAAATTAAAAAAAAAAAATAAACCCACAATAGAATGTCCTACATTCAGCCTATGAATGAATTTTTAAAAGGTAAGAAGTGCTTCGTATGGTAAGGATGTAAGTGAATTAAACGTTTCACTTATAAATTATCTGAGAATGATACTCTTTTTTTGGTTCGAATGCAATTAATTAGGCTTGTTTGAAGTTTGTTAGTTTACTTATAAAACATGGAAGTTAATTGCTGATTATTTTTCAACCTTTCGCCAGAAAGAATTTTCTCCCATATTTTCTGGGAATCCAAATAATAATAATTAGAATTAATAAAAGACTAGTTTGGCCATCATGTCTGTAACACTGAGACGTAAAGCGGTCTACCTGTTTCGCCGGGCCAGAGACGACCAGAGATGTTTTCTCTCGTTAGCCCTGAATAATGATGTTATAGCACCCTGTTAAGGTTACATCACATTTTGTTTCTTTAAATGTTATTAGAATAGTTATGAAAAAAAAGGAAACAATTCATGTCGCAGATATAAAGAACGAATGATGATTATGGGATACTTTCATTTTAACAATTCACTTGAGTTATTACTTTGTAATTATCATTTATTCGTAACTAAAAGATGTAATGAAAAATAAGGTCTTGGTACACATAGTAGAGCGCATACACACAAGGACCAAAAAATAACAAAAATTGTTAATTAATTACGAAAAATATGAGGCTTCATCAATCAAAATCCACATATTGTAATATCCATTACTATAACTTAAAAATTAACTATCATTCCTAACACTGCAAAAATTATAAAATTGCTCAAATCTCACTTAATAATTAAAATATATCACTATAATTTGTGGGCACCATTCAGATAGATTAAAATTGTTAATTATGTGTGCATAGCAAATGAAAAATTCTTATCGGATTGGTTTCCCTACCAGAGTGTTTCGGATTAGATCGAGTGAAATACAGCGCAATCAGAATGGCTTTATGCTGAAGTTTAGCATTGTAGGTTGATTCCGTACTGCACCGTTAACTGCACGACAAAAAGATATACCATTTTGGAGCTACTTTCGGAGCACCGTTCCTAGTCAGTATGATGATTCAACAAAAAATTCTATCTGTCCACGATATACAGTCCACGTAACGACATTTGTCACATTTTTCTACGTTAGCCTCAAGCCTCCGTTCCATTGACCCAGTCCTCAAATCCAAGAATCAGCTGTAAGTGGGCTCTAGAGAACTCAGTGTAAAGTGCCGATGCGAAGTCAAATCTTGCCCGAAGAAAAGACACAATCTTAGTGGCTAGATCTTCCCTTGGATTAATTATTGGAACAAATTAGTCCTCACATCCCGTTTATTGTCAACACTTCATAATATTGGTTGAGCGACCGAAATAATAACAAATTTCCCTCAGGACATTCCAGCACATAAGACTTTGCCAGGTAATTATTTCTTCTAAGCAAACCAAACTTCTGTTACGATCACAAAAGGCTTCTTTAATATTCCCTATCTAACTGTCCCTAAAAATCCACTTTCATATACGTTTTACGTTGCGTAGTGAAGATAAACATACGTTTCCCTTTAGTAAAAATCCGTAAAAGTCTCTGCGTATGTTTCAAAATGACGAATAAAACAAGTTCCCTTCCATAACACGTAGTGGCCTATTAACTGCTTCTAACCTGAGCAGATATAACGATGACTTTCAATAATCAGCGAAATATTGGGTGCGATTTACAACTTCGTTAAATCTGAGTAGCGACGAGTATTCTTGACACCTTCACTTCGTTATCTAACTGACTGACTTAAAGACACACTAATCTGCCACGACGAACTATCTAACCTTGAGCGAATACTATCAGTTCTCACTTTCGAAGAATAAAACGACAAAAGACAACATATATTCCCCATATAATTCTTAAAACAATGCAGACTCAGAAAATCCAGCTAACAGCCACAGGCGCGCTCTTACATACTCTGATACTTCTCCAACACTAGCACGCTCTCGCAATAATTCGTGAATAAGCCATGTCTTAACTGTGTACTCCTATATACAGTACAGACCTACCTTCTGACCGAAGGTGTCACTGTGATTCAATTTTACCGGTTCTTGCACGGAACACCTCTGTTGCTATAAATTTTGGTTACAAAACTTTGGTCAGACCATTGCTTGAATATGGTAGTGTAGTTTGGGATCCACATTTTGGTTATCACATACAGGAGTTGGAGGCCGTGAAAAGAATTGCTAGATTTGTCTCTGAAAATTACCACAGAACACAGTCAGTAAAGAAGAGACTCATGGATGTGTACAAGGAGTATATTGGTGATAAGGCCTGGAAAGATATTTGTGTATTTGGTATATTGGTGGAGGGGAAATATGACTATGACCACAGCCTGGCACCTGATTTCAGGAACAAGAATGTTAGAAGATTTTCATTCGTAGGTATGGGGGTCAAGGATTGGAAGAAGTTACCAAGGAAAATGATTAATATTTTAACGAAAACGCTGAAAGAATTTAAAGTTTAAATTTGTAGAGGGCAAAATAGGCGGGTCGAACAAAGGGGAGAAATGGGTTTGTTGTGAAATTTCGACTATTACGTGGTCTCCATCGCAATTAAATTTGCTGTAAAGATCAATAATAATCCCCTTATTGTACTTACTATAGCCCTAGTACCGTTACACGGTGTTTAGGGAAGTGGTTACCGGGGCATATGCTCCATTGTCGTTAAATTAAAGCATACACTGAAGCAGCTTTACGTCTTAATGTCTATGTTACGCAGGTGATGATATGATATGATGGAGAAACAGGAGAGATAGTTTGGTATCATCCTGTGTTGCTTTTACGTCGGAAAGAAGTCTAAAGAATTGTCCTCTTGTCGCTGTTACCATCTTCTCGATCGTTTCCTCCTTTACGAGCGACAATGTGCGCCCACATCAGGACAGACCACCCATTCGGCTACCGGACCGCCTCCCCACCCCTTCACCAGCAGCACCCGTGATCCCGTGATCGCGCTTCTCACGCACCACCGCCCTGCGTCACGAGAGGGGGCGGCCTTCCACGGCGTTGCCATGGCGACCTAATCCCGGCAGAGAGCAATTGAGTGAGGCCATCTCACGGGCCGCCACCCACGGGCTACCAAATTGCCTTTTGGTGCGAAACACATTCGGCAGAGAGTTTCTGACCGATTTGAGCGCGGTCGCAATCAGTGGCTATTTTGCATTTTCGTTTCGAATATTATTCGTAGCCTTTCATTGCATAATCCTATTTGATGGTAGGGATCTGTTTGTTCCAGATCTATTGTCAGTATGTGTGATTAAAGACGTAAAGCGCATAGGTTTGTTGAAAATAAGGTAGTTGAGCAAAATTTAAATTTTAAGCTTTCAATCCACTTCCAAAGAGAGGATTTGTGATAAAAAGTATTCAAAGTAGAAAACAATTTGGAAATTCAGTTAACAGAATAAAATGATAACAGTTTTGTTGTTAATCAGCAATGTGAGTATAAAGATTGTTATATGTTTCTATTTGCCGCATGTAGATTTTCTGTACTGCGAGAAGTTTACTGTCTCTTAATCGATAGTTACTCGACCGTTGGAAGTTATGGGTTTACTGTTCCTTGTAGTGTACTAAATTACACTAGTATATCCCGTCACCTTGAACCCATTTATTAATATCGCTTCTTAATATAAGACTTTCTTCATATTCTAAAACATTTTTGGTAAATTCATTTAGTAATTAATCAACAAACAAATTGACATATGATGCTATTAACTAATACTTCACTTTTCTTTTTATCCACTCGCAATTTTTTTATACATATTAATCTTACTTTAAGATTAATAACAAATCATTAATCATTTAGTATTTTAATGAACATATAAAACAATAACAGCAGGAATCTTTCCTTTACATATTAATCTTGATTTATTGTGTCGGCTACAACAATGTGATCCATTCGTCTCCAAGGTCAGAATCAACACACACAAACTGCCTTGAGAACGCCAAACTATAATCCAGAGATCATCATTCTCGGTGCCAAGAGATGTATTATTGTTTCCTACTCAGAGAAACAAAATTAGTATTCAAATAAACAGATACCCGACAAAGTTCTAGTATTAATCTTCTAAGCGGATTGCGTTTGAAAGCGAAATCAATGCTTTATTTTACAATGATACGAATTTAAAAAGTTTTAGATGACTGTTTTAGCTCCACGAAAACTTGTTTAATGGTGCAGCTGGTGGAAGGGAATTATGAAATAATTGATAAATGCTGAAACGTACAGGTGTCAAGGGGGTTAATCAGTTTCTGGTAAAGCTAAATTCTGGGCGGGAACTATTAGACCACACCCGTAGACGCAGCCAGATACCAGGGCTACGGAATTGTTAATTCGGTAAGCCGCGTGATGCTGAGTCATGTCAATACGCAGTGGGATGTAAAGCACAGCGCTGCGCCTGGGAAGCAGGAGATTATTGCCAGCGTAAAAATTGCTTTGCTAATATTGACTTTTAAGTTATTAAGGTTTTATTCCTCCTTTGCCTGGCGAAATCACTTTATTTATTTAGTGATCGACTGGGCTGCATTGTGTGCTAGAGTCGTTAGTATCAGCCATTGGATCTACGGAGCGTGGTGGGTGAGCGGTAACGCTCTGGCGTAGCATTCGCGCGATTGCAGGTTCGAATTTCTATCAGGCCATCCAGATTTATGTTTTCTATGGTACCTCGAAATCAATCAAGGCGAATGTCGGGATGATTCGTCCAAAAGACCATGGCCAAATTCCTTCTCGTTTCTTTCCCGCATTCAACTCCTGTCTCTAATGACCTACACGTTGATGAGGCGTGAAAGGAAAAATAGCAAAGAGATTTCTCCTAAGTGAGAGCTTTACTATTAATTTTCACTATCATCCCCACTTTATTCACCTGGACTATGTCCGTACGAACCTTTTTCTAAACAAATAGTCTGCATAAGGACTGATTGTTCATGCTTTGTCTAAATCGATTTCTTGCGGTCGGCATAAAGGGTAAAAAATAACAAACAGCAATCACTGTTCAAAAATTTGTTTTTAAGCAGTTTTGGTACCTTTTCAAACTGGAACAGAAACATGGAGAGTTGCAGGCAGCAACGCGAAGGGAAACGATATGCATCTGTCCAACAGAAAAATATTTGGTTATGAGGTCAATAGCTGTGACGCGGAACGTCTGTACCTACGATTCGTTAATCGTAGTAGTAAAGTACGTAGATGCTCTCAGAAAAATTCAGTCTCTTAAACTGGAAGTCGTTGTTAATGAAGAATAACAGGTTAGCATGCGATATAACCTGTCAAAATCTATGCTACTATCAGATTAATTTGTTTGGAAAAATCTTCTAGTCGGATTCCTTTGTGTAATCGGAAACTGAATTTAAATCTGGCTCGATACACTGGAGTCAGATGATGGTCAGAGATATTCCACTGATTAATCGCAGGCATTATATTGATCACTCACGTTATTTATAGAAGAATATACCATCCTGTTTCCATCAGTTTGAGACAAAATACTGAATAGTTTTGTTCATTTACGTCAAAACGATGTAGCAGCGTTTGGTCTGAGTTCAAATGACCGTATGTATTATAGTGCCATGTTATTATTATTATTATTATTTTGGAAACTGTGAAATGTCCTAAAAACCTGGAAAAAGTACTAATTTAATCTCTTATCTCTGAACAAATGAGACAATTCCTAATCACATCATATTTTTAGCCTAATAGATTTCTATGTCTTCGGGAATTCAGCGTATCATCACAATACGTTTCATAAGAAACACCTGCGGCATGTTTTAAGTCATAATAAAAACATTATCACCTAAACCCTTCGGATTGAAATCAATTAAATGGTTCAGAAATTTTAGCCAGTATCTACTACAATTAAGATCAAATGATTCCGCAAATTCTGCACGTCTGTGTTTAAACAGTGGGACTAGGCATATAATTAATATAAGAAGACGTACATTTACCCCTCTAAAAAATTTTCAAGTCTTTACATCATTTTCCGCCATGTGCTTTAAGGAAAGTGGATAAAAATATGGATGAGCGTAGCAGTTGCTCATCTGCCTTTAGTCAAGATACTGGTAGTATTTACAGATACAATTAAAGTTCTAGGTCATTCATTAGTCTGTCAATTATGGTTTGTTATAATGAAAAATAACGTAACAGATGTTTGATGGAGTATCACCTCCGTTTGTAAAGATTCATGGTCAAATTTTCGTAAAATGTTGTTTTTGTAGTTTGCTGGTAACATTGTCCTGTCCTATACTCATAGAGATGAGAGAGTTCACAGCTAGTTTTTGATGCCGTACTAGCCTCAATGACGTAGTTTGTAGTGGTAATCGTTGCTAGCAGTAATTCACGTTTCGTGTGTGGTTTCCAGTGAGCCACGGTAGCTAGGTCTCTAGTGCCAGCGCGCAGTGTGGGCGGCATACCTGTCCGGGGTTGTTTTGTCGGTTGCTGTAGCGACGACCTCAGCGATTGGCTGCGGCCGCCAACCTGCGCTGTGGCCAGGCACCAATTACGGCGCGCCTAACAAAGTGTGCTTTCCACTTTGATGGATGGTTCGCGAGCAAACCTGTCATGCACTGATGGAATCCCTGCTATCCCAACTCGAACTGTAATTTAATTACTGCTCTTATTTCATTATTTCGATTTAAATGAGTTTCCATATTTCGTTTCAAGTGTAGCTGTTTGTTTCTCTGTAGTGCGACGTTGGCACATTTCATTCCATTTCGGATAATATTTCACCATGCACCGACGTAATCACGTTATGTTTACATGATTTTACTTGTTTTAAGAAAATTTTTAAATATATTATGCGTGTATATAATCAAAAGCAGTGTAACGATCGGAGGAGATTTTAATGTTACTCCTCAGTTATGAAACTATCGAATATAAAAAAAATTCTTAAATTGGATGGCTCTGGGTCAGTAAGACCAAACCTTCAAAAAATGTCCTGTCGATCTGAAATTTGGTACATACGTTCCTTAGGCGGTATTATTTAAGAAAAAGTGCAGGAGGAAGCTACCACATATATAGAAATGAAACAAAATTACTTTTATTGTAGGTAGACGTATACAAGTTACTACGGAAGAAATACACGTTATTACCTGTCAATGGTTATTCCAACTGTTTCTTACTCTACATTCTCGGA
This sequence comes from Vandiemenella viatica, assembly GCA_031002005.1. Classification (NCBI taxonomy): domain Eukaryota; kingdom Metazoa; phylum Arthropoda; class Insecta; order Orthoptera; family Morabidae; genus Vandiemenella; species Vandiemenella viatica. The sequence goes on from JARYHS010013630.1 coordinate 362,633,698, forward strand.
AAAAAATCTGTTTTCCGTAAGTAAGGTAAGTATATACCAAACATATAGGATTTCATCAGATAGTATTGCGTTGAAATATTTCGCGTGGATGTCAACCTTCTACGATGAAAGATGGCTTGTTCCATAACTGATGATTGAAACAGGGTGTTTTTGGCAAATTTTAGATTGAAATTTAGCATCAACGGGTCTCTAAAAATACCCCGAATTGTTTCAGCAGTTTTTACAAATAATTTGACACATGAGTATTTCACAGAGGAGGATATGAGTACTTTAAACTTAAAAAAAAATATAAAAAAAAATGTTTTTAGAAGAGCCCTATTACTGAAATCATTACTTCATTTGAATGAAAGTAGTTTTACATCGATCGCGATCTATGCGGCATAGACCACACTAATACTAAATGGCATAACGTAAGTTGTTAAGAACTATTTTTAATTTCTTTTGCTTTTACTGACTGTATATTACTGAGGTCATTATTTCAGCCGCTTGTGACTGTGTCAGCCGTTCAAACATCGTAATATCGATCAGAATCACGGATAACAAAACACAAAGATATAAGAACCCCTTAAGATTTTGGGTCAAGTTTATAATGCAACTTGGGCCATGATGACAACTAGATCTTTTTGCTACAGCACAAGGTACAAGGAATTGCACTGAGCGTTTTTATTTTTTTAATAACAGCTTTATTTAATTAAGTAAATGCGATGAAATGACTTGCTGAAACATTCCGTTCCACCATTCGTATTTGACGGTTATGAGGCTAGTAAATATGAGTGTGATATCTGATATGGTATTTTCCCCATATTTTATTTGTTATATTTTCATATGAATAACAAATAAACATTACCAAAAACAATAATTAAATTTATAGTTGCCAAAAGAATGATAAAGCGGCATTTTTAATGTGTAGCTATCAAATTTGTAAGAAACTTGGAATCGCATTCATTTTTTATACAAATATGAAGATGAATTTTGAAAAAATATTTAATACTGCTAAGAAAGTTTATTTCTACATTTATACCTATTATTTTATTTTGTTTTATAATCTTGAAAACGGAATCGTAATTTTTTAAAAAAGAGTCTAGCAGTGTTAACTATCATTGTTTCCAAAATAAATAAATATTAAGAATATTCTGCAGAAATGTTTTGCAAATTGAATTATTATTTTTGTCATAAATGTCAAATTATCTTGGAGAACAGTTATTGCAAGACTTATATGAAACTTTTCGAAATTATACTCAAGAACTTGGAATTTACAGATTTATAATAGAAAAATACGTTTTTCTGCTCGTAATCTAGCGGTGTTGTAGTTGTCTTTTTAATTGATAGATAGGTATATGTCTATATTTCTAACTAAGAAAACTGTAGTGACACGTTTCACATTTCCTGAACAAACGGAAGTCGTAATTTTAAATGTTCATAATAGTGTTCTTTTTCGAATTATTCATTAGAATATTTCTTTCAAGGCCACCTGAAATGAAATAAGGAGATAAATGTAGTTAATAGCGTAAATTTAATCAGTGATTTCTTAGGTTTCTTCTGTAATCATTGTTAACAACAACTTCATTTTCCGGGAACGCGGCGTTTTATATTTTCATTTTATTCAGTTTATAAACATATAAAAATAATTCAAATATTTCAGAACATGCCTTAACTGTTATATCGTTTATTCTCATAGATCTTACGGGCGGACACAAATCTTATTATCACATAATGAAGACTAATGACATTATTTCCTCAATCTGAAACATCAAAAATAACTTCACAAGTGACTCCAGATTTTAAATGGCTACCAGCTTGAAGGTTTGTTGGATTTATCATTTATCGAAGCCTGTGGAATAATATCGCAATATTAGCTTGACACCTGCTTATTTGTTATCTTTTTCTGGGACTCCAATTGTTAGTAGGCTCTGCTCTTACAATGAATGTAGAACTGCACCTTGGGGTCTGTTAATGAATCGTCGAGGTGCTCTTTGTCGTTCTGATTAGAGCCGACGTTATCAACTCGCTGACGACCATGCGACTCGTTTAGTCACGGGGAAAGTTTTTCGGTAAGTTAGTCGCTCATCCGGATCAGGAGAAAGTTAGCTGGACAAAAAGCAGAGGCTGCCTCGGAATCTGAGTTTCTTCGCAGTGGCGCAGAGCCAAGAGTCCTATTACCTAACTGCAAAAAACGTTAGTGCAGTTACCCGCCAAAAACGGAAGAACCTTCATTCAACTGCTACGTTTACGAACAAAATAACTAGTTTTTAAATTGGCAATTTAATCATTCATGAGCGTAGACGAAAGTTTTATGATTTAAAAGATATGGAGCTCTTCTTGGTACACCTGGTCATCTGCTTTCGTGTTGTTATTGTTGATCCTTAAGTGCTAACGTACGAGAAATCGTTGAGATTTTACCATGAACTATAAAGTTGTGCTGTCAGTGATAAATGATGATTTCTTTGTGAAAAATTACGTGCTTTGAGGTAATAACTAGGTAACATCACTGGAGAGTGTCGAAATACGTCAGTATCCAATTTTTTATTCCTTCAAAAACAATTCAGACAGAAAAAATGTTTTCAAATACAGAAATCTTTAAAAATATTCAGTTGGTAATGAACATTACCTTTCATCAGTTATTTTTACGATGGCATTAAATTTTTACACAAAGAGGAACTTCTTCCATCACGCCGATTTTTATTTAATTGCTTGACGAAAACCGTTACATCGGTACTGCATTCTTGACAATATGCAGAAAAAGCTATTTGTTATTCGTCCGATATTGGACATCACACTACTAGAAGATAAAACCGTAGAAGTTTTTCCAGATTCAACTAACTCCTGAATACTTAAATCGGCTTCAAGAGCAATTTTAAATCCGAGTCAGAGAATAAACTTTTCAAATAAGTGGCTAAAAGGACACGAAAAGGAATCCACGTGTAATTAGAGATGGTAAACTTCCAAATCCTCCCTCGTAAATGCTTGAAACGGAGAATAGCGAGAGAACGCGTATTACAGAGCTTTGTACTTCTCTGTTGTCTTTGCTTTTCCGCTTCCGTACACGACGGGAAGCAGGTTTCTGATGCTTCCGCTGTCTGCCCGTATCTTACAGGCATCCAACATTTAAATCGAAAAAGTTGAAGACTTTAAGTATTACACTGACCCATATCCGAATTTCGTTTTTAAATTTTTTATAAAATTACTTAAAATTAGTGAGATTATCGTAGAAATAAATGGGGTCTAAAAATTGTTTCTCACCCCAATATGTTAGCTATAGATGCTTATAGCCTGTTAAGAAGAGAATTATGAGTTTTATTTTATATCCAATAAACGTTTCAGTGGCCGTCAAAGCTGTCGATTTTAGACAATTTCTATTACCAGGTTTATCTAAAAAAAAAAAAAAAAAAAAAAATTATCTAGAATTTTAAAATTTTCCCCATATTGTAGTTAGTTGGGAAATACGAAAAAAATTTACATCTGGTATCTTAGTTTTGATAAAAGTAAGCAAACGTTTTTATTTCGAGGTTATTTTGACAAGTGTTAGCATTAGTTTATCAGAAAGCTCTTAATTGATGGATTATTGAATATTAATAAACAAATTTTATTGGAGTCGAACGGTAGAATTAGTGGTTTGAGAGTAAACGTGGCGCTGCGTTCATAACAGTGTAGAGGAGCCCATTGCTCAATCTGAAAACATTTCAGTCATTATTTAAAATGATCTCGGGCCTTTCACTGGGGAATCGCTTTAAGTTATGTTTAGAAACCAATCTCCGTCTTCATACCGGCGAAGTTATTTTTGCACCAAGCGACCATCGGTTTACCTGCCACTTGCAAGATATCTATTAAGGATATCAGAGTACGGAGCCATAATTGCGTGAGGATCTACTCACAGGTATCCGATATTAATTATTTTGACCACTGTTTATGTCTGCTTGCATTAAATTTCAGTGTCACTGTTTTAAATCATCTCGGTTATAGGTTCGTTCAAGTCATAAGCTAATATGAATGATCTTAGAAGTATTGTGAACATAAACTTCTATGATAGTCACAAGCTTCAACAAGTCTAAGCAGTCAAAATAATTTATGTTACTCTCAGATTCCAAATAATTAAAGTAATGATGCTGAAAGCATTTTCTTCTTTACCGCACAAAATATTGCAGGTTGTCGATAAATGGAAACCTTACGAATAATATTAAAGTAGCAAAAAGTTTTTTTCTTTTAAAATGATAAAAATTCTTATTGGGATGAAAAAAATATTTCTCAAAGATATGGCTAAAAAGTAACAACCGCTACCTTTTTTAACACTTTTTTGTAACTACCAAACGAATAGCTCGTACGATGGTTGTATGGGAACAAAATCGTTCACTAAGTGTAATTTCATAGAAATCTTCGCAGACAGACCACCGAATTTTGGTTCTTATGCATAATGTTTAGATCACTTCTTCAGTGGTCAACGTCACAACTACTAACCACCACCTGACGATGGCAACAAAAGTGGCCGAAACGTTATGCTCACCTATAGTAAGATAATCTGGGCAACGTAGCTACGACAATTTTTACGCATATTGTTATTCTAACCATCAAATGATTATTTGTGATAAGAAGAAACTCTTATACCAAATTTTACTGTAGAGTGTGAGAAAATGCTACTAATCAGGATACTTACAGTAGTTTGTTTGTTTCTTGTCTCTATATATTCTCAGTAACAGTATTTGCACCTGACGTATTAAACCTGCTTAAATATATTCATAATGGTCTTAAACCTATAAACCTTGTTCCGGTAACTTGTAAATAAATTTAATTTGCTGTGGTAACGTTTTGTCAACAATATTGAAATAATTCTGGTTGGCTTCCAAAAATGCTCGATTATCTTATTCCTCAAATCAATTGTTTGGAGACTGATATGGTTAGAGACATGGGAAAATTCCATGGTTGTCGAACATCGTTCACTTTAAATGGACAAGAAGTCTGAATTTTAGATGATATTTGTTTAGTGAATAAATCAACATTACATACACTTTGCTTGTGATGTGACTACGATTTTTCCTGCATTATGTTTCTAACAATGAAATGTCTAGAGCATACTTAAGGACTTACAATATTATTTACTTCTAAAGCTAAAAATAGTGGCAAATTCGATAGCAATCCATAATCAAACTAAAATTTACCACGCAATTTAAACCTCGGCTGTTTGACGAATCTTTAAGCAAAATTAAATTCAAGAAGAACAAACACTTTTAACCATTTTATCAGACAGTATTCGGTCTTCCATTTAATTTATTTCGTAACGGGTGTTCACAATCCAGTGTGACACCTTGTAAAATCAATGGAATCTTCAGCGAATGCCGGGATGCTTACTTCAAAAGGCCATGGCCGAATTCCTTCCCGTTCCTTGTCCCCAGTCCCATCCCGCCTCTAATGACCTTAGCCGTCGACGAGGCGTAAAGCCGTAAGAAAATAAAAATAAAGTTGGCATAGATTTACCCTTACGCTACTTTTATTCCCGCAACGAAAAACATTTGTACAAAGTTTCATAAAATTCACGCCAACTTTTTTCAAATTAAAGCAAACCTAGATTCACACGCTCCCTACCAAGAAACTGGTGGGCTGAAGTTTATTTGCACGTACACTATTTTCATTCGGCCGAAAAGATTCATGTATATCAAGCTTCGTTAGTTCGGTTAAGAAATTGCATTACTACATTACTGAACAACGCTAGATTATTTTAGAAACTCACATTTGATTCAGTGAATGGATATACTTTTTTCTCGAAACTCCATATCCTTTAACTCCGCAGATTCAGCATTTTATAAAAATATCGTAAGTTAATCCGGAATAATATTATCGTAAACAGAAGACTAATGCTGAAGGTCAGAGATATTGTCTAGAGGTCGTGCATAAAGATAATCTATGTTGTTTTTACGGCTGTCTATGGCGTTTAAAAATTAAATATCCCGAATTAAAGGAAAGAATACTTCAAGTTTTGTTTAGTGTGTAAAATAGTTATTATTGCAAAGTTATCTTATTGCATTAACTAAAGGCTATGGTCAGAGAGATTTTGTTGTGTGTTTAGTGCGAAGTATGCAACATCTAATCCTTCCATCTTTGGGATTTGTCATCATACGTTCAGAATTTTATTTAACGCTCCTGCGTTATTTAACGTTGAAACTTAAGAGATGACAAACAACTGAATTGAGATTCTAAGCTTTAAAACGGTGAAAACCCCATCGAAATCTGCTCCGTAGTATCCGAGTTTTTATACGACCAATATGTCCGGTTTTCGTTTTATAGATATAGATAGATAAGCTATCATCGTGTAAATACATTTCCCGTTGCCATAATATCATCACAACTACGCCTTTGTTGCATACTTTAGTAACATTGACGGACATATTAGCTATACATTTTTTTCCATATAGATACTAATCAAAATTGAGAAAAAATATAAAAATCAAACAAGGAAATTGGTTCAGTATGTTAAAAACTTAGTCCACAACCCGAATGTTGGTTGGATTCTCCAGAAGGATGCGTTCTCCTCGAACTACAGCCAAGCGGAATCCGAGCCACAAAGCGACCTGGCCTGCCTCATATAAACAAAGCACAGCCCTCAAAAATTCCTGGCCACAGCAGGGTTCGAAACCGTAAGCTTGACTTTAATAGAGGAGCACCCACTGGGCTACCAGGCTATTTGGTAAAGTGAACATTTTTTTTATATAAAAATACTGTTGAGGTAAAGTTGATAAACATGTTTTGTCGTAACCTCATGATATCAAACAGTGTGTATGTATGCGTTAAAGTATCACCACGGTGGATTGGGGAGCTACATCTGGCTCAGGTTTAAATCTCAGATCCGTCCTGGTTGCGGGGTTTAGGCTATTTTCCGCAAAGGCGCATCCCAATCAGCGCCTCATAAATTAGACGTTTCATGAACAGAAACCGCACTTATGCAACAGAAAAAAAATTACAAGTTGTTCAGACGTTTGGCAACACTTAATATTTCTGATTGCAATACTTTCCTCAGTCTGAGGTGGAGGACACGTGGTAGAAACTGCGACTTCAAAGCAAGCTGATCAACCATAATAGGTCTGCTGGCACTAAAAGAGAAAATGGTCCTAATAATCGTGAAATCAAGCCAATTAACATGTTCACGACAATTATCACCAAATTGCTATTGATCGAACAAAACCAAAAATATTGTGCGCTAAAAGTGTTGGAAGATAACTTAAAACTCTTTTCTAATTCCTACATACGCAGGTTAATGATACGCATGTATTATTAAATCAAAAAATGGTAACTAATGGTGCTAACTGCATTGCCTTGAAATAGAAGAAAAAAATGCCAAAACTGATAGTTCCGGATCCCTACAGCCAGACAATTAGACACAAGTTTTCATGTGGTTCTCATAATCAGACCCAAAGGCGCAGATAACGACAGAAGCGGTGAAGACGGTTTTGTGGGACTAATAGGACATAAGAATCGTATGCGGGGAAAGTGCGTCAAGTTTGTGAATGAAGATGGCACACCGATGGTCTGATGCTAGACGCGGAACTTTAGCCGTTTACGTCTGCAGCTGTTTGTTCAGAGCTGTAACAGAAAGTCTAGAACTGTATGAAATTTCAAAGGCGCTACCTTCGCCTCCAAACCGGCGTTATTCCAAAAAGACTAAAACAGCGACTCTAGTTAGCTAAGTGTGTCCCACGCAGCTGACTTTAAAGCGACTGTGCGGAAGGCGAAAGAGACCATTCAAATCAACTTCGGCTAGAGAAAGGGGCGGAAAACACTAGGCGCTAAACCACGTTCTGGTGGTGGCGGTTTGAGGCAGACAAAAGCACCTGCGAGCAACCCCGAGTGCAAGAGCTCTCTCTCACCTCACTGAACTCATTTCGCACTTACATACTGCAGCCTCCCCGACAGTTCGCTTACGCAAGGATTTAGAAAGTGAGTGGAATCCTGTATGATCAATGGCTCAATTAGATTTGCGTATTTAAATTTTAGTAGTGTAGTCTACAGCATTCAGGAACAATTTTTCATAAAGACGGTTTTTCATAAAGACGTAACTTAGTATTTTGTGAATTAATTTTTTTTTAAATTGATCATCTTTGTAAGAAAAAATTTAACCATGCTGAAAATATGGAATAAAAGGGCAAATGCTATTTTCTAATTAAATTACTGTAACTATAGCTTTATAATTTCGAAAAATACAATGTTAAATATTAGTGACAGACTGAAACATCAGAGCTCTAAAACTTTTAAGAGTTCCATGAATAGTTCCTTGAAGTTCCTTATTTATTTGTGTATATGGCTAGGTATAAGCTCCGAAAACCCCTATAGAGATGTCTCCCCTAATTTTCAACCATATATTGAAAAAAAATAAAGATTCAAAGTAAAGGCAATTAGGAGAACTTATAATCAAATTTATGTTAGTTGAGATTCGTTAACTATTTTTTAAACTTTTAAATCATTCTATTAACAATATAATTTAATCTTCAACGAAGCAAACTTCATTTAAAGCTGTAAGGTTCTGGTAGCTTAGCGGTTGGTTCTATATCCCTTAAAAATGCAGGAACCTCGCTTGAGATTCCCGTCCTCCTAATAATTTTTGAGGACAATTGGTCGTCACCTCTTTGTTCATGCCAAGCACTGAAGAACGCTCCTTGATTAAACTGTTGGTCCAGCTATGACACAGAAACTTTGAATAAAATCTTCTCCAGCTTTCCACTGGGAGAGCGACTACATAACAGGTGACGTTTCTGAGCCTGACTCTAGTTGCATCTTTCAACTTCGGCGGAAGATGGAATCAGAATCAGGCTCCGAAACGTCACCTCTTATGGACGCTCTTTCCCATTGGAAAGCTCGAGTAGATTTTATTCATCTAATTCACCGAGTAAGTCTACATTCTTTCAACACAGAACCTTTGTCACCACGTCGTATGCCAATATTTTTATTTATTCAAGGTTCTCTAAGGGGATTCATATTAGAAATTTATTAAAGTTTATAATTAAAGAGAACCGAATGTAATATATGTTACAGAGGAACACTGAAAATTAACTAAGTTTCTTGGTTGAGGGTTCTAGAAAATATCACAGAATGTTACAATGATGCTCAAATGCTTGTACAAAAATTCAGATTAAAATTTGATTTGAGATGTGTGTAAAAAGGGTCGTATTGTTAGCAGGGTGCTGGATTCCTGATAGTCGTTCAAATCTCGCTTGAACCGTTTTATTTCTTCCTGTACTCATATATGCATCGTCTTTGATGTGAACGTTTTATAAACCAATGTGCAAGGTGTGAGTCTGGCCTGAGAGTTGATAGGAATGACCAATTACCTGCATATGCCGCTCTAGAATAGATAGCAATTGGACAGTATTCAACACGGACGTTCGGTGTGATAAATTCCACTATACACAACGTTTTTACAGCTTCCTTCGCTGTCTTCATTAGGTGAGACGGTATCACTGCAGATAAGCGAAATGCTACTATTTTCCTTTCATCAGAACAATGTGATGCTATGGTCAGGAACTTATCAGATGATACTTCGTATAAGTTTCTGGAAATTCTAAGGTAGCAATATGACTAGATATCTTCTAAATAAATCTTGATTATGAGAAGAAACTGCAACCTAGTGCAGCCAAACCTCAGACGTAATATAGATATCAAAAATCCACAAAGAGAACGTGTCATTACGATCAGTTGGTGTTCCGACTTACCAGCTGATAAAATATCTCACACGCCCGTTAAGTTCATAGGCGTCCAGTGTGTAATGATGAGAGGTGGAGACCATGTGCCCTACAGGTGATAAAATCGGATTTGTCAGATCCTGAGCATTTAGTCTATTGCGCGAATGTCGTGCTGCCATCAATATGCGAAACGTTTAACTATGTTCTCTGTGGTAGGTGTTTTTTGTTTGTGGAATTTGTAGTTTTTGAGGCGAAGATTGGGAACCATCCCAGCGTTCGCCTTGATGATTGCGGGAAACAGCCTGAATACCTCAGTCAGGACGTTCTGTACGCGGTGCCTGTGACTCAGTGCTGGTTCTGTTGTACCTCCACGATCCAGTGTGCAGCTCCGTAATGCCAAAATGGCGAGGCGAAACCATGTAGGCGATAATTGTCATTACTTCAAATATTTTCCCCAAACGTATGTGTTTATGGAAACAACAATACAGGATCACACACATGGTTGCAAGGCTCATACGGGGCGCAGAAGAATGATGACACTTATTACCGTCCCTTATCGACGATCGTCTTCCGTTATTGTCTTGAAGAGATCTTAACATTTCTACAATGTAATATGTAAATACTACTGGGGAAATTCGGATCTGCGTAACTGAGACAGCAGTGTGCATGACTCCGGCCAAGTTCGATCTGCAATGGAGCTGAGAATTCTTTCTCGAGGTTGATTATCCGGATTGTCTTTTCAGACCTATTCACGGAACGAAGAATAAAAGATTCGTGCAATAATTCAGTCAAACATCCAAGTAAACACAGAAAATTAGTAAATGAACAACGTGTGTCAGTAAGTGTTTCAGTAGGATGGAAAATATCACTTAAGTGGAAAGAGTAACTACATTATGCGCATCAAATTAATCTTACAGTCCTCCAATATATCGCTGAAAATATATCGCATTTGCTGGAACAATTCTCTGGTAAACACCTATACTATTAGTACTTCAGCAAGTAGCCGTGAGAACGGCAAACCGGTGAAGTACATATTGTTGCATATAAGAATAAATTAATTCTACATGAAAGAGAGGTTTAATCTGTGCAAACAAACACGGAAACCGTTGGAATAAGGTATGATATCCTGTCAATATTTTCAGTGTACCAAAACCGATTAAATTCAAATAAAATATTTTAGATTAATTTTACAGCATTTTGGTAAACTTATGTATCAGCGAGCTTATTTTTCTTTATGTCTCAGTGTTTTGGCCATTCATTTAATTTACAGTCTCTTAAAGTAAATTCGTGGGGTGACAAGGTTTCATATCGGCTGTGCAATCCGCCCCTATCGCAGGCGCGTAGCGTAACCCGGTGATCCTATTGGGTATAGGAAACCTACAGCTTAACGTGGAATCCGAAGCGTTCTGGCGTACTTCACATAAAACAAAAGTTGTGAAGATCGTATTATGAGCCCATGAAAACCTTCGCCGAGGCAGGGATTCGAACCGTGGACCTTCGGATCACCAGTGAGACGACTTAACCACCGAGCCACGAGACCGCTGGAAGAGACTGGTAATCAGTAATCGGTTCTCTACTGCATTACGTATTTAAAGATTATTTCGAACTTATTTTATTGAACCTTTGGTATTGACAGATTGTTGTTTAAGAAATTGAGAATGTTAAATTTTGCGTCTTACCGACCTATTCATTGTTGAAGTAGCGCGTGAGTAGTTATATCAATTAGTTGATGCAGTGCACTACAGGGTGTAATGACGTACTATTACTACTGGTATCATTACTCAGTATAGCGGTACTATGTTGCAGTATGTGGGCAGTATTTTAATCTCGTTTAGAGCAAGGGAGGAATTCTCAAGTTTTATTATGCATTTAGTAATATCAATAGACAATTTCAAAGAGAAACATATTCAGTAACAATAAACAGCAACCCTTGCAGTAAGCAGATCAGACGCATTTATGTATAATGTATAAAAGTATCAAGGAACGTTTTGCAATAAAATAAGAAGTTAACTTCAGTGAGTTATTATTTTTGTACATACATTAACAAACCCATTTCATAATTGCGAAATTCAATTAACAGTGATACTTTAATGAGATGAGCTGCAGAACCAAGCGTTCGTAACAGGATGGTATTTCCTCGTCCATAACATTCTGTAATGAGCCAACAAATGGCTGCTGCTGCCAGGATTTGAAGAAGCAGCTTATGAACTGAATAACTAACTAACGCAATTAATACAGCTCATTAATTAGCACACAAAGGGTATTTGCGCTGTGTTGCTCTGCCTTTTATTTCCCCGAATCACCCCCAACTGGATTCACAATCTTCAATATTATTCCAATCATGATATGCGTTACAAGTGTTCCTGCGATCAAAGTCAGCTGAATTCGTTGCGTACTCAATTGGATATTTTACTATTTTTTGAAAATGGTTTTAAATAGTTTATTGATACACATTATTTAGCGAGTACTAATTATTTTTTGACGAAAGTGCTTATTTTACGTAAAATTCAACTTTAAACTTTAGAGGATTTGAAAGCCCGCCAAAACGCTCCTGTGATGCCTGGCGCGGGCCAGAGACACTCGTGACGTCACACGCCAGCAAGTAACGTTTGGTTTGTTCTCTGAATTTGCGTATAAATTGTTGGAAATATGGTTTGTAAATAGTGTGCAGAACATCAATCTACAACCACAACAATAAAAACTCTCAAAACAAAAATAAGTGTTCCCGAATTAGCTGAAATAGAAAAAAAAGTCGCTGCAACTTACTCATAGAAACCCAGACGACATTGCGACTAAGTCTCATATCATTTACTGTAAATATAATTTCCACCATAATTTCTTGGAGGTAATGCAGTACGATGTTTAAGGCGAGTATCAGTAAAGTTAGGGTTCTTAGGTTCGATCCTCGTTTTGGAATATGTTTTCTTACTTGAGCGTTTTCTTTAGATACTAGTTGCTGTTGGTAGCACCGCATATTCTTTTTCTAAAATCCACCAAAACATTCGATCCTCGTTTTGGAATATGTTTTCTTACTTGAGCGTTTTCTTTAGATACTAGTTGCTGTTGGTAGCACCGCATATTCTTTTTCTAAAATCCACCAAAACATTAATGTTTTTTTCCGAATGTTTCACAAATTTTTGGATAGGAAGAGTATTATAAACGTTTGAGACATAACCAAAAAAAACTTCAAAACTGAAACTGTACGTTACTTGCACACCGATAAAAAGTTTTTTTAAAAAAACTTAAAATTACTTGCGCATTAAAAGTAAATACCACTTAAACAGATGCATTTATGTCAGAAAGGCAACATACAGTTGTATCGTCACGTGAAAATTCCCACAAAAAGTATTCAAAGCGTTCCAGAATTGTTGCGAGATTAGCGTGCAATGTTATCGTTAAAATAAATTCACCGCCGAGTACTTGGGTTTTGTTGCAATGATAATGTATCTCTGGTATGTTTCAAAATTAAAAGCAAGAGGTTATCTTTTTATCAATGTTTTCTTGTATGATAGCAATATATGTTTCAAACGGTTCCATGACGTTTTATACTTCTTCTTCTAATAAAAACAAGATTCTGTAAAGCAATAAACGGCAAACAGAAAGAAAAAAATGTACACACTAAAAAAATATTATCCTAACAAGTTTCGAATAAAGGATCTTCAAATTCTTATAACATTCTTTAACCCTCCAGCTATCTGGACACCATGGCATCGTTACTTTTCTTCTCGTTAATAGTGAGCACTTAAACATCATAGTTTCTACATGCATTGAAGTGAATGCGGTCGGTAAATAAATAAAGAATAAATTCAATTTCGTTGGAAAAAATATTATTTATCTATAATTATTTATCCGCAGTTAAGAAATATTGTCCATAACATCCAGTTATTTAACTGTTGTGCTTACCTTATACTGCACTTGTATTTTTCTCGTAAATATCTGCTAAAACAACTAATTTAATTTAAAATTAAAGGATTTCTGTTAATTTTTAACTTCCAGTTTAAATATAAATGATTCTTGAATTGAAGTTATTACATTCTCAAGCTCCGTAGAATGAAAGTCAGTGGTTGTTTCTATAGCTAGTCCGACAAATAATTTACGGTATTTTTCCGCTGTAAGCTTCTACAAATTGTTCTTCATTTTATATTCAACGCAAAATCTCGTTATTAACAAGAGATAACAGCAACAAATAGTTTAAAACTTGGATAGCGGGAAACACTCTATACGCAGCCGTAGCGCCTACCGGCATGTGACGTCACTAAAGCGATCTCAAATCCCAGAGCGTTTTCGATCACGGGACAAGAAAATTTTTATTTTTATTTCGCTTTTTTAATTAAAAACAATCCTTGTTTCTTTTCAAATTTAACAAAAATATCTTCCTTAAGCATTAATCTACGCGAATGACTACAATTTGTAATATATTTTGAATACTGTCAAATAGCCTATTGCCAACCGTATACGCCCAATTTCTTTTTATACCATTCCAACTTTTTTTATATAGCTTTCGGCTTAGTGGCATGTTGTCGTTAGAAGCAAGACCAGACGGGGATCTAGAAAAAGGAACATCTTGGCCTTTTCCTTTTGAAAGAACCATGCCGGAATCTGCCTGGAGTGATTTCGGGAAACCATAGGAAATTTCAGTCTGGAAGGCCGAAAGGGGATTTGAACCGAATGCCATCAAAAGCTGGGTTGCCTTATACACAAGAGTTTGGTCGAGTGTTAAAAGTCCCCACCTTGTTGCATCTAGGAACAATAGATCAGTGCGGATAAAAATATATCCGTCAGCGTTCCGCCATCATGAAAATAATTTTAATAGGTATTTTTTTTTAAAAAAAAAATCAGGGGACAAACCTGGGTAGCCACCTTTTTGGTCGCAACAATTATAGTTACGTGAACAGTTTCATGAAATTGTTTATAAAGTTACAGAATATGTAAAGAAAGATAACACCCTTCTTTTCCTTATGCGTAGGTGGCTGTAATAGATAAACCAGTAACTAACTACAACGTAAGTGTTACATAACGGCGAGAAGTCTTTCTCTGCGTCGAGAATTAATATAATGATCTCGAGTGATCGAAATCTCTGTCGCCAGACCTCACCAGAAGATGGCGATCGATCGTAAAAGTAACGTGTGTAAACATATTGCTCACTCAACTAGTCACCCTGGAACATTGTACTATAAGCGTAAGTGCAGACAGCGTTAGAAATGTTGAGAATTTAAATCCAGTTCTACAAGTCAGATTACATAACTGTGATTTTCCACAAAACTATCGGTTAATGCTTGACTCCGAACAGAGACCCATGTGAATTATTTTCCTTCCTATAGTAGGATACAAAAAAATGGTCTCTTCTAGAAGCGAATTTGTAATTCGTAGTCTTTTTTGTGTATCCGACCTTACCTCAGGAACCCTAATAACCCGTTCCATGTACAGGTTCGAACAAATGACGTAACGAGCTGTTTTAAAAAAATAACTAACTTGACTCTTGCAGATTTGAAGTTTTCCTATGCGTTTTCTCGTGACAGGAGGAGTTATTGGATTACACTTTGTGCGCTGGCATCACTCCCAGCGCTTGCTCTCGCTGCTTTCTACTTCTGTACGACGGGTGGTGATGCTTCAGGCGTTGCCCATCGCAAACCAACCGCAGACATAATAGAGTTCATGCAGCTCTACTTTATGACCACACGCTCTGTATGCTTCTTTCTAGATGTGCATGTTTAATATGTCTACTTTGTTGTTAGTTACTACTATTACAAACGCTAAAAAATATAATTGCATTGTTTTTGCAAAGTATTTCTTCTCATCTTTTTGGTAACTTGGACAAGTGAGCTCGCTTTGTTTATTAGCTATATTAGAACACACCGTCTGTCGGAATTTGATTCCCATGTGCTTCATTTTTATTTTTCCATTTTGCTAGCAACTGTTTCGTATTCCGATCTCTATGGTTGTTTTCAATGTATTATGACGGCGCAGTTGGGATTTTTTTCCCCTCAAATTACGTAAACACAGCGATCCTCTGAGGGTACTAGTATTTTGTTGCTTAGAAAGCAAAATTGTAACTGATGGCCGAAGCAGGACAGGCGTTAAAAGCAAAATAGCATAGAGAAATCTTTTAGTTTCAAATATTTATATAGGGCTCAAAAATAACTATTAAATTTCTATGAGAGGAACACAGCACTTTATTGTAGCGAAGCATCGACTTTAGGAATACCAGGAAGAAAGAAAATTGAGCAAAAGCAGGATGATGAAAATTAAATGGACAGATAAAGTACAAAATGAACGTGTTTTGAGGATGATGGGTTAGGAGAGAAGCTTTGAAAGAGTCTTACAGAAATAAGTCATGATGGTGGGTAACATTTTAAGACATGCGGGATTGGTTAATTGGTTAGTGGAGGTAACAGTTGAAGGTATGAACTGTAGAAGTAGAAAAAGATTAGAATATATAAAGCAAATAATTAAATCTGTAGATTGTAAGGGGTATGTTGAGATGAAGAGGTTAGTGCAAGGTAGGAAGAGATGGAAAATTGCATCCGACCAGTTGAGAGACTGATGACAGCAATAATAATGACTTTAAACTTGACTTTTTGTTAGTGTGGCTAACAACATTTCTCACGATTGTCACGTTAATCCGTTAGGTGCAGCTATTCTTCGCAGTCTTCCAGAAATCCGGCAAAAATTTGTGTCATTATAATGTGTTCTGCAAAATTACATAAATTAATTTTGAAAACCAGTAACATTACATCTGGTGACAGTAAGATTAAATAAAAAATGTAATGTTTTAAAATCTCGTTGTAAATTAAAGTTGAAGCAATGAACTTCTTAGTTTTTCTGCTAATCACTTTTCTAAAAAATACTTCAAAACCCCATTTTCTGAAACAGGACTTCTGAATCAGCGTAATTGAGGATAATTGAAATTGTACCTTTCATCTGCAGCTGGTTTGATCTGAAACTAAAGAAATATTGCATTTCTTGAATTTTTCGAATATAGCAAGCATACTAGTGAATTTTCCGGACAATTTATTAATTAATTGAGTTTATAATACCGACGTCTGTACCCAAATTCGCCATAATTAATTGATAAGTAATTCATCGGTCACCTTCGAAGCAAAACAGGTTCAATATTTTTTAGCTACCAAAAGCATTAAATCTCACTACCTATTCACTTTGTAAGAAAGTCTCTTGTGAAGCAGAAATATTTCATAAATGTATTGTTTTATTGTTCGAAACAAAACTGAACAATTGCAGAATTCTGTAACCCTATTGAATTGAAACTTTTTGACCTTAAGAAAGCGACAGAAATATTTCACCTGTCTGGAACAGTCTTTCGCAGCGAACACTTCAGCTGCCGTTTCGCACTGCGTCATGCAGAGACGATAAATCATGCTGTCGGGATGGCAGAGATATTACGTTTCAAGCTTTTTTCGTAGGTACGAGAAAAACGAACATTAATACGCGCGTATTCGTTTCATACCATTTATCAAAAAAATTGTGGTGCCAAAAAATGAAATATGATACGTTTCAATTTGAAATTATGCCATCCATTTTAGACAGCAGATATTTACTTTCCACTCTTTTAACAGAGGCGGGAAGGGAAACGTTTATAATCTGCGTTACCAATTGACTAGAGTTTTAGGCTGATAGCAAGGATTATAAAGAAATTTTTTGTTAGCTGATCGTTGTTGACTCGTCTCAAGTATAACAATACAGTGTGTAAAATTTTCCGAAGCTCTATATGTTGCAAACTACTGTTGAAAGTGCAAAGCCATTTAGGTGCCTCAGATTCATATATTCTGCAACTTCATCAGACGTTTTCATTACTAAGGGGAGTCATTTTTTAATTAAGAAAAATCTCATTGTAATCAAGTAGTATTTGGAAATCTACAACGTGTCTTTCGGCTATGTGGTTTTGCGAAATAATTGTAGCTGAATGACGGGCGTCATCAGAAATACGCTGTTTAATATGTGTTAGAAGAAAATTAAAATGTCGAGTAACGGTCATTTTAATGGGAATGATAAAACCTGCAAAAAATACGTCGATTTCTTTAAAGCCGGGAGAGGACGGGAACAGTGATCGGAAAGGAATTTGGCCATAGTCGTTTGAATGCACCTGAAGTGATGTCGAGAAACCATGGACGACAGAACTCTGGATGTCAGGACGGGGGTGTGAACTGGTGTCCTCCCGAATGCGAGGCCAGAACAGAAATTTTATACCAACATTTTTCAGCAATTTGGAGTTTTGAAAGATTGTGATATGTGACATAATTGTTTGGAATTTTAGAAAGGTGTTTTTGTAATGTTAGGAGTCATTAGGGTTTGTGATGTTTGCAGGTAATCTCGAGTCTGCTTCGTTCTTGGTTATGAATTACAGAAGTACATGATGGCGCACGAATTTGTACTTTGCTCTTGTCTGCGCGCCTATGATTACTGCGGTATAACTTAATCTCGTTAAGTGAGAAGTACGAGGAGTTCCAAGTCCGCTGCTAACAACACCGGGATGTGTTAGGCGCAGACCTGGGAATAATTATCGCCACTGTTTAATTAGTGAGTTACGCGAGTTCAGTTGTTGCAGGCTACTAAGTTTACGAGAATGTGCGAGTTGCTTTCGTAGGATATTTAAGCTACATGGAAGGCTTCGTGTGTCAGCGGGAGACTGATGTATTTACGTTGGCCACATAAACCACTAATGAATTTAGTTACGCAGCAGAAACCCATAATTGTGCGAAATTGGAACTTTGGTTGATAAAATAGTAATATTACCAATAACGTTATACAGCTATAAACATTTTAAGAAAAGTTAATAGTAATTGCAAAAGGTATAAGTTTATGTATTTTGGGCGAAAATAATAATCTGTTGTTTAATTTTAAGCAGCATTACTATAATTTAAACATAAAAGTATTGAATTCTTCAGTTCCATTCTTAGTTTAAAAATTAATCTTTCTTAAAAAAAAAAAGAGTTCCTCACTGTAGCTGGGAACATCTGTTTTACTTCATATCACACAGTTTGTGAATATGTACTAACGTAATTAACGTAACTCGCCGATGGACTGTATCTTGTTTAAGGTTCCCACGTTTCGTGAAACGTAGGGCAAGAGAATGATAGAAAAGCATTCCTCTTTACATAGGTTTTAGTTTAATACTTTTAATCACGAATCTTACTAATTTAGTACTACAGTTTTAGGAAATGTAATTTAACTTAGGCAGAACTGAAGCATAACATTGTTCTAACGGGCTCAGTGTGAAAATGATGAAGTTCTGGTCTGGCTTGGGGAAGATACAGTGTAACAGCCCTCAAACCTAAAATTAAATGTAACTGTATTTTATAAAGCAATTATAGTAAGCTAGAGTTTGGTTGAATTTGATCTGTTATGTTTGTTTTGAAATTTCCTGCAAATCGGTGTATATAGATTTTGTTTTATGAAAAGAAATTATTTAGAGGCCATTTAATATGTTTAATAGCAGAATTGTGCAAGAGAATTGCTTAAATGTTCGTAATTCCAAGTGTTAATGTAAGTTACGATGTCTAAAGGACAATTTTCTACAGTTTAAAATGATTTCTGTGAATAATTTTGTGTTTAAGTATCTTTAATTTTTATTTCTGACCATTTTGTATTGATTGTAAATGATTTGGTATTAATTCTGATTGTTTTTAATATGTTTCGATTGTTTAAGTATTGTTAATGTTCGAGAAATATCTGTCGGAAGCTTTTGAAGTGTTCTAGAAATTTCGATGTTGCTCATATAAAGCAATCAGCAGAAAGACAGTAGTAGTTTAAACAGACTCGATTTACGACGGCGATGTACTGTATTGTCTGTGGAAAAAGTGTAGTATGCAATCTCTGGATTATATGAATGCATGTAACCAGTATCGTAGACGTTGTTTTCTTTGAGAATAAAAAAAAATGTTAAATATAACTTTATCGTGGACTACTTAATTATCGTATTGATTAAACCACGAAACATGTATCAACAGGTTGTTGTTCAGACAAACAATTTTTGGTTTCCCCTACAGCAAATGCCGGGATGGTTCGATCATAAATGCTATACCTTGTCTTCTACAAGCAGACCTCGCATTCCGGAGGACGTGACCTCGAATTCCCATCCGCCCATCTGGACCTGCGTTTTTGCATTGTTTCCAAAAAACAATTAAGGTGAATACCAAGACGATTCATTCAAAAGGATTCGTCGCTCCAGTCCTTTCTAGCCTCTAATGACCTCGACGTCGACGAGGCGTTAAAGCCATAAGCAAAAATAAAAAAACTACAAACAACTTTGTTTTTTGCATAAAAATCGCAGTAATCACATATCACATCAAAACAAAATCTGATGCTGAAATGCGTATTAAAATATGGGGCAGCAAAGACCGTAATTGGAGGTAAGTGATAAACCATCTTATATCTCCATACTAAGTATTACGAAAGTTGATGATGTAAAGTATTTATGTTGGTGAAGAGTACTTGATTACTGTGGTATTGTATTAAATTTTATGATATTTACACGTCACGAAAGATGTAATTTCTGCTGATACTGAGATTTCAGGCTGAGGAAATTGTATTGAATGAAATAGAGAGGGCCTTTAATTGGGAGGAAATGGTTAATGGTGTTGTGCTGTACATTACAGGATATGCGTCTTACGCTGTTGTTGGTGCGGACACCTTGTTGTGCTCCTCTAATTAATTTGTCCAGTGGCACGTCGCGCAGCACCCTCAGTCGTCCTTTGTGGCTCGGCCTTGTATTGCGAGCCCTTTTGAACGAGCGCGGGCTCAATGAGAGGGAGGTCGGCGCCTCTGACGGCGCTCTTTCAACAAACACCTCTCGTTTTTCAGCCGTCGCCGGAGGATTAGCACCTCTCCGCGCTCGACAAGAAGTGCGCTCCACCGTCACTCCAGACTTATTTCTACTGAGCGTTAAAAGTGTTGAAACAGTAGATTCTCCGAAACAACAACGGAAAACGAAATGTACATTTCAGGTTTGGAAAATTGCATGTATACCGAGAATCACAATAGACAATTACCAGTCAATTACCACTAATATGGAAACAAGGTAAGCCTTAATGTAATTAACCTTCTATTTCAAGGTCACACAAAGTTCTGTTAATTAACGCATAGCCTAAAATAATTTATTATGGTTTATGAACTGTAAAGTAAATGACTAAATCTGTACACCGCCATCATTTATATGAAATTTTTTAGGTCATTTATAAGGAAGAGATATTTCAGGCAAGTAGCAGAGGAATAAAATATTAAATAATAACCTGGCAGTGCGGGTAGAGCCTTCCGTACTCGATTTACCTTAAAAGATGTCTCTGTAGAGTACGTGGTGAGTCAGAGGGTAGTAACTTGCCACAAAACAAGCTTGACAGCTGTTGGTCCGTTGCTCAGTACAGTCTAATTCACACCTGAACAAGACAGGCTCTATAAATTGCATATTTTAAGTAACGGAAATAGTTTTTACCCTTAATAATCGTTGAGAAAAGCGATAAATGTTTACTTATAATTATATTTATTTATTTTTTTTTTTACCTGAAAGTGCTAATGGTAGCTTTTTAATATGTAACAAGTGTTCTTGTGTATGATTTCTCTGTGGATTTCCAGTCGTCTATTTCAATAATGTTCATCGAAATCCATTCACACACTATACAAAAATGAAGTATCTACACAAACAGTTGTCTTGTATGTTACCACATTTCTAAGTTTGGCACCAGTAACACATGTAAGCTTTCCACTGAATTAGTATGGTTAATTCAAAGTCGAAATAATTCAAGGCCGCCCTCGAAGAACCTGTCGATTATTTACTTGCCACTATAACTGGTGATGACGGCTTGTTTCTGGATGATTCTGGCTCATTATTATCACTCAAAACATGCTAGCCATCAGTTTTGATGGTTTTAATTTATGCAGTAATATATACTAACCACCACACAATAGGAAGGTATATAACTGTGAACGTTTTTCGCGGCGGCAGCACTGTAGAAAACACTCTCGGGATTCTAGCCGCGTCAAATAAAAGTCGACTGGCGACGTTTCGAGAGCCGGCACTGCTCCCATTGTTAAGCAGGGCTTGACAATGGGAGCAGTGCCGGCTCTCGAAACGTCGCCAGTCGACTTTTACTTGACGCGGCTAGAATCCCGAGAGTGTTTCTACAATCAGGAGGTATTTTTGTGATGTCAAAATGACAATACTCGTACACTATTTTGATAAAAGTACTGCTGAATTTGACTAACCCGGTTTCTTGAATCCCTTTTTTAAAAACTCTCATGTCATATTTTTACAAGTTACGAGTGCATTTCACAATATTTTATAGCTTCCATACAATGAAGCTATAAATCTCGCGCCATGCGACTCAACAGAAAAGCCCGCAACACACAGCTTGATCACCCTGCGAAAACTGCACTGTTTGTTCAGCTGGACAAACCAAAGATTATTAAGCTACTCGTCCTTACAGATACTAAGCTAATGCTATCCCAATTACAATATAAACTACTATGTGTGGATACCCGGAAATAGTACACATCGGGTTACATACATTTATACAATTGTTTAGCCCACATACAATTAACCAAATAAAGTAATTCAATAGTAACAGTAATATTGATAACAAGAAAATGTTTTTGTGGGATTTGTGACAATGTTACAACATGCACTCAAACGAATCTTAAAAATGACCATTGTATCCCTATTTCGATTCTACTGATAACTTGCTCCATTATTTTTTGTTTGTTTGTTGGTAAAACGCATGTCTAGTTACCATCTCTAAGAGTTCCTATCAAAGCGTTGTCACTGTGGAGAATATCTTCTTGAATTGTCCCTATGCAACACCACCACACAAACTCAACAGACAAAACAAAATAAACACAAACTGTATAATAAAACCCCACACATATATACATCACACATACATATAAAACATTCTAACAAGACCATCACACATACACGCACACTTCAAAACTCGCGCTATTGGCACGAGACATGACATATACAAACAAAATGGCCACAGCAGACAACCGAAGGACGCGAAAGCGCACCAGAAACGACATAAACAAACCAGCTGGCCCCAGAATGATGAAAACGCACAATAGTGTAAATAAGATACAGGCAAACCAAGCTTTCTATAAAGAAACGGAGATGCGCAGCTGCATACCATACTAAAAAATGTAAATAGTAAGTAACCATTAGCTATAAAAATATCTCATAAAAAATATGCTCACAATTTGTAATAATAGGATAAAAATGTATATAAAACTGTATATAAAAACTGTAAACACAGATTCGTCGCTGATGATGCTCGATGAGAGGTGAAACGCGTACGACGCAGCAATAAATAAAGTAAACAGTTGCATTGGCGTGCTCATTTAACTTGTAACCACTTCTTTGTATTCATTGGGATAGCAAGTAACTGGTGTTAGCCAGTAAATAATTTTTGTTTTATTTGTCTGGGTATCTATACTGTCGACCGAAGTAACTATGATCTGGCATAATAATAGCGTGCAAAATAATTTCGACAGAAACTAATATAAATTGATAATTTTGAACCTTTCATATTTACGTTAATTCAGAACTGATTCCAACATTCAAAATTTATTCTGTTTTAGAGCAGCTTGTATCGATTTTGATAAGGGTGATTCACTAGTTTAAGTTTCTGCGAACTTTATATTCTTGTCTGTATTTAATTTTTTCGTGGAATTTTTTTGTAAAAATGATATTGATTTGATAACTTTTAAATCTAATCTTTAACAGTCTACTCAGAGGCTTTTGTTCGTCTAATTTATATAATTCTCTTGCATAGAATTTATAATGATGTGATGGTATTATATCTCTCCGTTTCGCAGATTTAACTTCAGAAGAACAGGTGTCCCAAAAAAGTATCCTATTTCAAAGTGTCATAGTTTATAAACGTATGATGTTTCAAAATTTATTATACACGAAATCAAATTTCTGTTACCACCATTCGAATTTACCATGAATTTTCACAGGCTGCAAAGAACGTGTTAATGCGAAAACCAAATACAACCTCTACCTTTTTAGGATATCGCGATAACAATTTTCACGGTATTTTTTTATCATTTAATTCATTTCCTCAACATTCCTAGATAAAATTGGAACAAAAACCAAAACTTTTATGTATCCGTAGAAGAAAAAGAAAAAAATCGCGGGTCTCGTGATCCATAATGACCAATAGAACAGAGATCCGCTATACAGACTATCGTTTCCTCAGTGAGGAGTATTTTTATCACTGGCATGTTGAAGAAATGAAAGAAAGGATAAAAAGTACCATGAAAACTGTCAAACTGTCAGCGAGAATATGCAGCACAGGGTATAGGAAAAATTATTTAGTTATGCGACTGACGTCGTTCCTGCAGAATAGAACATTTGTGTGACAAAATCTTAATTCCATGCAGAATTCAATGTAAACAAAAAAATATTTCTAACATATGTAAGACTGGAGATTTTCTCGGCGTTGTAAATGAATAAAACTTTCTCGGGTAGCTAGCCGAGTTAGTACATCGTTTGACCACGACATTGTCAAGTGACTGCTACCGGCAGCAGTCACTTGAAAATGTCGTGGTCAAACGATGTACTAACTCGGCTAGCTACCCGAGAAAGTTTTATTCATTTACAACGCCGAGAAAATCTCCAGTCTTACATATGTTAGAAATATTTTTTTTGTTTACATTGAATTCTGCATGGAATTAAGATTTTGTCACACAAATGTTCTATTCTGCAGGAACGACGTCAGTCGCATAACTAAATAATTTTTATCCTATACCCTGTGCTGCATATTCTCGCTGACAGTTTGACAGTTTTCATGGTACTTTTTATCCTTTCTTTCATTTCTTCAACATGCCAGTGATAAAAATACTCCTCACTGAGGAAACGATAGTCTGTATAGCGGATCTCTGTTCTATTGGTCATTATGGATCACGAGACCCGCGATTTTTTTCTTTTTCTTCTACGGATACATAAAAGTTTTGGTTTTTGTTCCAATTTTATCTAGGAATGTTGAGGAAATGAATTAAATGATAAAAAAATACCGTGAAAATTGTTATCGCGATATCCTAAAAAGGTAGAGGTTGTATTTGGTTTTCGCATTAACACGTTCTTTGCAGCCTGTGAAAATTCATGGTAAATTCGAATGGTGGTAACAGAAATTTGATTTCGTGTATAATAAATTTTGAAACATCATACGTTTATAAACTATGACACTTTGAAATAGGATACTTTTTTGGGACACCTGTTCTTCTGAAGTTAAATCTGCGAAACGGAGAGATATAATACCATCACATCATTATAAATTCTATGCAAGAGAATTATATAAATTAGACGAACAAAAGCCTCTGAGTAGACTGTTAAAGATTAGATTTAAAAGTTATCAAATCAATATCATTTTACAAAAAAAATTCCACGAAAAAATTAAATACAGACAAGAATATAAAGTTCGCAGAAACTTAAACTAGTGAATCACCCTTATCAAAATCGATACAAGCTGCTCTAAAACAGAATAAATTTTGAATGTTGGAATCAGTTCTGAATTAACGTAAATATGAAAGGTTCAAAATTATCAATTTATATTAGTTTCTGTCGAAATTATTTTGCACGCTATTATTATGCCAGATCATAGTTACTTCGGTCGACAGTATAGATACCCAGACAAATAAAACAAAAATTATTTACTGGCTAACACCAGTTACTTGCTATCCCAATGAATACAAAGAAGTGGTTACAAGTTAAATGAGCACGCCAATGCAACTGTTTACTTTATTTATTGCTGCGTCGTACGCGTTTCACCTCTCATCGAGGCATCATCAGCGACGAATCTGTGTTACAGTTTTTATATACAGTTTTATATACATTTTTATCCTATTATTACAAATTGTGAGCATATTTTTTATGAGATATTTTTATAGCTAATGGTTACTTACTATTTACATTTTTTAGTATGGTATGCAGCTGCGCATCTCCGTTTCTTTATAGAAAGCTTGGTTTGCCTGTATCTTATTTACACTATTGTGCGTTTTCATCATTCTGGGGCCAGCTGGTTTGTTTATGTCGTTTCTGGTGCGCTTTCGCGTCCTTCGGTTGTCTGCTGTGGCCATTTTGTTTGTATATGTCATGTCTCGTGCCAATAGCGCGAGTTTTGAAGTGTGCGTGTATGTGTGATGGTCTTGTTAGAATGTTTTATATGTATGTGTGATGTATATATGTGTGGGGTTTTATTATACAGTTTGTGTTTATTTTGTTTGTCTGTTGAGTTTGTGTGGTGGTGTTGCATAGGGGACAATTCAAGAAGATATTCTCCACAGTGACAACGCTTTGATAGGAACTCTTAGAGATGGTAACTAGACATGCGTTTTACCAACAAACAAACAAAAAATAATGGAGCAAGTTATCAGTAGAATCGAAATAGGGATACAATGGTCATTTTTAAGATTCGTTTGAGTGCATGTTGTAACATTGTCACAAATCCCACAAAAACATTTCTTGTTATCAATATTACTGTTACTATTGAATTACTTTATTTGGTTAATTGTATGTGGGCTAAACAATTGTATAAATGTATGTAACCCGATGTGTACTATTTCCGGGTATCCACACATAGTAGTTTATATTGTAATTGGGATAGCATTAGCTTAGTATCTGTAAGGACGAGTAGCTTAATAATCTTTGGTTTGTCCAGCTGAACAAACAGTGCAGTTTTCGCAGGGTGATCAAGCTGTGTGTTGCGGGCTTTTCTGTTGAGTCGCATGGCGCGAGATTTATAGCTTCATTGTATGGAAGCTATAAAATATTGTGAAATGCACTCGTAACTTGTAAAAATATGACATGAGAGTTTTTAAAAAAGGGATTCAAGAAACCGGGTTAGTCAAATTCAGCAGTACTTTTATCAAAATAGTGTACGAGTATTTTCATTTTAGACATCACAAAAATACCTCCTGATTGTAGAAAACACTCTCGGGATTCTAGCCGCGTCAAGTAAAAGTCGACTGGCGACGTTTCGAGAGCCGGCACTGCTCCCATTGTCAAGCCCTGCTTAACAATGGGAGCAGTGCCGGCTCTCGAAACGTCGCCAGTCGACTTTTATTTGACGCGGCTAGAATCCCGAGAGTGTTTTCTACAGTGCTGCCGCCGCGAAAAACGTTCACAGTTATATACCTCCTGATTGTTTGGTGGTTATATATCATTAACTGCATAAATTAAAACCATCAAAACTGATGGCTAGCATGTTTTGAGTGATAATAAATGAGCCAGAATCATCCAAAAACAAGCCGTCATCACCAGTTATAGTGGCAATAATAATAATCGACAAGGTTCTTCGAGGGCGGCCTTGATTAATTTCGACTTTGAATTAACCATACTAATTCAGTGGAAAGCTTACAATGTGTTTACTGGTGCCAGACTTAGAAAGATGGTAACATACAAGACAACTGTTTGTGTAGATACTTCATTTTTTGTATAGTGTGTGAATGGATTTCGAATGAACATTACTGAAATAGACGACTGGAAATCCACAAGAGAAATCATACACAAGAACACTTGTTACATATTAAAAAGCTCCATTAGCACTTTCAGGTAAAAAAAAAAAAAAAAAAAAAAAAAATAAATAAATAAATTATAAGTAAACATTTATCGCTTTTCTCAACCATTATTAAAGGGTAAAAAACTATTTCCTTTACTTAAAATAACGCAATATTTAGAGACCGTCTTGTTCAGGTGTGAATTAGACTGTACTGATCAACGGACCAACAGCTGTCAAGCTTGATTTTTGTGGCAAGTTACTACCCTCTGACTCACCACGTACTCTACAGAGACATCTTTTAAGGTAAATCGAGTACGGAAGGCTCTACCCGCAACTGCCAGGTTATTATTTAATTTTATTCCTCTGCTACTTGCCTGAAATATCTCTTCCTTATAAATGACCTAAAAATTTCATATAAATGATGGCGGTGTACAGATTTAGTCATTTACTTTACAGTTCATAAACCATAATAAATTATTGTAGGCTATGCGTAATTAACAGAACTTTGTGTGACCTTGAGAAGAAGGTTAATTACATTAAGGCTTACCTTTGTTTCCAATATTAGTGGTAATTGACTGGTAATTGTCTAATTGTGATTCTCGGTATACATGCAATTTTCCAAACCTGAAATGTACAATTTCGTTTTCCGTTGTTGTTTCGAGAATCATACTGTTTCAACACTTTTAACCGCTCAGTAGAAATAAGTCTGGAGTGACGGTGGAGCGCACTTCTTGTCGAGCGCGGAGAGTGCTAATCCTCGGCGACGGCTGAAAAACGAGAGGTGTTTTGTTGAAAGAGCGCCGTCAGGAGGCGCCGCCTCCCTCTCATTGAGCCCGCGCTCGTTCAAAGGGCTCGGCACATCAAAGGCCGAGCCACAAAGGACGACTGAGGGTGCTGCGCGACGTGCCACTGACAATTAATTAGAGGAGCACAACAAGGTGTCCGCACCAACAACAGCGTAAGACGCATATCCTGTAATGTACAGCACAACACCATTAACCATTTCCTCCCAATTAAAGGCCCTCTCTATTTCATTCAATAACAATTTCCTCAGCCTGAAATCTCAGTATCAGCAGAAATTACATCTTTCGTGACGTGTAAATATCATAAAATTTAATACAATACCACAGTATTCAAGTACTCTTCACCAACATAAATACTTTACATCATCAACTTTCGTAATACTTAGTATGGAGATATAAGAATGGTTTATCACTTACCTCCAATTACGGTCTTTGCTGCCCCATATTTTAATACTCATTTCAGCATCAGATTTTTGTTTTGATGTGATATGTGATTACTGCGATTTTTTATGCAAAAAACAAAAGTTGTTTGTAGTTTTTTTTTATTTTTGCTTATGGCTTTACGCCTCGTCGACGTCGAGGTCATTAGAGGCTAGAAAGGACTGGAGCGACGAATCCTTTTGAATGAATCGTCTTGGTATTCACCTTAATTGTTTTTTGGAAACAATGCAAAACGCAGGTCCAGATGGGCGGATGGGAATTCGAGGTCACGTCCTCCGGAATGCGAGGTCTGCTTGTAGAAGACAAGGTATAGCATTTATGATCGAACCATCCGGGCATTTGCTGTAGGGGAAACCAAAAATTGTTTGTCTGAACAACAACCTGTTGATACATGTTTCGTGGTTTAATCAATACGATAATTAAGTAGTCCACGATAAAGTTATATTTAACATTTTTTTTTATTCTCAAAGAAAACAACGTCTACGATACTGGTTACATGCATTCATATAATCCAGAGATTGCATACTACACTTTTTCCACAGACAATACAGTACATCGCCGTCGTAAATCGAGTCTGTTTAAACTACTACTGTCTTTCTGCTGATTGCTTTATATGAGCAACATCGAAATTTCTAGAACACTTCAAAAGCTTCCGACAGATATTTCTCGAACATTAACAATACTTAAACAATCGAAACATATTAAAAACAATCAGAATTAATACCAAATCATTTACAATCAATACAAAATGGTCAGAAATAAAAATTAAAGATACTTAAACACAAAATTATTCACAGAAATCATTTTAAACTGTAGAAAATTGTCCTTTAGACATCGTAACTTACATTAACACTTGGAATTACGAACATTTAAGCAATTCTCTTGCACAATTCTGCTATTAAACATATTAAATGGCCTCTAAATAATTTCTTTTCATAAAACAAAATCTATATACACCGATTTGCAGGAAATTTCAAAACAAACATAACAGATCAAATTCAACCAAACTCTAGCTTACTATAATTGCTTTATAAAATACAGTTACATTTAATTTTAGGTTTGAGGGCCTGTTACACTGTATCTTCCCCAAGCCAGACCAGAACTTCATCATTTTCACACTGAGCCCGTTAGAACAATGTTATGCTTCAGTTCTGCCTAAGTTAAATTACATTTCCTAAAACTGTAGTACTAAATTAGTAAGATTCGTGATTAAAAGTATTAAACTAAAACCTATGTAAAGAGGAATGCTTTTCTATCATTCTCTTGCCCTACGTTTCACGAAACGTGGGAACCTTAAACAAGATACAGTCCATCGGCGAGTTACGTTAATTACGTTAGTACATATTCACAAACTGTGTGATATGAAGTAAAACAGATGTTCCCAGCTACAGTGAGGAACTCTTTTTTTTTTTAAGAAAGATTAATTTTTAAACTAAGAATGGAACTGAAGAATTCAATACTTTTATGTTTAAATTATAGTAAAGCTGCTTAAAATTAAACAACAGATTATTATTTTCGCCCAAAATACATAAACTTATACCTTTTGCAATTACTATTAACTTTTCTTAAAATGTTTATAGCTGTATAACGTTATTGGTAATATTACTATTTTATCAACCAAAGTTCCAATTTCGCACAATTATGGGTTTCTGCTGCGTAACTAAATTCATTAGTGGTTTATGTGGCCAACGTAAATACATCAGTCTCCCGCTGACACACGAAGCCTTCCATGTAGCTTAAATATCCTACGAAAGCAACTCGCACATTCTCGTAAACTTAGTAGCCTGCAACAACTGAACTCGCGTAACTCACTAATTAAACAGTGGCGATAATTATTCCCAGGTCTGCGCCTAACACATCCCGGTGTTGTTAGCAGCGGACTTGGAACTCCTCGTACTTCTCACTTAACGAGATTAAGTTATACCGCAGTAATCATAGGCGCGCAGACAAGAGCAAAGTACAAATTCGTGCGCCATCATGTACTTCTGTAATTCATAACCAAGAACGAAGCAGACTCGAGATTACCTGCAAACATCACAAACCCTAATGACTCCTAACATTACAAAAACACCTTTCTAAAATTCCAAACAATTATGTCACATATCACAATCTTTCAAAACTCCAAATTGCTGAAAAATGTTGGTATAAAATTTCTGTTCTGGCCTCGCATTCGGGAGGACACCAGTTCACACCCCCGTCCTGACATCCAGAGTTCTGTCGTCCATGGTTTCTCGACATCACTTCAGGTGCATTCAAACGACTATGGCCAAATTCCTTTCCGATCACTGTTCCCGTCCTCTCCCGGCTTTAAAGAAATCGACGTATTTTTTGCAGGTTTTATCATTCCCATTAAAATGACCGTTACTCGACATTTTAATTTTCTTCTAACACATATTAAACAGCGTATTTCTGATGACGCCCGTCATTCAGCTACAATTATTTCGCAAAACCACATAGCCGAAAGACACGTTGTAGATTTCCAAATACTACTTGATTACAATGAGATTTTTCTTAATTAAAAAATGACTCCCCTTAGTAATGAAAACGTCTGATGAAGTTGCAGAATATATGAATCTGAGGCACCTAAATGGCTTTGCACTTTCAACAGTAGTTTGCAACATATAGAGCTTCGGAAAATTTTACACACTGTATTGTTATACTTGAGACGAGTCAACAACGATCAGCTAACAAAAAATTTCTTTATAATCCTTGCTATCAGCCTAAAACTCTAGTCAATTGGTAACGCAGATTATAAACGTTTCCCTTCCCGCCTCTGTTAAAGAGTGGAAAGTAAATATCTGCTGTCTAAAATGGATGGCATAATTTCAAATTGAAACGTATCATATTTCATTTTTTGGCACCACAATTTTTTTGATAAATGGTATGAAACGAATACGCGCGTATTAATGTTCGTTTTTCTCGTACCTACGAAAAAAGCTTGAAACGTAATATCTCTGCCATCCCGACAGCATGATTTATCGTCTCTGCATGACGCAGTGCGAAACGGCAGCTGAAGTGTTCGCTGCGAAAGACTGTTCCAGACAGGTGAAATATTTCTGTCGCTTTCTTAAGGTCAAAAAGTTTCAATTCAATAGGGTTACAGAATTCTGCAATTGTTCAGTTTTGTTTCGAACAATAAAACAATACATTTATGAAATATTTCTGCTTCACAAGAGACTTTCTTACAAAGTGAATAGGTAGTGAGATTTTAATGCTTTTGGTAGCTAAAAAATATTGAACCTGTTTTGCTTCGAAGGTGACCGATGAATTACTTATCAATTAATTATGGCGAATTTGGGTACAGACGTCGGTATTATAAACTCAATTAATTAATAAATTGTCCGGAAAATTCACTAGTATGCTTGCTATATTCGAAAAATTCAAGAAATGCAATATTTCTTTAGTTTCAGATCAAAACAGCTGCAGATGAAAGGTACAATTTCAATTATCCTCAATTACGCTGATTCAGAAGTCCTGTTTCAGAAAATGGGGTTTTGAAGTATTTTTTAGAAAAGTGATTAGCAGAAAAACTAAGAAGTTCATTGCTTCAACTTTAATTTACAACGAGATTTTAAAACATTACATTTTTTATTTAATCTTACTGTCACCAGATGTAATGTTACTGGTTTTCAAAATTAATTTATGTAATTTTGCAGAACACATTATAATGACACAAATTTTTGCCGGATTTCAGGAAGACTGCGAAGAATAGCTGCACCTAACGGATTAACGTGACAATCGTGAGAAATGTTGTTAGCCACACTAACAAAAAGTCAAGTTTAAAGTCATTATTATTGCTGTCATCAGTCTCTCAACTGGTCGGATGCAATTTTCCATCTCTTCCTACCTTGCACTAACCTCTTCATCTCAACATACCCCTTACAATCTACAGATTTAATTATTTGCTTTATATATTCTAATCTTTTTCTACTTCTACAGTTCATACCTTCAACTGTTACCTCCACTAACCAATTAACCAATCCCGCATGTCTTAAAATGTTACCCACCATCATGACTTATTTCTGTAAGACTCTTTCAAAGCTTCTCTCCTAACCCATCATCCTCAAAACACGTTCATTTTGTACTTTATCTGTCCATTTAATTTTCATCATCCTGCTTTTGCTCAATTTTCTTTCTTCCTGGTATTCCTAAAGTCGATGCTTCGCTACAATAAAGTGCCGTGTTCCTCTCATAGAAATTTAATAGTTATTTTTGAGCCCTATATAAATATTTGAAACTAAAAGATTTCTCTATGCTATTTTGCTTTTAACACCTGTCCTGCTTCGGCCATCAGTTACAATTTTGCTTTCTAAGCAACCAAATACTAGTACCCTCAGAGGCTCGCTGTGTTTACGTAATTTGAGGGGGAAAAAATCCCAACTGCGCCGTCATAATACATTGAAAACAACCATAGAGATCGGAATACGAAACAGTTGCTAGCAAAATGGAAAAATAAAAATGAAGCACATGGGAATCAAATTCCGACAGACGGTGTGTTCTAATATAGCTAATAAACAAAGCGAGCTCACTTGTCCAAGTTACCAAAAAGATGAGAAGAAATACTTTGCGAAAACAATGCAAGTATATTTTTTAGCGTTTGTAATAGTAGTAGCTAACAACAAAGTAGACATATTAAACATGCACATCTAGAAAGAAGCATACAGAGCGTGTGGTCATAAAGTAGAGCTGCATGAACTCTATTATGTCTGCGGTTGGTTTGCGATGGGCAACGCCTGAAGCATCACCACCCGTCGTACAGAAGTAGAAAGCAGCGAGAGCAAGCGCTGGGAGTGATGCCAGCGCACAAAGTGTAATCCAATAACTCCTCCTGTGACGAGAAAACGCATAGGAAAACTTCAAATCTGCAAGAGTCAAGTTAGTTATTTTTTTTAAACAGCTCGTTACGTCATTTGTTCGAACCTGTACATGGAACGGGTTATTAGGGTTCCTGAGGTAAGGTCGGATACACAAAAAAGACTACGAATTACAAATTCGCTTCTAGAAGAGACCATTTTTTTGTATCCTACTATAGGAAGGAAAATAATTCACATGGGTCTCTGTTCGGAGTCAAGCATTAACCGATAGTTTTGTGGAAAATCACAGTTATGTAATCTGACTTGTAGAACTGGATTTAAATTCTCAACATTTCTAACGCTGTCTGCACTTACGCTTATAGTACAATGTTCCAGGGTGACTAGTTGAGTGAGCAATATGTTTACACACGTTACTTTTACGATCGATCGCCATCTTCTGGTGAGGTCTGGCGACAGAGATTTCGATCACTCGAGATCATTATATTAATTCTCGACGCAGAGAAAGACTTCTCGCCGTTATGTAACACTTACGTTGTATTTAGTTACTGGTTTATCTATTACAGCCACCTACGCATAAGGAAAAGAAGGGTGTTATCTTTCTTTTACATATTCTGTAACTTTATAAACAATTTCATGAAACTGTTCACGTAACTATAATTGTTGCGACCAAAAAGGTGGCTATCCAGGTTTGTCCCCTGATTTTTTCTTTTTTAAAATACCTATTAAAATTATTTTCATGATGGCGGAACGCTGACGGATATATTTTTATCCGCACTGATCTATTGTTCCTAGATGTAACAAGGTGGGGACTTTTAACACTCGACCAAACTCTTGTGTATAAGGCAACCCAGTTTTTGATGGCATTCGGTTCAAATCCCCTTTCGGCCTTCCAGACTGAAATTTCCTATGGTTTCCCGAAATCACTCCAGGCAGATTCCGGCATGGTTCTTTCAAAAGGAAAAGGCCAAGATGTTCCTTTTTCTAGATCCCCGTCTGGTCTTGCTTCTAACGACAACATGCCACTAAGCCGAAAGCTATATAAAAAAAGTTGGAATGGTATAAAAAGAAATTGGGCGTATACGGTTGGCAATAGGCTATTTGACAGTATTCAAAATATATTACAAATTGTAGTCATTCGCGTAGATTAATGCTTAAGGAAGATATTTTTGTTAAATTTGAAAAGAAACAAGGATTGTTTTTAATTAAAAAAGCGAAATAAAAATAAAATTTTTCTTGTCCCGTGATCGAAAACGCTCTGGGATTTGAGATCGCTTTAGTGACGTCACATGCCGGTAGGCGCTACGGCTGCGTATAGAGTGTTTCCCGCTATCCAAGTTTTAAACTATTTGTTGCTGTTATCTCTTGTTAATAACGAGATTTTGCGTTGAATATAAAATGAAGAACAATTTGTAGAAGCTTACAGCGGAAAAATACCGTAAATTATTTGTCGGACTAGCTATAGAAACAACCACTGACTTTCATTCTACGGAGCTTGAGAATGTAATAACTTCAATTCAAGAATCATTTATATTTAAACTGGAAGTTAAAAATTAACAGAAATCCTTTAATTTTAAATTAAATTAGTTGTTTTAGCAGATATTTACGAGAAAAATACAAGTGCAGTATAAGGTAAGCACAACAGTTAAATAACTGGATGTTATGGACAATATTTCTTAACTGCGGATAAATAATTATAGATAAATAATATTTTTTTCCAACG
This sequence comes from Vandiemenella viatica, assembly GCA_031002005.1. Taxonomy (NCBI): domain Eukaryota; kingdom Metazoa; phylum Arthropoda; class Insecta; order Orthoptera; family Morabidae; genus Vandiemenella; species Vandiemenella viatica. The sequence goes on from JARYHS010013630.1 coordinate 362,668,642, forward strand.
AAATTGAATTTATTCTTTATTTATTTACCGACCGCGTTCACTTCAATGCATGTAGAAACTATGATGTTTAAGTGCTCACTATTAACGAGAAGAAAAGTAACGATGCCATGGTGTCCAGATAGCTGGAGGGTTAAAGAATGTTATAAGAATTTGAAGATCCTTTATTCGAAACTTGTTAGGATAATATTTTTTTAGTGTGTACATATTTTTTTTTCTGTTTGCCGTTTATTGCTTTGCAGAATCTTGTTTTTATTAGAAGAAGTATAAAACGTCATGGAACCGTTTGAAACATATATTGCTATCATACAAGAAAACATTGATAAAAAGATAACCTCTTGCTTTTAATTTTGAAACATACCAGAGATACATTATCATTGCAACAAAACCCAAGTACTCGGCGGTGAATTTATTTTAACGATAACATTGCACGCTAATCTCGCAACAATTCTGGAACGCTTTGAATACTTTTTGTGGGAATTTTCACGTGACGATACAACTGTATGTTGCCTTTCTGACATAAATGCATCTGTTTAAGTGGTATTTACTTTTAATGCGCAAGTAATTTTAAAAAAACTTTTTATCGGTGTGCAAGTAACGTCCAGTTTCAGTTTTGAAGTTTTTTTTGGTTATGTCTCAAACGTTTATAATACTCTTCCTATCCAAAAATTTGTGAAACATTCGGAAAAAAACATTAATGTTTTGGTGGATTTTAGAAAAAGAATATGCGGTGCTACCAACAGCAACTAGTATCTAAAGAAAACGCTCAAGTAAGAAAACATATTCCAAAACGAGGATCGAACCTAAGAACCCTAACTTTACTGATACTCGCCTTAAACATCGTACTGCATTACCTCCAAGAAATTATGGTGGAAATTATATTTACAGTAAATGATATGAGACTTAGTCGCAATGTCGTCTGGGTTTCTATGAGTAAGTTGCAGCGACTTTTTTTTCTATTTCAGCTAATTCGGGAACACTTATTTTTGTTTTGAGAGTTTTTATTGTTGTGGTTGTAGATTGATGTTCTGCACACTATTTACAAACCATATTTCCAACAATTTATACGCAAATTCAGAGAACAAACCAAACGTTACTTGCTGGCGTGTGACGTCACGAGTGTCTCTGGCCCGCGCCAGGCATCACAGGAGCGTTTTGGCGGTCTTTCAAATCCTCTAAAGTTTAAAGTTGAATTTTACGTAAAATAAGCACTTTCGTCAAAAAATAATTAGTACTCGCTAAATAATGTGTATCAATAAACTATTTAAAACCATTTTCAAAAAATAGTAAAATATCCAATTGAGTACGCAACGAATTCAGCTGACTTTGATCGCAGGAACACTTGTAACGCATATCATGATTGGAATAATATTGAAGATTGTGAATCCAGTTGGGGGTGATTCGGGGAAATAAAAGGCAGAGCAACACAGCGCAAATACCCTTTGTGTGC